>JAQPPZ010005185.1:0-321655 GCA_028583015.1 Wollemia nobilis | reverse complement strand
GTAAACATTTCATATATATATTAGATAGATTATTTAAAATTAAATCATCTTTCATTATTATTCTTTCACTGCGTATTTCGCACGATTGCCTTCACGACGGGGACGTGCCCTCCCTGAGTGGCGAACTATATCCAATTTGATTTATTTTATTTACTGCTACGGTTTCGTATTACTTCATTATATTGCAATTGAGGAATTGATTAGAATTAAAAATAAATGAACGAGTTTTATCGTTCCAAAAACTTGATTTATCTATTCTATCGTGTGGGGCCTATGAGACCTAGTAGTATCACCCTAGGACCTATATCATTCAAGATGGTCTGAAATATTGACTACAATCTTCCTTCGATTGAGGAAAGTTACGTTCACTTGAGGTTTAGTCCTAGATAAGTGTTCTTTGTACTCAGCTATAGTAGAAGCACATTGTGCTTGCATAGCATAGTGTACCTGAGGATAATTAAAAAAATGATGCCTTCCTTAATTGATGAGGAAGGGAAGGGCTGGCCTTGCTCACCCTGAGTGATGAGTATCATACTCATCTTGGTAATTAGGTTATTGTAACCTATTCGGGTAGTTTAAGGGTGTAGTTTGATCATTTAACCCTAACCATTGTGTGTACTCTCGATATTTCCCATAGGTTGGTATGGTAGACCTAGCAAGAATATGAATTCATGGTATATCTCTATCTATTTGTACCTCAATGTATAATTTCCATTCTTGAAAGGTGTGTGAAGTGTCTACATATGGGATGTATGTTCCATGATTAGGACCAAAACCTATGGGGGTTTTCCGTGTAGGGGTCACTTGTAGGTGAAGTTCATGACTTGCTATTCTAGGGATTGGGTGTGTAGGAGGCTGCCAAGGAGGTATGAGCATGTTCTTAGAGATAAATCATAGATGACTAGTGTCTCCTTACCTACCCTTTGTAGTGTCAGACCTTCAATGGGCTTGGCTATGAGTGCATACCATAGATACTTCATACCAAAGCCTACATTATTACCTCATTTACAAATTTTAATGATGCAACACACAATAATAATAGTGTTTATCTCTTTTAAATATTTATGTGTGTTCCCTAAAACTATTTTGTATGTTTTGATTCATTATTTGCAAGAAGACATTTTATCACGTGTTTGAATATTTTTGATGTAATTCTCAATTTGTTAAAAAAATCACCTATATAATCATAGATCAACAACCAACAATGAAATTCCAATCACATGTACCAACCAAATTATGGATATGAAGCTCATACTCAATCAGGGAGCATATGTCCTACTAGTCCTAACCCATATTGACCGAGGGTAACAATACACCCTCTGAAGAGGAATGAGTGCTATTTTCCATGGCTAATATGGTTCTTAGAGCTGAATTTGGCCAGTAAAATAGGGTTTGAATCAATCATGTGAGCCAACGAGTGTATATGAAACCTACCATATTTAGTATTGATTAGTGGTAAGGGATGAAGTCTAAATCACTAATGTTTGCATGGGATATGGTGTGTGTGGATTATTTTATACTTAAAAAAGTAAAACAATAGAGCACTCAATGAGATTTAACTAAATGTAAAAATACCATTTCACTTTAATAAGTATTAAATAGAAATTAAATCTACAAAATGCATGCCCTAAATGGTAACATACCCACTAGGTAGGTCACAAACAATCAAACCACACAGATGCATTCCTACTATATTATTTTTCTATTTTTCTATTTTCTTTTTTTGTGATTGAAGAAAAGTTAAATCTACCTTTCAATAAAAAAAGGGGATAAAGAAAATTTGAATTTAACCTATATTGAATAGTAAAAATGCAAAACAAGGTGCAGTTACTTAACTTGAAAGCTTATGTCCTTGTTGTTTCTATCAGTTTGAGTTGTAGAATCTCTATGTTATGGTTATGCTAGGGTGGGATGGTTGCAAATTTGGGGGCCATCCTTGGGTGGGAAGGCTACTGTGGTCATCCCTGGGTTCTCCAATTAGGAAATCAGGGGTCATTTTAGTCTAGAATGACAAAAACCTATAATATTTCAAAAGCATAAACTAAGTCAAAACTTAGCTAAACAAAATGGGATAAGGATCCCACCATGATCGCCACTATAGATTGAAAAAATGACAAACCTAACAAAGGGAAATGATATGCATATATTTCTCTATTGATTTAAGCACTACAAAAGCGATATTTTTAAGTAAGCATGAGAGACAAATAAGTGAAATAAATGGGGGTCCTCTCTGTATTATTGTATTTTTCAAATTCATGATTAAAAAACACCCCCTTGAGGGCTTTAAATTGATACACTTATTACAAATATACCAAAATATAAAATCCTTTAGAAACTCAGGTGCACTCTAGCATCTTCCTCATACTCACTAATCATTTAAGAGTAGGATTTCAAATTCTGACTTACTAATAGCATGTATTGATTTAAATTAGATTTGTTATATCAATATTCAATATTCAAGAGAAATTAGATTTGTTAATAGAATGTGTTTATTGAAATGCAATCAAAGAGATATATGTGATAATGAACTTGAAAGAGGAAATGTATAATAAACAATGCAAAAATATTCCAAATGCTATCAAAACTTCATATCATGCATATAATGTACTCTCAAATGATCTAAGCAAGAACAAAAATAAATTTCACATAGATTTATGGCCATCCCTGGGAGTACCATTTAGGACTACAAAATAAGAAATGCATAATAACAGAGGTAAAACAACTCAAAATTGTACCAAAACTTGATAGAAGGTATAAAATCCACACTAGAATTGATTTATGGATAAACATAAGAGCAATTATGCTCATATTCATGGCCATACTTGGTTGTGCCATTTAATATTGCTAACTGTTCCACATGGGGATGACAACCAAATCTGGTGGTTTTTTCCACCAATTCCTCTATGATTTGGTCCAAAATACTCCTAGGGATGTTGTCATGAAATTTTAGGATCTGATTCACTCAAGTGGATTAGTTTTTTAAATGGATTGCATGTTTTGGAATTACTCGAAAACCTCCTTCACTAGATGAATATCTCAAGGGAAAACATGCGATGAAATGGGGATAAATATCAATAGCACTTCATTGCAAAATATTGCAAAGACTTCTCTCTAAAATTGGATGGAATGACTCCTCTTTATAGCTCAACTTAGCATATGGTCAAATGGGCATGCTTGACCATGCGAGGAAGGTGCCCCATTTGTCCAAAACTTGCCATACATTGGAGGGGGAAGAATATCCAATTTTGGCCTCTAATTTACCACTTTGAATGGGAGTTATGTGCCCTCAAACTGACATGCTTCAATGGGTAGGTTAAATGGTGTAATCTGACTGCCATTTATCTCACCTTTGAATTTTTAAGGTTTCAAGGCCATGGTCATCCCACCTAGGGATGGTTGCTGGTGGTTGCCCCTAGGTGGGATGGCCATGAATTATGGCCATCCTGGGGTGGGATGACCATGCCTATATGGCCCAAAACTTCCTAAAAGTGGGGTAGAACCTCCCAAAAATAGCTAGTACCACTATTTAACCTTTGAGGGTTTCCCAAGCAGGTCATATGGTGTCAATTAGAACATGTCTTGGCAGTCTAATTGGATTGACATGATTTTAGTGTCTACATTTTTAAAACTTCTTGCTTAATATAATAAAAAAATATAAAAGGAGATAGTAATGCAATAGAGAATTGGTTGAATGAACTAGAGTCATAATTTTCCTTGGTACTTTTATCATCAGAATCTAAAATTGCTTTTGCTATCATCAATATGGTTGAAGTATCCTTAAATTGGTGGAAGAACTTCAAGGTAGGGTAGAATATTGAAGCTGTAAATTTTAAATGAGAAGATATTATTAAGGAGTTTTGAAAAGTATTCCTAAATAAGCAATATTTTATGGAAAAATTTGTGGAGTTCACCAACCTACAAAAAGAATCAATGATAGTTTGAGATTACCATTAGAAATATGTCCAATTGCTAATATTTCCAACCCAATATGAGAAGAATGAAGAGATGAAAATTCAAAAATTCGTCTTGGGATTGCTTTCTAATATTAAAATGGTGATGAATATGCATAATATTCTAAATATTCCTTCTTATTTTGATTTATCTTGACAAGGAGAAGCAAATTTAAATACCAGAAAGGTATACATTAATTATCAAAAGTTATCTAAAAAGGAGAAATATGATCTCAAGAAGTGGAAGGATGCTAGATTTATGAAATGGGACAAAGAGCAGAACAAGAAGCCTAAAGCAGGAGATCATAATAGTAAGGATGCAAAGCCAAAAATAATTTCCAAGGTAATAAGTTCAAGAAATATGACAAAGGTTACTCTAGAAGGAATGATCAATGGCCATCAAAAATATGGAAGACTAATAATACTGCACCTCAAGGCAGTAATGAAAATAACAAGGGTAGTAGAGCTCTTGAAAATGGTTGTTATGTTTTCAAATGTCCCCACTTTGCTAATAAATATCCCAATATAGCTAATATTTATTAGAAAGCATTGCAAGAAACCACCCACAAGATATTTTATGTAACAAGTAGTCCTATACTAAATAGAGAAATTATTCATTTTTTATTAAATGGTAAAATTTATGATAAGGATGTATGCATTTTTATAGATAGTGGATATACTGATAGTTTCATTTCCACTAGTTTAGTGAGGGACATACCTAAAAGACCTAGAATTTTAGCTAATGGGTGGAAGGTGGGGTATAGGTCACTATAGACCTACCAAGTTAATCAAAGCTTATTTGATCCTTGTATAATTTTCCCTAAGGTGGAACTAATTGGCAACTATATGTGGCACCGTTGAATGCCCTTGATATCATTCTTGGTGTTGATTGGCTAAAATACCATAAGGATTTTATAAATTTTAAAGATAGATGGTTGGAGTTTACAAATGAATCTAATCAAAATATTAGAATTCAATGTGATAGTGGGTTAGTTAAACCACATTTATTGACTACAATGTAAGTGAAGAAAGCCATTAGGAAGATGGAAATAATATTTATAGTTATAATGAATAAGAAAGAGGAAATTGAAATGGATTCTAACCTATTACAAAAGCATCCAGTTTTGAAAGAATTTAAGGATTTATTTCTAGAGGTTCTTCCAGGTTTACCTCCTCAAACAAAATTTTATTTTTCTATTGAATTTTTTCTTAGGATGTGCCCATTGGTAGGGAGCCATATAGAATGAATATTATTGAGTTGTAATAGGTCAAGATATAATTTTAAAATTTATTGGAGAAAGGACTAATAAAGCCTAGTGTATCATCATTGGGAGATCCTATTTTTTTTTTAAGAAGAAATATGGGATACTAAGAATATGTGTAGACTATCAGATGTTGAATAGGGTTACCATCAAGAATAGGTACTCGTTATCTAGAATAGATGATATATTTGATTAGTTGAAAGGAGTAATCATCTTCTCAAAGATTGACCTAAGATCGGGTTATCATCAGTTAAGTATTTGAGAAGAAGACACCCTTAAAAATAATTTTAGAACAAGGTATGGATCATGAATCTCATGACTAACATTTTTAGAGAGTAGCTAGACCAATTTGTGCTTGTGTTCCTCGATGATATATTGATCTATTCCAAGAACAAGGATGAATATGATCAACATATGAGAAATATTCTTAATATTATTAGAAGGAATCAACTATATGGAAAACTATCAAAGTATTATTTTTATAGTCAACAATAGTATTTGGGACATATTGTATCAACTAAAGGTATTGCAATTGATTCCAAGAAGATAGAAGCAATTATTGACTAGTCTATTCCCACCAATGTAATTGAGGTGCATAGTTTTATGGGTTTAGTAGGTTATTATAGGTGATTTATCAGAGGTTTCTCAAGAATTACTCAACTGATTATTAATTTGCAAATAAAAATTAAGTCCTTTAAATGGAAATAATAATGTGAAGAAGCCTTTCAAATTCTAAAATATAGGTTGATGACCGCAATAAATTTATAGTTACTTGATCATTCTAAGAGGCTTATAGTATGTACTGATGCATCAATAGAAGAAATAAGAGGGATTTTGACCCAATATTATGCATTCATTGGCTTCAAATCAAAGAAAATAAAGAGACATGAAGTGAATTATTCCACTCATGACTTGTATTTGGCAACTGTGGTACATGCTCATAATATTTGGAGGTACTATTTTCTTATAAAATTGTTTGAACTTTAGACAAATCACTAAAGTTTAAAATACATATTCATGCAACCCTTATTAAACGCTAGACAACAACGATGGATGAAGTTTCTAGTTGAGCATGATTTTGGTATAGAGTACCTCAAGGGTAGAGATAATAAGGTTGTTGATGCTTTGAGTATGAGAGGATGTAATATTGCAATGATGAAATATCATTATGATTTGGTAGATTAGATTAAGAACTTGCAATAGGAAGATGAATTTTTCCAATCATGTATTTCCAATCATGTAACACTCAAGTGGATCAAGAACCTAGAAAAATGGTAGATTTTGTATATAAGGATGACTTATTGTATTATAAGAACAAATTGGTTGTTCCAAATATGGGTGTATTAAGGGAAATAATATTTTAGGAGGCACATAACACTCCTTATTCGATACATCCTAGAGGGGTAAATATGCACTAAAGTTTGAAAAATGTCTACTATTGGCCAGGTATGAAAAAAGATACCAATGACTATGTGGCTAGGTTCTTAGAGTTCCAGAAAGTTAAAGTAGAGCATTTAAATCTAGCATGATATTTTTACCCATATAGTATACCAATGCAAAAATGGTAGGTGGTTTCAATGGAATTTATAGTTAGGTTGCCTAAAACAAGGTTTAGGCATGATGCAATTTTGGTTGTTGTGGATAAGTTGACAAAGGTTACACATTTTATACCTGGGAATGTGCATGATGATGCATTTGCTTTAGAAAATAAGTTTTCCAAAGAGATAGTGTAGCTACATAGATTTCTTGATGTTAAAATCTCAGATAGGTATTCTCGCTTCACTTTAGAATTCTAGTAGGATTTGCATCAATCATTGGGTACTAAACTAAATATCGGTTTAGTCTAGCACCCTAAGACAAATGGATAGACTACAAGGGTGAATAAGGTTTTAGAGGATATACTGAGAATATATTGTATGGATCAACATACAATGTGGAAATATTACTTATATCTAGTCGAGTTTACATATAATAAAAACTATTATGAATCACTAGGCATGACACCTTTTGAATTACTCTATGTAAGAAGATGTAGGAATCCTTTGAATTGGGATAATCTAGAAGAGTAGGTAGTGATAGGATCAATAACTATAACATAAATGGAAGATCAATTGAAAATAATTTAGGAAAAGTTAAAGGATGTTGTAGATCACTAGAAAAGGTATGCAAACCTCAAAAGAACACTAAGGGAATACTCTATGAGATATAGAGTGTTCCTAAGGGTGAAACCTATAAAAATTTCTATAAAATATTCCAAGCATGACCCAAGATATGTGTGTCCATTTTAAATTATTGGCAAGATAAGCCTTGTTGCATACAAATTTTATTTGCCACAAAGCTTATCCAAAATCCATAATGTCTTGCATGTGTCCCTCCATAGGAAGTACATTTTTGACTCCACTCAAATTTGGGATGTTTCTAATTTGCATGTCTGACCCGTTGAGAATTAATTTTTTATCTATTCATATACTTGGTTATAGGACAAGTAACCTGAGAAAGAGGAACATAGAGCAATGTCAGTTCCAATGGGACCACTATTTAGATAGAAATAGCATATGGGAGAACATGGAAAATATGTAGTAGCAATTTTCTTATATATTTGAGTAGATATGAACATGTTAAGATATTTTATATGGTTTGATGTTGTATATGTATATATGTGTGTGTGAGTTTTGGGACTACTGAGTAGAGTAGCTTTTGATATATGTTTTATTTTTTGCATATGTATTTTATGGAATGCAATATAAAACTATGTGGATAAATTAAATTTCCAAGTTCAAATAATTTATGATTCAATGATGAATGATATATGAAAAGTGAATTGACATGAATGCTATGGTATGTGTGGAAGTTGTATGAAAATGTATTTGTTATTAAAACAAGCATTAAACATATGGACTATATTTATTTCTAGTGAAGGAGGATGCAATAACCCTCCTTGCACAACCATAGTTAGTAGATATATTAATGGATTGTGCATGTAGGATCGGGTACAAATTTTGATAAATAGAAAAGAAATTAAGGGAAAGGTAAGTGGAGAAATGATGAGTGGATCATGAGTACATGAAAACACATGCTTTACATATCATGTAGATACATTATTAAAAGAGTTGCATTATTGCATGAGCCTTATTTTGAATGTTTCTTGTTTTTTGAAAAAATTATGAATGCATGTCTCCATTGTGGGTGATGAAGTTCCATGAGCATGAGGGCATTTTCTAAATTACACTTTCGATGATTCAAAAATTGGTCATTTTTTGTGTAATGATGTTGTAGTAGAATGAAAACAAATAAAGATATGTATGTATGTATGTTAATAATACTATACTAGTTATATTAAGATGTTACTAACCTCTTAATGATAATTGTTATATTACTTTATATTTATTGGTTTATAATATTGTTATATTTACCTAAGATAATATAATAAAACAGTTTAAATTAAATGATAACAATATTTTATAAATGACTATATATCAAATAACCTCAATGACTTTATTTTTATGATGGATAAAGTGAATTATGGTAGTGGTGGCAATCAAGGTAGTGGTATGTAGTAGTAGTCATGATTACTTGTGAAACACTCCCATGTTCTCCCAAGCAAAGGAGAGAGAAATTTGTTGATTATGGGGGGTGTACATTTTAATATGTTTTGGCATGCATTGAAAGGGGGTTATCTTGCACCAAAGGATTTGTGTGTTTGGTGGGATTATCTACACTCAATTTATAAAAATGATATTGCATTGCACTCAGGATAGAGAACAAAAAGAAATGGGTTACGGGTAGAATACTTGCGTAGCACCGTACTCACAGGTTGGATTATACTTTTCCAATTTTGAATCAGCATGAAATACTATCTGTGTTATTTTGCATTCAATAGAACCAGTTGCTTGTATTCTAGAAAATTATTTAAAAAAATGAAAGAGTTTGCACCAATTGACTATTATAAGGTGTTTAAAAGAATTGGAATGTCATTGGTTTTCTATACTCTTGATTTACCTTGTGTGAATGCATCTGTTTTATTGTATGTACCTAGTAAGAGTAGAATACTGAGATTAAATAAAAGCATGTCTGAATGAATGAATGAGTGCTCCAAACATAGAAGTGCATTGTGGTGAAACCTTTGTAATTTTATACCTATGTTATGAGTTGAAGGGTGGAAAAATTAGTGATGGTCTCACTACTCAAATAATATTAATAAATAAAGGATTATGTTTAATCTTGTTGTATGTTTGAATTGTGTGAAATGGGTGATTTTTATGTTAAGCAAATCAAAATTAATTTTAGGGAGCACATGTCTTCTTTATAAAGAACCATATATGATCCCCAATATCATCTCATAAATCCCTAGATCAAGATTATGGTGAAAAATGGTTCTTTTAAAAGAAATCAGGTTCACTTAGTTGATTTCAATTAATGTACTCCCTCCTTGTAGTAGTTGTCTTTGGTTGATGTCTGAATATGTAGTAGATTTTAGAGTTATTGTAACCCCAAGGAAAGGAATGATTATATGTAATGTACCAATGTTGATGTTTTTGTGTATATCCCAAATTATGGAATACATACCCATTAGTGGAATAAGTCATTGGAAAAACATGGTTATATTTCATTTATTGATGAACTAGAAAACTATTTGATTGTGTTTTTTTGGGTAATATTCGTCAATAGGAATTTGTGAATTAAAATTGTACTTGGGTCATTTATTTATAAATGTGATAACTAAAGTTTGGTAAATGATATATTGATGCATTTCTAAATGTTATATTTTTTATAACTCCTATCCAAGAAGATATTGATTTTTAAATCCATTTATTTTCCTTGAATAAACAAGAAATTTTGATGCTAGCTAGACGAAATATTTATTCGGGTGTTAGAAATTATTGATTTATTAGTAGCTAAACCACTGCAACTTCTTTATAGTTTAAATGACATTAAATTAGAGGATACCTTGTTTGTATTTTCTTTTTGGAATGTTAATATTTTGAGATTGAGAAGTTCAAAACAAAAGTGAGCTAAATATTTTTCATATTGATAAGAAAAATGAATAATATAACTGTGGTCTTTGTTTCAGAGTTTATTGACATCTTTGTAGTTGAATTACTTCTTAATGTAGAAACACAAGAAACTTAGAAATTCATTTAATAATTATTTGGTAAACCTTTCCAATGATTGCTTTGGAACAATGATAATCAAATTTAAAATAAAATAAGCCTTTGTATATAAAAATCATTTTAAAAGAGAATTCATATAGAGGAATGGTTGAAGAATGGGTCTACCCTTTAAATTGTTGGAAAGTCAACCAATTCATAGAAATAGAGGCTATTATCTAGTTGAATGTCTATGCAAGTGTGTAGAATGGTAGTGATCAAAGTGATGCTAAAGATTGGAAACCTTTCATATTTTTTTAGCTAATGGATTTTGGCTGGAAGTGAATACACAGTAGACACCGAATGTATTCACTAAGTTGCCATGGAAAAGGTTAGAAGTTTTTTTTTTAAATAAATACTAAATTTTTTAACATAGGTTAAAATCTCCAACCAAGGTTGGATTACGAGTTCTTAATACTTGCTGAATAATTGAAAGCCTACTGAATTTTATTAAGTATACTCCAAAAATATGTTGAGTGGAATATGATTATAAGTTAATATAAAAATCATATTAGAAGAAGAGTATGGTATATTGAAACTATTGGGAGTCAAGTTGGTCGAGTAAGACCAAGAATGATCAAATATCAAATATTTTTCTAATAATATATGCTTTAAGCAAGGTGTATTACCATGGGTAATAATTGGAAAGTAAGTGAGTGAATGGTTATATTATTTAATTGTGCACGTAACTTTATATTTTGCATATCTATATTGGAATGCTATTTATGGTAGATACAATTTTAAATAAGGATTATGTATGGTCTAATGATACCTTGGTTTTTTTTGGTAAATAAAAGTTTTCATTAATTACTGGGTTTTGCAGGTTAACCTAAAACCTGTTACAATATCCAGCATTCTCTTGAGATTGTAGATACTAGTCATCTTTGAAACATTCTTACCAGAAATTGTGTTGAATTCCCTACAACACCTTACTAACAAAGCACACCCATACTTAAACATAACTTTAAACATTACTTACATTGACAGGAATTGAAGTTTGGAACTTTGCACTTGTGAAACCTGCCCATTTCCTATTCTCTATGAGAATATTCCAAGGCTTACACCCTGTTACCTTCATTTCTAAATTGGTATGATTTAGAGGGAAACCCCATAGTTATTACCAGCTCCATGGAGAAATAACACCCATTCATATTTCTCCTTAACGGGTAGGTTTCTTTTCATGACTAATAATGTTTTCTACTTCACATGGCACACCTTGTGTCCATGTCGTCAAACTACCAACATCAACACCTATGTTGGCTAATTTGTCAGCTGACCTGTTGGCCTCACGGTATACGTGATGAGCCCTCCTGTTCAGTCTTGCTGCAAAAAGGATCCTCACTTCATGGATGACTCCCTTGATTCTCCATGGAGGTTTTTTGCCATTGGTTAACAAGTTGATGATGTTCATAGAATCACCTTCAATCATCAAGTTACCTTGAGTTGCTTGGGCAACTTGCAACCCTCTCCAAAGGGCTCTAGCTTCTGCTTCATTATTAGTTCTGATTCCCAATGGTTCAGTGAAGGCCTTGACCAAATTTCCTTCATGATCCCTGATTATTCCTCCAGCTCCAGCTCTTCCTAGGTTCTCCTTGGCTGCACCATCAAAATTTAGTTTAAACCAACCCTAGGGGGTGTCTCCCAAGAAATCCCATTTCTAGGATTGGGCAAAGGAATGGAAGTTTTGTCCTCAATACCTAAGGCCCGAGCTAATTTTTTTTCTTGGGGAAGAATTGAGTGGTTCTCATCCACTAAGGTGCTAAGGTTTTCTTTCGCAAAGACAATAATCCTGTTGAGGATGATTTTTGGGTTGTGAATGGTATCCTTAAAGGCTCTATGGTTCCTTTCTAGCCAAATCTACCATAGAAAATGATGCCAAAAGATTTTCCATAGGTACTTAAGTTTTAGGCTAACAAAGGGTTGAGGCCATTGATGGAACACTTCGGATATAAGAGCAGGCTTAACCCACGAGATCCTAAAGGCTTGGAAAAGTTCATCCAGGATGGACTTCACTACCGGACACTCCAGAAACAAGTGTTGGGTAGTCTCCCATCCTGCCCTGCACATGTAGCAATTGTTAGCAATAACCATACCTTTGGATAACATATTGTCCATAGTGAGGATTTTTCTTTGAATCACCAGCCATGAAAAAAAGGATATTTTAGGAATTAAGCCTTTGATCCAAACCAAACTCGATAGAAATTGTTGACCTTCCACATTGAGAAGCAAATTATAGGTAGACTCTTTCAGTCTTATCCCAAACAATGTGATCTTCATCCTCTCTAGAGGGAATAATTTGTTGAGTTAAAATGTTATAAAGCTCTTCAGACTCTACTTCAAAACCCTGTACTCTGATGTGTTTCCACCTATTGATATTTATATCCTACCACATATAATTTGCAACCTTCTTCCCAATATGTTGCTCCATATACTCTTGAATCCTAGCCAAACGAGGATTCTGGGATAACTACTCAGCTCTCACCCATCGATCCTTCCAAAATTCTATTGTTTACCCATTTCCTAGAATCCATCTAAGACCTTTCTTGACAAGATCCTTTCTCGTGAGGATTGCCTTCCAAAAATTAGACCCCCTACTTGCTAAGTTGTCATTAAGGAAGTTCACACCTTGGAGGTATTTCCTCCTAACTATGGTAGTCCATTCATTATCGACCTTAGTCAATAACTGCCATGCTTGTTTGTCTAATAGAGTTATATTGAGATGAGTAACTCTCCTCAATCTTAACCCCCATCAGCTTTAGGTTGGTTTGCAAACCTTGTTCCAACCTACTAAATGGATCATTTTCTTATCCTCAGTCCCTGTCCAAAGAAATGTTTTTTGAAGCTGCTCAATTTTGTGATACACCTTGATGGGAGTTCTAAAGACTGATAGGAAGTAAATAGGTATACTTTGAAGTAAATCCATAGTTAAAATTGCTTTGCCTGCTTGAAATAACAGATGTCCTTTCCAACCTACTAGCTTTTTTTGGATCCTCTCCAAAACTATGTTCCACATTGATCCTTCAGGTTTCCTCGTAAACATGGGAAGACCTAAATAGGAGGTGGGAAGGGATGCAATCTGAAATTCCATGATCCTTGCTATGCTTTTTTTCCTAGGAATGGGGGTATTGATGAAATAAAGTTTTCTCTTATCAAAATTCACTTTATGTCCAGCTGCTTCTTCATACATTATGAGAATATTTTTAATCCTTCCTACCTCAACCACAGAAGCCAAATTTAGTAGCAATGTATCATCAAAAAATTGTTGATGTGTCAACGGGGTAGTTAGCGATGTGGCCTTGATACTTGATATGAGTCCAGCTATTGTTGCTACCTTAATGGTTCTTCCCAAGGACTCAGCTACAATGATGAACATCATAGGACTTATGGGATCTCCTTGTATTAGACCACATTTGATTTGAAAAAAACTGTAGTAGACCCATTAACCAAAACTAAAAAACAAGGCTTAGAAATACACTCTCTTATTAACTTGATCCATTTCATTTTGAATCCAAATTTTAATAAAACTGCCTCTAGGAATTCCAAATTTATCCTGTCATAAGCTTTGTTCATGTCTAACTTTCAAGCCATGACTGCTTTTTTGGTTTGAGCGGCTGTATGAAGAGCCTCATGAATAGTAATAACTCCATCTAAGATTGATCTTCCTTTTATAGAACTTCCTTGACTTGGATCAATGATAACCGGTAGAACTTTCTTCAAACGGTTGGCTAAAACTTTGGACAGAATTTTATAGGATATATTACACAGGCTAACCGGCCTAAAGTTAGCCATAGTCTTGGGGTTGGGGAATTTAGGTATCAAAGCAATGAAAGTTGAATTGAAACCCCTTGGAATATGATTTGAACTTTGGAACTCCTTGATTGCAGCAATAACTTCTACTCCAACAATATCCCAACAAACTTGGAAAAACTATGGTGAAAATCCATCCGACCCAGGAGCTTTGTCAGGATCCATGTTAAAAAAAGTCTCATTGATATCTTCGTCTGAAAAAGTTGCTATAAGATACTCGTTAATTGTTTCATCAATGATTTGTGGAATGAATTGAAGGAGAGAGTCCTTTTCTTGGGCATTACAGGCCTGTTCTTCACCCAATAATGAACTGAAAAATTAACAGCCTCGTCCTTGATCTCCTGAATGTTTTGAGTTGAGGATCCATCCACCTTAGTTAAATTTCTAATATTATTGTTGCTTCTATTGGTCAATGTCGTAACATGGAAATTTTTGAATTAGAGTCCCCTTCCTTTAGCCATAATACCCTTGATTTCTGCCTCCAATACATCTCTTCACAAGCTAAAATAATATGAAACTCACAAAGGGTTTCCTTCTCTTCAGTCCTTGTCGCCTCATCATAGATTCCATTTTGAATTTTTCTTTATATTATTCTCAGTTTTTCCCCCACTACTCTCTTATTCTCAAAAATATTTCCAAATACTTCTTTATTCCATATTCTAAGGTTGTTTTTCACCATCTTAAGTTTTTGATATAGTTTGAAGGAAGCACTTCCTTCGATAGGCTGCTGCCACCATTCTTCTATTCATTTCTTGAAGTCCAGATTTTTAACCCACATTGATAGAAATCTGAATGGATTTTTAAAGGAGTTAACTTGAAATGCCTCCCATAGAATAAGATTATGGTCTGAAGCATATTTAGGAAGGGCTTGTAACGCTAAATCACCAAACATTGTTGTAGCTTCCTTGGATAAAAAAAAACCTATCCAACCTTTCTTGAATCAGCTGACTTCCTATCCTCTTGTTACTCCATGTAAATTTAGCTCCTTTAGTATTACATCCATCAATTCATTTGTTTTAATGAATTCATTGAAGTCCTCCATGCTCCTTGAGGGTAACCCAGATCCTCCCTTATTATCAAATGGTTAAAGGGGAGTATTGAAATCTCCCCCAATCACCCAAGGAATGTCTTTAAAAGCTTGGCCTAAATGCCCCAAAAACTCCCATAGTTTAGAACACCCTTGTACAGAGGTGGGGGTATAAACATTTGACATAATCCAATTCTTATTAGTATCAAAATCATGAAATAATACACTTAAGACTCTTTCATTTGCCTGAATAACACTTCCTTCCATTTTAATAGGATCCCATAAGATCATGAGGCCCCCAGATGCTCCTCTCACCTGTTGAAAGGCCACTTCCCCTTGCTTCCAAATACTTCCAGATATAAGCGTTGATTGTGCCGCATTTGTTTTGGTTTCTTGAAGAAAAATGATAGTAGGATTCCAATATTTCCTTATAGACTTCACCATCCTTTGTTTTGGTGGGTCGTTTAGATCTCTCACATTCCATGAGAGAACCTTCATTTAGACTCTTTGATATTTTTCCCCACCCCCTTCCCTGATCCAAAGGGGGTTTGTCGATTTTGCTATTATCCTGGCCAAAAATATATTGTTGTAACAATATTCTTTGATTTTCATTTGCAATTTCTTCATTTATTCTCATTCTATAGTACTCTATTGTAGATATTCTCCTTTTCTTTCTTTCACTTCCATAATCTGTCGGGGACTTGGTAGTGCTTCTAGTATGTTTTAGACTAAAATGAGGGGGTATATACTATTATAGTCTAGGGCTTGACCCTTCTTCCTCATTTTGGGGGTTTTTAATTCCCTCTTCATCCTCAGCCTTGTTTTGGTTCACCTCTCCTATCTGGTTCCTAAACATGGGGCTTTCCTTCAAGGAACATTTTACCGTTGGGCTCGTCTGATAAGGGATAATTTTCTCCACTACCGAATTAGGAGCTACATTCCTGGATCTTGTTTCCACAACTTCGAGTCTTGACTCTATTTTCTCCATGTTTAAACTGAAATGACATGGCAGTTTTTCTTCATTTTGAGCATAGCTTTTGGGGCTTTTTTTCATAGCTGTGGATGGTCTCGATTTGGATGGGGAGTCTAGGGTTTTAGGAAACATGACACTGATGGTATCATCCTTACTATTTTCTTTTTCAAATTCTAGATTTTCTAGGATATCAAACATGTTCAAGTTGGGATCTTTATTACATACCTTATGATTTTTGCATCCCTCATTATGTTGCTTTCCTTTCTCCTAGATTTTTGCCAGTTCTGTGTTGGCTTGGTTAGCCTAGTTATTCTTAACTTTTCTGTATCCTTCCAAGTTAATATGCGGTCCTTGAAACTTTGGTATTCCTCTCCCATTAGCTTTCCCCAGAAAACCTTCATTTGTGACTTCCTTGTTTGTAGTTATTGTTACACATTAGGCTTGAATGTGGCCTTGGGTTTTGCACATGCTACAAAATGTCGGCTTGTTCTCATACTCCATAGGTTGAATCCTTAGAAACTCTCCATATGCTAGTTCCACTTGAGAAGGTAGATTAGAATCCAAGTTTGCATTTACATAGATCCTGGCATGCGTCAGTCTAGTCCTTGCCTAGGTTGAATGGTCTATTGCCATGAGCTCTACTATCATATTTGCTATGCCACTAAGCCAGTACTCATGAAAAAACTAGGATGGGAGGTTTGGTAAGCGGACCCAAATGGGTGCTATATTAATGTTTTGCTTCTCAAGGTTGAAATCCTCCCCCACTTCCTTAGAAAGAGGCTATGCCTTCCTAGAAACCAAGGTCCTCCTGTCAAGATGTGCTTTGCATCATCTTTTTTGTTGAGTCTTATCATAAAAAAACCTCTTGACATGTCTACGATTTCTAAGCTTCCTAAATTTTTCCACTTTGTCGCGACCCATGAGCGAATAGTCTCAATGTCTGGCCTTCCTCCCAAAAACCTTCCAACTAAGGATGATGCCTCCATATCCAGTAAGATTTCCATAATCTCCACTGGCACAGTTAACCTGTTATTGTTTGGTATTAGGGGTAGTAGTTCACTGACTGGCTCCTTCTTTTTCCCTTTCAGCATTTCCAAAAATTTTGGGCCCTTGTTGCCAGCTCCCAAACCCTAGTGGGACCCTTTGTCTGAGGGTTTATCTGGAGGATTTGTACCTTTAGCCTTTTTGAACTGAGCTGATAGGGAATCCTTTTCCTTTCCAGCTACAACATTCTGCCCTACCTCTGGATCTTCTCCTTCCATTGGTTCAAAATTCCTACCTACCATTTTTGCTCCTCCTTCGCTTCCTCCGCTTCCTCCACCGCTCCTCATCTCTTTTTCAAAATGGTCTAATGATACCTTGTCAGAATCTAGAAGAGTCCATGAAAAATACTAGTTGATTGTTAAATAGATGGTAAATTATTCCTGAGGAATAATATGAGGGATTGAGGGGAAACTTAGATGTCAAGTTTTAACCTAGGTGTTGTAGGTTAGTTGGAGAGGAGAGGGCAATCCTTCAAGGGAGGTCCCAGGTTCAAATTTCCACCCTACCAAAAAGCTGAATTGGGTATCTAAAATCCAATTGATAATGTTGGTGCGGGCAGGGTCGGGTGCGACCCTCGGGTGACTTTGACGGTGTAGAACCCCTTGTTCGTGGTCTCTCAGACCAAGGCGGCTCCGCAAGGGGTTTTTCGCTTAAAAAAAAAAGATGCCAATTTTTAAACCCAACCAAATTCATGAGGTGGAATGAGTAGATTCATTTTTCAAGAAGGATGCGACCTCCATGTTGCTTCCTAGGAGTTCAATGATACGTCTATGTTTCACTATGGTTATAGAGGGCTCACGTGACAACCAAAGCTAGTTCTACCATAATATTTGGTATGGGATAAATTTTTATGAATCAAAGTAGGCATTTGAGACTAAGTCTAGTGTTACAAAAATGATATAGCTCTAGCGGAATCTGAGTAGTAGGATAATTATCTAGATATTAGGCATATGTATACTAACCTCCTTACATAAAAATCTTAGAATAAGTCAACTAGTTTAGTTGAAGTTTTAGTATGCTAAGGGATGGGGAAAGTATGCATCCATCTTCTAGGTGTTTTTGTGGTATAACTAGGTGAGTAGAATTGGGTTGTTACATCTCCCCATAGTTGGGATTGGTGTACCAGTAAGCACAAGTTGTCATGCTCCAAGAAATTCAATGTTACTTTGCTTTCTAATATTCTACTAGCAACATATGTTCTTAATGAATATTAGGTAATCATTTTCCCAATATTTGTATTGGGGGTTTATTCTTAGTTACATCCTATACCTTTCTTGGGCTTATGCATTTCAATTGCCATGCAAGTATGATTTACTTTACAATTAGCTAATTGAAGCACATTGTTAGCAAAATAGGGTACTAAATTACTTACCGTATCGATGAATCTTATTTTAATTGGTATTTTTCAATGTGTTTTCTATTTTATTTTCTATTGTTATAGATGTTCATGTTATATATGTAATTTCCATTTTAATTTTTTTTATTAAATTTTTTATTGCTTAATTGACTTATTACTATTCCAAGTCTTCTTATGATCACTATTCCATGTCTGCTTATGAATTCGTATGCATAAAAGAACTATATAATTTACAACATAGTTATAATTTACAACATATTTATGTGTTGAAAATAAAATATCATCGACCAAGAAATTTGGTTTCTAACAATGGTAAAAATCATGTTAATGTAATATAACTTGATGTTTATATGGAAATAAAAAACCTTGTCATTCTAGGAGTAACACGATAAGTTAATGATTACTATTTTGTTTAGCTTTTTGTTTTTAATTGGCAGTGATAAATATCCCACCCTACTAGACACTTGGTTTTTTAACAATAAAGTGTCTATCTATGCAATCCTACAAGGCTAATATTGTCATAACCTAAAATTCTAAATTCATAACCTCATTTGTTTTCTTTGGAATCTACACCTCAAACATAAGGTAAAGGTTCACTTGCTTAGGTTTCTTGGTACTCATTAAATTATTCATGAAAACACCAATCTCTACTGCTTATGTAAGATTACTAGGTGACACACCATGCACTACTAGTTACATAATTTATTTTATGCAAGAGTATTAGGTGATACACCAATATCTATTGTTTACATAATTACTTACATACAAAATAACTAGGTGCCATATCCTCTTTTACTATTGATCTCATTATCTATTGAATTAGCTTATCTTCCTTTCCAAGCATTCCAAAAAAAGAAGCTAATTCCCACTCGCACAAGTCCATCTGCGTAATTTTTCTTAGTATATTTGGTGTTGAATACTCATCACATCCATTCGGTGAGTTAGTACTTATCAACCGCAAGTCTAATTCTATCCTGATCCTTTGATTCCCATGTAGTTATTTTTATTTTATAACACCCTAAGCTATTTTTAATGCAATCTATTCAATATGAATAGTTCAAATGATTCTATTCTATTCATATTCTTAAATAGATATTTAATGGATATTAAATCTAAATATATACACTCAAACTTTAAACAATATCACGATCTTGTATTAAACACTACCATATTTTTTTTTAAATATTATCAAATGTCTCGATGGTTTAATTCCTCATGCATAAACTCATTAGAGTCATTTTTATTTAATAACCTTCTCAGTTAAGTTTTTTATCAAAATTACTATTATATTCATTTCCTCAAATTAAATTCAACAATTGGAAATTCTTACATTAATTTCCTTTAAGACCCAACAACAAATTAATTGATTTCCAAAACAAAAAATTATACTATCAAGCCACTAATTGGCCCTTCTAATGAATTTTTAATACCACAATCACACTATTAGTCTTACATTTCTCCATGAGGAAAGGACAATATATTAACACATTAAAACCATACATTAACATCATTCTCAAGGTAATTCATTACAAATATTAATAAAGTATCCTATAGAACAAACTATTTTCTAGAGGATTTCTCCTTTGAATTTCCATTTCTAAGTCCTCTTTCTTTTGTAATTATGATCTTCAAAGCTATTACAACTTCATCGTTGCAACATAAATTATAACAAACAAATGTTCAAGCTTCCTTTCCTTATGGAGGTACCGATTTGGTTATTGAGAGTCCAAAGTTTCCTTCTACCACCCTTCTATGTGTAGAAATTATCCATATCCAACTCATATTTCAACCACTGAGAAGAGTTATCTTTTTAAAGGGATCATATATGGTAAGGTTATGCATAGTGGTGAATATTCATAAATTGGGTGAATATTAGGATTTCCAAAATTGAAAATTGGTGAATATGAGGACCCTCAACATCAGCCCATTCACCTAAAATTTTCAAGACCAATTGTTTCTTAGGGTCAACTCACCATAATATATATCCAAACATAAGCATATTTATACTCGTTGGAAAGCTCCTTTCAAGCCTGATCTATTGGTGGTGTTTTTATGAAGTTATAAGGTGACTTAATAGGTCAAAATATATTCCAAAGATGACCTTACTTTTCAAATACCCCAAATTTGTGTGTGAAGATTGATTTTTATTAGGATTCACCATTTTTTACAAGTACATTTCGAGTCCAACCCCTTATGCATAACCATGATATATGGGTCCCACAATAATAAAGTGTAATCCATTGCACACAAAAATATAATCCCAACCCATTGCATTATATTTCTTTTTCTTTATCATAATCAATCAGATATCTTTTCAAGGAAATCATCAATTGGAAAGAAATACTATTATATACCTAATTCCATTTCAGATATAAGAATTTCAACATAAACCAATAGAAAATCTCATTTCTTTCTAATACAATGAAAACTGAGATTGTTTTTCTTTATTTTTAGTTAGAATAAAACAAAATCTGCAATCCCTTTCTTAATCCTTCAAAACTATCTCATAAATGTTTACTCATACAACCAAAATTATAAATGGTAGATGATATGTCAAACATCCTAATTCCATCCTACATATAAGAATAAATAGGATTTATTATATCTTGAGGTATAATGAAGTCTTTCTTTTCATAATTAATATAGGAACACAATTGGCACACACTAGTCTGATTTCTCATTTAATTAATAATCTATAAGAAAAATATCACTTACATTCAATTGTGTGAACATTTCCTATACTCCAATGTTACCTCTATTTGTTTTATGTTTCAACAATAATCACTCCATACACATTCTAATGAAACATGGTCAACTATCTATTTATCAGACATCTCTTCACACATTCAACATGCATTGTCCACAAATAGCTATAGCTAAACTCATCACTACATAGTATATATTCAAAGACAACAACTATTTTCCTAAAACCATTCCCACAGAAGCAACAAACTACCAGTTTCATTTAAAAAGAACTGATAAAGTATAGGACATTGTTAGAATATCTATGGAACTATTCAAATAGTCTAAGAGGAAATATTATCACCAACCAAATTTATTTTCAATGAAATTATTCCATGGTTATCTTCATGAGAGAATACATTTCTCAATTCAAGGATTTAATACCATTTTTGAAAGAAAAAATGAACCTTCCATTGAACCTACCATCTACAAAAATCGATGGATTTTATTTGTTAGTGCAACTGATAAATATCACTCTATGCGTTAGGTACAAATGAGATGACTCTACATAATTATTTACTAAGTTTATGTATGCATCTTATGTTACACACTAAACTTAGCAACAACCATATGGTTTTTCTCTTGGGTAAGAAACTTAGGCTACAATCAATAATTTCTATACATCAATCTTTCAAAAAAAATGATGAACCAAGGAAACAACCATCCTTTCACATAATAGAACTTATAAACTAGTAAACCGATGCTTTTGTCAATAAATTCGTAAGAAGCTTTTAAAGTAAATCCTTTATCATTTACTTAAAATAATACTACCTAAGTTTACAAGTAAATTCAACAAGTTTACTGAGCTACCTCTATTTTGCCTACTATTTTTTCTATCACTTCTCTTTTTATACTTCTCGAGCTCTCTTCCATTTCCTTCTCCCCTTCCCTATTTTGTTTTTTTTCCTTTTTGTTCTTTTATCCCAAAGTATTTGGTCTTCATCCCCATTATCATGGTTTAGCGGTGAGCTACCTGGTATGATATTACTCCCCACTACTCTCTAATGAACACACAATCATTGGGAGTACGTTTAGCTAGGTAAGAACCACATGCACAAGTCCATTAATGCTCTTAATTCGAAGTTTGTAGTTAGTAATCCCCTTAGATTGCTATCCAAATAATGACTACTCTTAACATACATTAAAAATTACTCACAAATAATTTATTTTTAATAAAATTGAATGAAAGTCCACTTGGAGGAATAATAACAACATCCTTACCAATTATTTTCACTAAAAACACTATCAATCAGATCGATATTTAAATATATATATTTTTTGATAGAAATAATTTAAGATATCAACCAAACATTTACTTACAAAAGTGTTTTTGTTTCCACAATACTTTCATCATAAGGAGAATTTCTATGCAGCAAATAAAATCAACCAAAACTCAATATTTCTTTTCTTATGCAAATCATGTTATGCATGTTTAGGAGAGGAGCATTTATTCATGTTTCCCTCGTATATTCTGACAATTTACCCATCACATAATTTCCCTTAAGACAACTTGTTCTCGGTGGTTGATTCTTCATTCCACCTACAAGAAACATGTTCCTGCACAAGTGCAACTTCTATTAGAAACATCATATTATTTTATGAATATATTTTTTTTTGAGAAATAGAACACTAAATAGTCAATCATTCCATTAAAATATATTTCAAATTTTCACAAGATATTTGTTTTGCATAATTAATTAATATGTAGTCAAACATCTCGTTAGCAAAAAAAATAAGCAAGCATTAATCCACCCAAATAAAAATTCCACCAAGTGAGGGTCATGACATCCTCCCCCCTTAGGCTTTACATATTTCCTTGTATACTACCAAAGTTTAATCATTAGTCAATAATTACATTGCATCATCAAACATAAATGAGAAATGTTTTTGCATCTGCTACTTTTTATCAAGTAGTATTTCTCTCGAAATAGTGGTCCCATTGAACGTTGAACTGCTCCAAGGTTCCTTTCCTCA
Organism: Wollemia nobilis; assembly: GCA_028583015.1. Taxonomy (NCBI): domain Eukaryota; kingdom Viridiplantae; phylum Streptophyta; class Pinopsida; order Araucariales; family Araucariaceae; genus Wollemia; species Wollemia nobilis. The sequence goes on along the minus strand of JAQPPZ010005185.1, from coordinate 298,372 downwards.
TTGATTTGTATTAAAACTCAAGTATATTTACTGGTCAAACATTTATAGCCTCTGGATTCACCATATACAAATTATAAAAATACCACACATGTTCAAGATTATCAATGTACTTTCTAAGTAAATAAATGTGAGGTATCATGTATTTTGGATAAGTTGGGTGGTAAAGCAAGTTGGTATGCCATAGAAGTAATATTCTCTTGCAATTTCAAATATTCCCACAAAATTAGGGAGTAGTTCTATGGACTTAATAACACTCTTCTTTGGTCTCACCCTCAAAAATACCATGTCACCTAAAAAAAATTCCCTTGGTGATCTCTTAAGATCGACATAACTTTTTTGATGGTGTGAGGCTTATTTTAGCCTTTCCCTGATTATCCTTAATTATTGCTACATTTCTTTGACCATGTTTGGATCTAAATCCGGTCTTCTAGATTGTCCTATGATAGTGGTGTCCCACACATTCTACCATATAAAGCTTCAAATGGAGTCATGCCTAGGGTTGAATGGTGAACATTATTATAGATAAATTCTATTAGATGTAAGTAATCATCCCAATGGGTCTTTTTATGCATACAGTACTTGTGAAGCATATATTCTAACACTTAGTTCACTCTTTTTGTTTGCCCATCAATTTTTGGGTGATAAGCTAAACTGATGTTTGGCCTTATACCAATTGCACAATACAAGGCTTAGAAGATCTCAGATGTAAATCTCGAATCCCTATCTGATATAATTACTTTCATAAAACCATGAAGTCAAAATATTTCTTTAGCAAATTTGTTAGCCATAATGACAATGTCATCCTTGGTATTCCTGGGTATAAAGTGTGCAACCTTGATCAATATTTTTACCACTACTAGGATTGCATCAAGGTTATGCATAGTGGCTATTTTTAGCCAATTGGCTAAAATTAGGATTTTCAAAATTTGGAATTGGCTAATATTTGAGACCCTTGACCAAGGCCCATTAGCCAAAAAATTTTGGGTGCATTTTTTTTGGGGGTCGATTCGTCCCAATTTTATAATAATTTGACCATTTTAAGTTTAAATTTCCAACATTACCCCTAATAATAGTTAACCTTCTACATGTGTTTCGACACTATTCACTTGGATTTTGAAACTGATTCGCCAAATTTTTATAACTACATTTTGGAGTTGAACCTTATACATAACCTGGATTGCATCATGTTGAAACCTTTTTTAAGCAACCCAATGATGAAATCCATACATATCACCTACCATTTTTGCATGGGTACATCATGTGGATACCACAATCCTGTAGGATATTTGTGCTCTACTTTTACTTTCTAAAATTCTAGGCATTGAGGGACAAATTCAGTTGTGTCTTTCTTAATTCATGGTCAATAGAAAGTTTTTTTCATATTTTTCCCCAATTTTTCTCCACCTGGGTGAGTAGAATACAGAGATCTACGAGATTCATTCATGATTATTTTATCATATTTCTAATTTTATAAATCACTACCCTATTCTTAAATCATAAGAAACCATCCTTGATGCTAAAATCCTTATTTTCATCGAGTTTCCTTTCCATTCATTCCCAAATTTAATTATAATATGAATCCTAATGTTGCATTTCCTTGAATTTTTCCATCAAGTTAACATGGATGAAAGACATAAAAACTACGTGTCTCCTCCCACTCAATGCATTAGTGACTTTATTCTCCTTTTCTTTTATATACTAAATACCAAAACCACATTCAACAATAAATTCCATCCACCTTCTCTATATAGCATTTAGTAAAGGTTGAGTAAATATATATTGTAAAATCTCATGATCTATCATCAACTCAAAGGGTCTCCCTACCAAATAATATCATCAAATATTGAGTGCAAATACAACTACTATCAATTCTAGATCATGGGTTGCATAATTAACCTCATGTTGTTTCATTTTTATTGATCCATAGGCTATTACTACTTCTTCCTATGAGAGCACTCCTCCTAAACCTTCCAATGAAACATATGTACAAATAGAAAAACTCCTCTAAGAATCAGGTATATTTAGTATAGAATGTGTAGTAAGCTTTTACTTAAGCAGAACAAATATTATCTCACATTTATCTATCCACCTAAATTATTTCCCTTTCATTTGAAGGTTAGTTATTGGAAAGGTTATCTTGGCATAATATTTAGCATATCACCTATAGTAACCGGTCAAACCCATAAAACTTCAAACTTTTGTCACATTTGTTGGTAGAGACCAATTCAAAATAGTCTCTATTTTCTTAGGATCTATTGTGATCCCTCTTTCTAATGCAATATTTCCTAGGTACTATACTTTTGGTACATAAAATTCACTCTTGGACATGTTCCTATACAACTTATTCTTCCATAGCAATTCCAACATAATTCTAAGGTGTTTATCATGCTTTGTATTATCTCAAGAATATATCAATATATCATCCAAGAACATCAAAACAAATCTATCCAAATGCTTTCTAAATATACTACTAATTATGTTTATAAATATTGTTGGAGCATTCATTAGATCAAAAGGCAAGATAGTAAATGCATATTGGCTTTAATGAGTCTTAAAGGCTATCTTATGCATATCCTCTTTACGGATTCACAATTGATGATATCCAAAATTCAAATCGATCCTTGTAAAGATAGTGGTATATTTAAGTTGATTAAAGAGATATTCAATATTGACTAAAGGATATCTATTCTTGATTGTTTCCTTGTTTAACATTATATAATCTATACATAATATCAAGGGACCATATTTTTTATTTATGAATAGCATAAGTGCACCCCATGGTGACACACTTGGTCTGATTACTTATTTTCTAGCAAACCTTGTAGTTGTACTTTCAACTCTTGTATTTCTATGGGATTCATTCTGTAAGGTGTTCTATGTATTGGCTCAGTTCTAGGTTGAAGCTCAATTGTGAAGTCAAATTCACATTTGGGGGAAATACAAGTAAATATTCTAGAAATACATCACTACAATCCTATAGAATTGGGTGTTTTTTTAACACCTCTTCTCTCTTTTCTTTCCCATAGACCATTTCTCCCTTTTAAATGGCTTTCTTGAGTTGCATTATCGAGAGTATTTGAGGTTGAAAATCCTTTTACGGGCTATACACCCTTTTTTTAGCTCCTTCATATTCCATGTACTTAATCCATATATCCTAAAAATTGAGTACTTCTTTATGCGCTTGCAACCAATCCATTCCTATGATTATATCAAAGGCATGCAATGACACTACATACAAGCATCTCATTGTCATTCCACTAGGTAAATCAATTTCTACCATAGGCTAACATTGATTTATAGAGTAAGTTTGTCCTAAATCATACTCGACCTTCCACTCATTTGCCAATATTCCTAGCCTTTCTGATATATCTTTAGCTAAACTAGTGGAAATAAAGCTATTTGTAGCACCACTATCAATAAATATTTTAACATTCTTACCATAAATCTTACCCTTTATCAATAGTGTCATGGCTTGAACTTCCAGATTTTGATTCCTTGTTGCAACATAAATCTTGTGCACGGGTTCCTTAGGCACAAATTCTTTGTACATCGATTCCTTTCTCTTTGAACTCATTCCTTTGTATGTATAATTACAGGTATAATGTGATCCTCTACAAAGGTAGCATCCTTATTTTGGGTCTAGGTGCACTTTTTTCTTCTATCCTTCTAAATTCTTCGTAAATTGAGAATCAGTCTATCCTTGTGGTGGTTTGTTGTTACCCTTTTTGCTATTATAGTTTTTTACTTGGAACCTTTTCTTAAAATTTCCTTTCTTCCTATCATTCCTGTTATCTTGTCTACGGATACATTTATTTGCTTCTTATTTTTCCCAATTTATAAATCTTATGTTGTTTCTTTTCCTTAATGATTCACTACCCTATTCCTCTAAGACTTCATAATAAAATAGGTTTTGAAATATGTTTCAAATTTTCTAGCCAAATCATAGGCCTTTTGCAAAGTAATAAGTTCCCGCATATCTATCTCTTACCCTATTCTAGGATCTTCTCCTAGTATAAACTTATGAATCTTCATTTTAAGTAGACACATATATCAACAACTTGACAAATATTTGAAAATATTTTTCCATTATCTTAGTTACCTACCAAAGTTTAGTGAACTCCTCAAAATTCTAGGAATAAAAGTGCTCTATGAAGAATATTTTTTTAAAATCTACTACAAATTCTTCCCATTTTAGATTGACTATTGCTGCTAGTTTTTTATTCTCACTAAGAGTTTCCCATCAATCCAAACCATCTTCTTGTAAATGTAATGTGGTATAGGATGTTCAAGTGTTAGAGGAGAAGTTATTCATATTACAATAGGTTTCTAACTTTTTCACTCAAGCCTCAACTTTATCACCATATTCCTCTCCATTGAACATGGTAGACTTTAAATATTTCATATCTTTTCCCAACTCGGCCTTAAGTTGAATCATGGCTAGATGTGCCTCAATAAGGGGTTCATTTACCTATCCCCTATTTGAATTGCTAGTCAGTGTTCCTTGATTCAACATGATATCCAACAACTATTTTTGTTTTTCCACTTGTTTTTGATGTAGAGCCATTGTCACAATGATATTATCTCCTTCATTACTAATATTCTCTCTTTCATTTCTAGGATTTTTTGAACCTACATCTTGGTTTCTGCCCTCCACATTAGTCTGTCATGTTTGCCTTGTCAATGGAGCAACACTTCCTCTTCTTTTATTTGGTCACATTTTCATTGACCATACATAAAATATATAGTAGGATTCATTTAACTATCACTTATTTGGTTGGTTTCTCCTAACATCAACTATGTTTCTAGTTATCATAAATATTTAGATAAGTTTAACTTTCAACAATTTTTTTTAGCAAGATATAATATTTTCATAGGTATGTTTTCAAACACACACCAAAATTAGTTTTATGTAATGAACATATCCAACTACAAACCATGCTTTGATACCAAATGTCATAACCCAAAATTCTAAATTCCTAACCCCATTTTTTTGGAATATACACCTTAAATATAAGGTAAAGGATCACTTGCTTAGATTTCTTGGTACTCATTATATCATTCATGGGCACACTAATATCTTTTGTTTACATAGTTGCTTCTATGTAATATTACTAGGTGACACACCATTCACTACTACTTACATAATTACTTTTATGCAAGAGTATTAGGAGACACACCAATCTCTACTGTTTACATAATTATTTACATGCAAAAGTACTAGGTACCACACCCTCTTAAGCTATCAATATAATTGGTCATTGAGTTAGCTTATCTTTCTTTTTAGTCATTCAAAAAGAAGTGAGCTAATTCCCACACCTCATACAAGTCCATCTATGGCAGTGTGCTTAGCATATTTGGTGTTGAATACTCATCACATTCATTCAGTGAGTTAGTCCTTATCAACCGTAAGTCTAAGTCTATCTTGATATTTTTCTTCTCATGGAGTTATTTTCCTCTTTTAATACCCTAAGTTCTTTTTAACACAGTCTATTCAATATGAATTGTTTATACAATTCTATTCTATTCATACTCTTTAAATAGATATTTAATGGGTATTAAATCTAAAACTATACACTCAACCTTTAAACAAGGTCATGATCTTGTATTAAACACTACAATATATATATTTTTAATATTACCGAATGGATCTATGGTTAAATTCATCATAAATAAGCTCATTAGACTCATTTTTATTTAATAACCTTCTTAGTTAAGTTACTTACTCAAAGTACTTCTATATTCATTTTCTCAAATTAAATTCAACAACTGGAAATTCCTACACTAATTTCCTTTAAGAACCAAAAAAAAAGTAATCGATTTTCAAAATAGAAAATTATACTATCGAGCCACTAATTGTCCCTTCTAATGAATTTTTAATACCACAATCACACAATTGGTGTTATGTTTCTCCATGAGGAAATAATGATATATTAGTATATTGAAACCATACAATATCATAATTCTCAAGGTAATTTATTAGAAAGCTTAATAAAGTAGCTTGTAGAACAAACTACTATCTAGAGGATTTCTCCTTCGAAATTGCATTTCTAAGTCCTCTTTCTTTTGTAATTACGATCTTCAATATTGTTACAACTTCATCGTTGCAACATAAACTATAACGAACCAATATTCAGGTTTTATTTCCTTCTGGAGGCACCGATTTAGTTACTGAGAGTCCAAAGTCCCCTTATAACACTCTACTATGTGTAGACATTATTCATATCTAACTCATCTATAAACCACTAATAAGATTTATCTTTTTGAAGGGATTAGAGATGGCTCCCACAATTATAAAGTATAGTCCATTGCACACAAAAATATAATGCCAATCCATTGCATTCAATTTTGTTTTCTTTTTCATAGTAAGTCAAATATCTTTACGAGGAAATCATCAATTGTAAGGAAAGACTTTTATCCAACCAATTCCATTTTAGATACAATAATTTCAACATAAACCAATAGAAAAGCTTATTTCTTTGTAATACAATGAAGACTAAGATTACTTTGCTTTTTATTCATTTAGAATAAAACAAAATCTACATTCCCTTTTTTAATCCTTCATAACTATCTTAGAAATATTTACTCATACAACCGAAATAATAAATTGTAGATGATATGTCAAACATCCTAATTACATCCTACTTAAAAGAAAAATAGTATTTTCTATATCCCGAGGGATAATGAAGTCTTTATTTTCATAAGTAATATAGGAATACAGCACAAAAAAGTTAGATTTCTCATTTAATTAATAATCCATAAGAAAAATATTACTTACTTTCAATTGTGCAAACATTTCCTATAATCCACTATTACCTCTATTTATTCTATATTTCAATAACAATCACTCCATACACATGCTAATGAATCATGGTCAACTATATTTTTATTAGGTATATCTTTGTAGATGCAAAGACGCGACACTAAAAATGAAATTACAAGTAAATACACAAAGAGACAAATATTGCACAAAATGTTCCAATTTTAATATTGACAATGGGGGGAAGCCAATTGAACTCTTTGATACAATGCAACTCTCAAAGAGTATTTTGATACAATATTACAATGAGCTAGGGTTCTCTGAAATCCTAGCAATAAAATAAAATAGTGTTGTAGCACCATAAAATTGGTGCAGTTAAACCATCAATAAAAAGTAGAAATTTGAATTTTAACCTCGAAACTTCCCGTTAACCACTTACCTTGTTTTTTGTACTATTTTTAGAGGTTGTTGTGACTGTTGGACGATATCGTCATTGATTTGATGATATCATCCCAAATCGGACGAATTCATTTGGAACAGAATGTCCGAATGGTTTCGTCCAAAAACCAATTTTTTGTAATTAGCTTATGTTCCAACGACCTCTCCAACTTGGGCAAAAGTGTGTCTGTGCGGTTGGAGATTCCCACGCTGGGGATCTCCCAGATTGGGATGATCCCAAACCTCCTAACCTCCCCCTAATCCTATATAAACTAGGATTTTCCTAGTTTATCCCCCTAACTCCCTCCCTGAATCCCTACTTGGCTGCCTGGCTGATTATTTCTCTACAATTTTAGTTTTTGCTATGATCTCCCATCATTCGCACTTGTGCTTTCAAGTTTTTTTGTAGGATTTCACTATATTTCATCCAAAGGTAGCTCGGATCGTCGCAAGCAATTCAACTACAATTTTAGATGATCCTATCAATATCGATGATGATCTTGTATGATTACAGATGATCTGGTCTGCAATTCAGCTTGTGGGCAATCAGAGCCCTGAGTTTACATTTTCTCTCATTTTCCTTATTTATTGGTGCATTAGATTAATTTACTTCTATTTTGTATCTTGGAGTTCACCTCATTTAGCATAATTGCATGATAAAATTTAAAATAAGTTTCCAAAATAGTGCATCTCATTTAATTTGATATCTGGAATTATCATTCAAACATCTATACTCTTATTTCTATCATTTTGCATCATTCTTGCAATTGTATTTTTGGTTTTTAGTGTCTATTTTCTTGATTGCATGTTTTTGATGAATTCGCCTAATGAATTCCTCAGGTCATTGACGATCTTGGGTGATCTCAGATGATATCCTATGATTTGGGATGATTCGGTACAATTATAGATGATCCTATCATATCCGGGATGATCTAGACTCCTACAAGCTTCCAAATCTTCATCAAACATAAAAAATTAGGTGTACTCTTCTCCATTTTGTATATTCTATATATTCAATCACATTAGGATTCATTTATGTCTATTGTCTTCATATAAATAAGAATCTTCATATAGAATAGCTTAGCTTCATTTTGGCCAACCTAGGAATCTGAATGATTGAACATAAAACGAACAAATCAAACTCATTCTCAAACTAGGTGTGGAAACTACCACTCAAAATTTACTGGTGAACCCCACCATCCATAAAAAAATCACCTTTATACCCCTTCCTCAAGAGGCGTGACCTTCAAACGGCCTCTCCATTTGAGGTATTGGTCCATACTTTTCTCACCCCCCTTTCGGATATGGATCCTTTAGCCTGAAGGTAAGGGTGCAAAAAAATTTGGGCGATACATTTTGGTGAAACTGACGTGAAACTAAAAACACATTTTGAAAATAATCCCAAAATAAAAACACATTATTAAGAACATCTAGAATCATTATAAAATTGTTAAATTTGCATATCATACATAGATGGTAGATTATAATAGAAGACGAGTTGTCTCCATATTGAAAATCAATTAACGGCCATAGAGATTACTTTTGTTCTTAGAGTACCTCAAACATATAGAGCCCAACCTTTGTGGGACGAACTTGATAGGAGATTGGGTATTATTGAATCTAGATCTACAGAACTTAGGTAAATTAAGAGGTTTGTCCTAGATAGAATCCTATATCCTAATCAGGTGACTTTGTATCATGAACTTTAGAGAGCTTGCCACAGGTGGTTAGCCGATAAAAGAGCACTTGTGTCTTCTGCATTATATGCCTTTGAGGAATACCTTGAGAACACAATTGTAGTACATAAATTTCTATCTCATGTAGAAGATTAAGAAGTCATTATTATGGATAGAAAGAGATGGAATAGATTTCATAGAGTTGTGTTGTATCGAGAGTATTATCATGAACTTTATTTTTACATGTCAGAGTCTCAAATAGATCATATAACCATAGCACACTTTGTCAAGTTCTTGAAAAACAACTTCCTATTTGAAGAGGAGCATTTCATGACTCTTGATGAACTTGAACCTATCAATGATATCCATAAACTATTCATAGAAATCTAAGTGATTATTTCTACTATTGTTTCTTACAACTAGCATGTTGTTTGTTATTTTTATTCTCACAAAATAATAATATAATAAAATCACAAAAAAAAAACAAAAACAACAAAAAATTTCCTTTTAAAGTATTATAGTAGGTATATAGTTAAAATATATACCTCTCAACCCTATCGCATATATATATATATATATATATATATATATATATATATATATATATATATATATATATATATTTCTAAAAACCTAAGTTTAGCACAATGCCTAGACTTAGGAATGGAAAACAAACTAAAGAAGATGAAGATTGGTTAGGAATACCATTAACTGACCAAAATGTCCCTCCTGAGGACCAAGTTCAGGAAGAAGAAACCCTAGACCAGTAAGAAGAAGAGCTTGTTGTAGGAAATGAACAAGAAGAAAATATTAGAGAGGAAGGTTTTTTTTTTTTTTTTTAAGGATCCTCATCCCCTAAAATGTCTTCGGGAGGAGCTATCACTTTTGAGAACATGGAACAATTCTAGAAGTTCATTAACACTAATATTGGTGTTTTTAATAGAGCGGCCCATATGGAAAAGGATCGAATTAGTGACACTCAAGCAACTCTAGAAGAAGTATTTCAAACACACACTAATCCCTTGTCCTTTATTGAACAAGAGAGTGATCAATCTGGACCATCCAATTTGGATATAGTAGCTACGATCCGGAGCATGCAACAACAATAGATTACCCAACGATCTAAAGTACCTGTTAACAAGCCTAGGGTCATTCCCGCACAAAATAAACCAACATTTATTGCTTTATTTCGCCAAGATCTTGATCAACATACCTCAAATAAACAAAAACCCAAAACAAAACCGAACACCAATTACCAACAATCTAAGGTATAACATAATACTATTACAAATCCCCTTCATAATACTCTTCCTACCAACACTTTGCATAATAGCAATGTAACATCTAATCCTTATATCACACCATCATACACTCATAGATCCCATACCTATGTGCCACCGGACCAATATGGTGGACAAACTAGCAATCTTGAAGTCATGGTGAAATAGTTAGTTTCCTGCATAGACCAGATAGATCCCTATCATCCCTCATACAATTATCGAGAGATGTGTAGTCAGCATTTAGATCCTATAGTCGTAGCACAATCGTATCCTAAACATTTTCCTATGCCTATTCTTCCCATATATAAAGGAATCGAAGATCCCATAGAGCATCTTCATATGTTTAGGATAGCATGTCATGATATATCACATGATGACTTGTTATTACTAAAAATGTTCCCAAAAATCTTGGGAGGAATGCCATTAGAGTGGTATTATCAATTACACACTAATTCTTTGAGAAATTTTTAAGAAACTATCAAGTTGTTTGTTCATCAATTTGGTGCCTACATCGAAATATATGTGACCATTAAATATTTGTATAACTTAAAATAGGGCAAAGATGAATGCTTTGCTAATTTCCTAGCTAGGTGGATATAGTTGATAGGAAAATTGCACTTTGTGTTACCTTATAGGGAGATGTTGGACATCTTTATTAATAATTTTCAAGAGCAACTATCTTATGAATTATCAACTGCTACCTTGACCACATTCGATTAGGCTATAGACTTAGCCCGAAGAGTGGAAGATGCTCTCATTAGGAGAGGCCAACTTAAAAAGAGAGACGATGAGAAAAAATCCAAAAATCAATATAATAATAAACAAGTTGTGGGTGATGGAATCACCGATAGCATAAATACTATTAATGTTAATGCTATAAAGACAACGGAGAAGTTTGTACTGAAACCTCCTGATATACCTCCTCAAGAATTTACTAGGTTAAATAAACCTTTATCAACTATTCTATCATAATTATTAGAATGAGGTTTGATTCAATTACCAAATATTTGAGAACCTGATCCAACTATACCCGGATATAGAGCAGATTTACACTGTGACTTCCATAGAGTACTTGGACACACTACCAACTCTTGTAAAAGATTAAAACATAAAATATAGGACTTGATTGATAACAATGAGATGGAGGTGCAAGCCTTTCAACCTAAGCAAAATCCTCCTAATAATGTTCAAAAGAACACCCCACAAAAACAGAATCAGAATGCCAATCAATCATTGGACATCTTTCAACATCCCTTACCAAAACATGGTAAGGAGGTGGCTAATCAAGTTGAACATCATAATGTCCCTCCTCCTACCCGAAATGTAGGAACTATTAGTAGGCATTTACCTATTCATGATCTAGAAATATTTGACAAACCTTTATTCGTGGTTACAACCAAGCCTCTATATAATATTCAGATACATGATCTTAGTGATATATAATACGAGACTAAGAGTGATATGGAAATCACATTAAATCAATCGAATAGTTATAAAGATGAATCAGATCCTATTCACCCTATCACAAGTTATATGGTTCTAGAAGAGCCATTTCCAAGAAGAGTCACTACTAGACCATCGTCTCATCGATTACTTTCTAATGAGCTAGCTATAAACGCTAGACCAAGACCCATTCATCATCCGCAAAATAATATTGTGGGTACCATCGAAGCTGTTACTAGACAACAGGCTCAAAATTATCAACAAGATCAAATTCAGAATGGTGGATCAGCTCCATTTGTTTTGAAGGTTCCTAATAAAGGGAATAATTCACCTAATGTTCAACCTAAACCTCCTTATAATATTAATGAACAATTATCAAATATTATAGCTAGAATTTCTCTCTTGGACCCTTTAAGATATTCTCCTACACATAGAGATGAATTAATGCTCACATTAAGTCAGATGATGGTACCACAAGACATTCAACTTGAAGCCATGTCCGACACTATAATAACTCGTGAAGTTGATTGTATTTACTTCCAGGATAGATACATACCACAACATAATTTACATAAAGATAACCCCTTGTATATTACTGCCTTAATTGGAGATGTAGTAGTCAAATGAGTTTTGATTGATAATGGTTCATCTTTAAATATCTGCACTTTTGACTTCTTCCAAAGATTTGGATTTAGAAGTGATGAAATGAAAAGAACTGATATGATCATAAAATCATTCAATGACGAAACACAAGAAACATGTGGAGTTATTACCATTCCATTGCAGCTTGGTCCAAGAACCTTGGATATGACAGTATTTATTGTACATTGCCCTGCATCGTACAATATACTCTTGGTTCGTCCTTGGATCAACGTGATGCAAGTTGTTCTCTCAATTTTACATCAATGCGTTAAGTTAAAATTTAAGAATCAATTGGTTACCATTCATGGTGATCCAAGACCCTTTGATATGTGTGCTTTGGCAGAACCTATTGGAGTTCAATTTTACCCCACTCTGTCATCCACACATCCTAATTCTCATTATCCATATAAACGTGTGAAACTCACACCCACAACGTCATCTACTTCTTCTCCATCAGTTGCACCTCCACATATAGCTCAACCATCTTCTGAACAAACCACATTAGGACCTAAGAAATATCCTAATCCCACAACCAATGTCTCTTGTTCTACTCCTATAACTTCCATACCTATAATAGACCCATCTATCGACACCTCTACACCGTCTACATCCACCAAATTCATATTTTATACATCGAAATACATAGGGAATGTTCCTTCTACCTCTTATGCTCTTACTGACAAGATCTTACCCGATATATCTAAAATTCTTATATCAGAAGAAACGAATGCTTCTATGCAAGATTCCCTTATTTTAAATAATTTACCACCATATCCTCATACCTTGGGCCTCCCACAACCTATGGGAAGTATTTACCAAGTTGGGAGTTGTGCCTTTATTTATAAGGGATATGACTAGGGTAGAATACCTAGAAATATCATAACTCATTATGATGGATATGCTCGATGTTATTTTACTAATGAGTATATTAAAGCCAAACCTATAATGCTTAAATTGGGATATAAAGGGAAAGGTTTGGGACCTTTCCATAATGGTATGAAAGAACCTTTAGAGGTAGAAGTGTGGCCTTCCCGATGTGGTGTGGGCCTATTTTCTAGTAAGGGTCAACCATTCCCATTTGAGGATGATGACCATCTTATATGTTACCAAGATTATTTAGATGAACGCGATGCTTTGCGTTTAACGAATAAGACATTCACATGTAATATGCTATCTATAGCTTATCCTGATATGATCACTGAATCTAACAATGAGTTGGAGGGAGATATCTTTCACGATGTCTCCGTTGAGGAATTATTACATAATGGATTTTATTTTGATGGCTCTATACCTAGTATAGCCCAGCTTGAGTCCAAGATTCCTCAAGATGAATTATCCAAGCTAACCTTGGAAGAATTACAAGAATTGGGCGTTTCACCCACCCCACCTAATTTTGAGAGAGATCTACACATGGAAGTAGAAAATATCATAAAAATTAACATTGGAACCAATGATAACCCTCACATAATCAACATTGGATCAGAATTGAGTCAAGAAAAATAGGATGAATACATTACATTTCTTAAAGAATATGAAGATGTTTTTGCTTGGACATATGAAGATATTCCAGGTTTAGACCCTTCTATAGTTATGCATCACCTATTAGTGCATTCAGATGCTAAACATGTTAAGTAGAATCTTAGAAAAATGCATCCTAAAGTGGCCTTACTAGTCAAATGGTAGTTAGAAAAACTCCTGAATGTTATTTTTATACAAGCCATTGATTATGCTGAATGGATCTCGAATTTAGTTCCATTAACTAAGAAAGAAGCTACTAAGATTAGGGTTTGTACAGACTTTAGAGATATTAATGTTGCATGCCCTAAAGATGATTTTTCCCTTCCTAATATGGATCAGATCATTTATTTTACTTTTGGGAGTGGAATGATATCCTTAATGGATGGATTTTCTAGTTATAATCAGATCAGGATAGCTCCTGAAGATCAAGCTAAAACATCATTTATTACCCCTTAGGGGACTTTCTATTGGAAAGTGATGCCATTCGGATTGAAGAATGTAGGTGCAACCTATCAACGATCCATGACTTATATCTTTCATGATATGATGCATTATATACTACATGATTATGTAGATGACATTATAGCTCATTATACTGAAGAAGATGACCATTTAGATGACTTGAGAAAAGTATTTGATTGGTTAAGGGAATATTCTATCCGATTAAATCCAGCAAAATGTATATTCGGAGTTAAGTCAGGTAAATTATTGGAGGTTATAGTTTCTTTATGTGGCATCGAAATTGACCCTCTCAAGATTATGGCTACCACTGGTATGTCTGCACCTACAAATATATCTAGATTACGGAGTCTACAAGGTAAGCTTCAAGCTATCCGTCGCTTCATCGATAAGTTGGTGGATAAAAATGGACCCTTTCTTAAGCTTCTTAAGAAGGATGTATCTTTCCATTGGGAAGACAAATGTAAGGAAGCATTTGAACTCCTCAAATAATATCTTCTTAACCCACCTATACTTTCACCACCTAAACCTGATCGCCCATTTATCTTGTATATTTTTGCTTCAAATTTTGCTTTAGGAGCTATGTTAGCTCAACTTGATGATGAGAAAAGAGAGAGTGCTAATTATTACATTAGAAAAACATTAATTAGTTATGAAACCCACTACACAACATTAGAGAAGTTATGTCTAGCAGTTGTATTTTCTACACAGAAACTACACCATTATATGCTCAGTCAAAAAACATATGTTATTGCTAAATCCGATCCCTTGCGATATCTCATGATTCGACCTTATTTATCTGGTCGCACAATGAAGTGGGTTCTTGCTCGAAGTAATTTTGAACTCACGTTTATAGTACAAAAGTCTATTAAGGGTCAAATCATAGCAGATCAATTAGCTGCTATACCCTTAGAGTCCACCCATCCCCTTGTCATTGAGTTTCCTGATGAATGCCTTAACCTAGATGCGGATCATTCAGAGTAATGGTCCCTATACTTTGATAGAGCCCGATGCATGAGTGGGGCTAGTGCAGGTATTATTTTGATATCTCCATAGAAACATCTCATACCTCTATCCTTTAAATTAATGTTTGCTTGTACTAATAACACTGCTGAATATGAGGCTCTAATCCTTGGATTAGGAGCTACCCTGGCACTAAAAATTAAAAATCTATTAGTTTTCGATGATTATCAACTTGTTATAAATAAAATTAATGATATTTATCAGACTAGAGATGATAAAATGTGCCCATATAAAGCATATGTATTACAATTAATATCTTTATTTGATCAAGTTACCTTGGAAGCTATTCCTAGAACTAGCAATCGTGTGGCTGATGCTATGGCCGCAACTGCATCTCTTTTACCCTTGGAGTTATATGATGAATATGCTACCATCATTATTCATCGACTCTAGGAACCCTCTTCAACTAAATCATGCTTGGAACCTTTGGACGTGTTTCTAATCAATGAAACTATTCCTTAACTTTGGTACACTGACATCCTTAATTTTCTTCAGAATAGGACCTTCCCTAAAGTTTTTAATAGAAACCAGTGTCGGTTATTACGTAGACGAGCAAGTCACTTCATAATAATTGGCAATACATTATATAGAAGATATTTTGAAGGTATCCTATTAAGATGTTTGAATCTAGAAGAGTCTATATCATCTTTGAGTGAAGCCCATGATGGATCTTATGGGGGACACTTTAGTGGTAGCGCCATTTCTAAGAAGCTCCTTAGGATAGGATATGTTTGGCCTACCATGGAGAATGATGCACATGATTATGTGAGCCATTGCGACAAGTTCTAAAAACACATTGACCTTGTCCATGTGCCTACACAAGAACTGTAGGCTATTTCATCTCCTTGGCACTTTTCAAAATGGGGCTTAGACATCATTAGAAAAATCAATCTTGTGTCATCTGATGGACACAAATTCATCATAACCACCACCAAGTATTTTACAAAGTGGTTCGAAGCTATGCCCTTAGCTTCTTGCATTGGAACACAAGTTTCCAAGTTTATTCTTAATCAAATTATTTGTAGGTTTGAAATTCTTGCAAATCTCATCTTGAATAATGGAACTTGTTTCAAAGATAAAGATGTAAAGAAACTATGTCAAAAATATAAAATTTAACATCGTTGGTCCACTCCCTATTATCCTCAAGAAAATGGCCAAGCAGAAGCATCTAATAAAACATTAATTAAAATCCTCAAGAGACTGGTCAATAAATTTAGTCGTGATTGGCACATTCAATTATATCTTGCTTTGTGGGCTTATCAAACTAGCATTCGTACTCGCACGGGCACTTCACCTTTTGTTTTGGTTTATGGCGTTGAAGCTATTTTTCCATTTGAACTAGAATTTCCTTCTTTAGCTTTGCTACTTTAAGATACTGAAGTAGGAGATGAATATCGTGTTGGAAGATTTAGTCAGCTAGAACTCCTAGATGAGAAGCACATTAATGCTTTGGAGCATCTTCGTGCCTACCAGAACAAGATCAAACGAGCATATCTCAAGAAAGTTCATAATCAATCCTTTGAGATCGACGACCTCGTCTTAAAAGAAAATTAAAAAAGTACTAATGCAACTAAAGAACTTAAAGGCAAATTCAAGCCTAATTGGCTTGGGCCATATATTATCACTACTAAATTTGGATCGGGAGCATACATATTAGCTACCTTATATGGTAAAGATCTTAAAGAACCTATGAACATTATGCATCTTAAGCGCTATTATGCATAAATTTGGTAATCACTATATATATTATACATATTGTCTCATATTAGTAATTCATATAAAAAATTCAAAAAATAGTAATATTATGTATTCTCTCAATTCATAAATTAAAATCAAAATATAAAAAAAATCAAAATCATCAAAATCCTCAAAAACATCTTCTATTTTGCACCTGTCAATTCTTGAAGTATTGCAGTTATATTTTCAGTTATTTTGGATAAATTAGCATTTATCTAGAATCCCTCACTTTCACACTCACATGAATAAATATCTTGATCTTATTTGGTATGATTATTAATCTCTCTTATATCGAAGTCCATAGTTGAATTAAATAAAGTTTTGAGCATAGAGAACTAATCTTGTTATTTACTTGAACCAAGTACACCTTTTCACATTAAAATGATTTCATTGCAAATTCAAAATGATGCTACATAGTAGAAGTGGTCTCTTGAGTGAAAAGTTTCCCCTGCTATCCTATCATGCACATGGTCTAGAATATTTGAGAATTGACAAAAGGACAAGATCACCCCTGCCCAGAATAAAAATCCCTTTCTCTATAGCCAATCCGAGCAAGTATCCCTAGTATAAGAAGAAAAAGGAAAAGAAAAAGAAAATCAAGAAAAATTATGAGAAAAAGAGAAATTATTCAGAAGCATTATTTCAATATCATTTTGTACCATCATAGCAATATTTTAGCATTATCTCAGTGTCAAGCAAAATACAAAAAGAAAAAATATAGAAAAATAAAAGAAAATAAAAAGCAAAAAACAATAAATCATTCCCCACCCCTTTGAAAGAAGGAAGTGTGAAGCTTGAATCCCTGGAATTCTCAATTATTCAAAAATTGTGAGGTAAACCCCATAACAGGTGATTTATGCCTAACTTGCTTAACATTGGGTAACTCCTAGTGTGGTGATATTTTTGTCACATTAGCGACCTTATTTTGTATAGACCTATGTCCGCTTATGGATCAGCTAGCTCTTGATGACCCGACTTACATAGTAGTCTGGTACGATTACATGCATATAAATCATGGTCAACGAACACTCATTTGGTTAATTCAAATTACTTTTATCAAATTATCTTGCTTAAAATCAGTAAATGAACATTACAAATTGCACACACATTTGTGTTTGAGAGATTTTATATCATTATGATAGATCAAGATCGGCAATGAACTCACGTATGCACACGGGGTTCCTTATAAATCTAAATTTTGTCTTTGAGATAATTTAAAATATTTATTCAAATCTTCTAGAATAATTTGACTTTCTTACTTGAGAATATATGCTTAGCGTAAAATCAATTAAATACATTTTTTTCAAAAATCCAAAATTTTCTTGCAAAACATGTTCAAAAATCTAGCAATAAAGTCACATTTATATATTTTCGACTTTCGCGACGATGGTATAGTTCCTAAACCTAAATTTGAATTTTATTCCTATTGTAAGTCCTCATTTTTATATTTTTCGTTTATATCAAAATAAAAAATCAACAATGCAATAAAACTATTATATCAATTTCTTCTTTGGATTTCACGATGATGGTATAAGTCTATGCCTAGCACAAACCATCGTTCTAATTTTATTTACCATTTATTTAATCTATAAAAGCATATGGCTTAAATCATTATGTTACACAATTTTACTTTAAAAAAAATGAAAACTTTCCTATTTAATTTCATTATGTCAACATTCATTTTTTCTGTGACGATGGTATAATTCCTAGGGAATTTTTCAAATTTCTATCATACTTGGGAACTTTATGCCTAGAAAAAATCATATTTTTAATATTTCATGCATAATATTTTCATGGAAATCTGAAAACAAATCATCACTATCATCATTTTTCATCATCACAACACAAATTCTTAAGAAAGTCTCTTAAACACCCTTTTACTTTTAGCAATATTTCTCTCATATCGGGATTAGCTTGATGACCTAGCGAGCGGCAACTCCATGAAATGGTCATGTAACAGTGACAATGTCCTTTGAAATTATTGTTAGAAGTCACTTTATTTTCATCAAAACACACCACAACAACCATTTTGTTTACATTAGATTATTTCATTTAATTTTATAGCATGACATAAAATTATAATATTTTCAATGACATAATTACATGAATAGTCAATCAACAATTACAATTAAAGTCAAAAATCAAGTAAATCAAGTTAAAAACACAGTAAACTAGGATTAGATCCTTACCCACAACCCATGCCGGATCTCTGTCGATCTATGCACCGTTTCCACCATTTCACCTATAGAGCTCTAAAAACAACGAAAGTGAATAGTAAAAATGAATTAGGGTTTTACCCTATTTTTCTTATTTTTATTCAAAACGACATTTTTTTTTCCATGCTTTTACCTCAAATGTTCGATTTGGGTAAAAACTCGGAGGGGGCACCATAGAAAATAGTCATACGATTCGACCTAGAATCGTCGTCTAAAAAATGTAATAAATTTTTGCTTTCTCGTAAAGAGTGAAGAACTCGTATTTAACGCATTTTTTTAGAAAATTCACTAAAGAGGGGGCAAAATGTAGCACCCTCAAATTGGCATAGTTAAACCATCAGTAAAAAGTAAAAATTTGAATTTTAACCTCGAAACTGCCCATTAACCACTTACCTTGTTTTTCACACCATTTTTAGAGGTTGTGACCGTTGGATGATATCGTCGTCGATCTGACAATATCATCCCAAATCAGATGAATTCATCTGGAACAGAACGTCCAGACGATTTCTTCCCAAAATAAAATTTTTGCAATTAGCTTATGTTCCAATGACCTCTCCAACTTGGGCATAAGCGTGTCTACGCGGTTGGAGATTCCCACGCTGGGGATCTCCCATATTGGGATGATCCCAAACCTCCTAACCTCCCCCTAATCCTACATAAACTAGGATTTTCCTAGTTTATCCCCCTGAATCCCTCCCTGACTCCCTACCTAGATGCATGGATTGATTATTTCCCTGTAATTTTAGTTTTTGTTGTGATCTCCCATCATTCGCACTTGTGTTTTCAAGTTTTGTTGTAGGATTTCACTATGTTTCATCCAAAGGTAGCTCGGATCATCGCAGGTGATTCAACTACAATTTTAGACAATCCTGTCAATATTGATGATGATCTTGTACGATTACAAATGATCTGGTCTACAATTTAGCTTTGGGGCAATCAAAGCCCTGAGTTTGCATTCTCTATGTCATTTTTCTTATTTATTGGTACATTAGATTAATTTACTTTTGTTTTGCATCTTGGAGTTCACCTCATTTAGCATAATTACATGATAAAATTCAAAATAAGTTTCCAAAATAGTGCATCTCATTTAATTTGATATCTAGATTTATCCTTCAAACATCTATACTCTTATTTCTATCATTTTGCATCATTATTGCAATTGTATTTTTGGTTTTTTGTGTCTATTTTATATTAGTCTCACAATGACACTGAGAGGGGGGGTGAATTAGTGTAGCTCTTTTAAAACTTAAATCTTCAACTCTTAAATCCGAAACAATGAAAACTTGAAACCAAATAAAACAAGTATAACAAGAGAACATCACACAACACAAGATGTACCGAGGTTCACCGATTTGGCTACATCCTCAAAATGACTATTTGGACTCCCATCCAAATCCAGCCTTTGCAAAGCACCAACTTTACAATCAATTTACCAGCACCCACTGGAAGGAGCACCAACCCCTGATTTATCTACACCAATAGAAAGGAGCACCAAACCCTGATTTATCTGCACCAACAAAAAGGAGCACCAACATATTATGGCCTCTTTGAATGGCGTATTTAAAACCTCTAAAAAAAATTTTGTTTCTCCTTCCATGACTGTTCATTTTCTCCTTCCATGACTATTCGTTTTCTCCTTCCCTTGTGCATGCATGTGTTTTGGTTTCCAAAAAGGCTTTTCATTTCTATTTTGTGGCCCTTCGTTTCCTTTTCTCCACATGGGCATGCATCCACTTCTTTCCATGTGTAACGACCATCTTAAATGATTTCAAATCATTAAAGATTCCTTATGTAACATTTTGTCTTATTCATTGAATTTTGTCCTTATGTGACAAATTACCTTATTCAATCTTCGATTTATTCCTTATAGGTCCATGTCACTATGCAGTCTTTAGTTTCACTATCCTGGTGTTCATCACTAATATTAGATGCACTGTCAACTACTTTGTTCCTTTGGCAAAAATGCAACATGTCGCGATATCGTGACACTTTTGTTTCTCTGCCTGCTTGCCCTTTTTGAGTCACAAAAATGCAACATGTCATGATATCATGACACTTTTGTTTCTCTGCCTGCCTGCCCTTTTTGAGTCACAAAAATGCAACATGTCGTGATATCACAACACTTTTGTTTCTCTGTCTACCTGCCCTTTTTGAGTCGTAAAAATGCAACATGTCACGATATCACGACACTTTTTTTCTCCTTGCTCTTTCTCTTTGCTTTGGACCACAAAAATGCAACATGTCACGATATTGCAAAACTTTTTCTTTCTTGTTCTTTCTATTTGCTTTGGACCATGAAAATGCAACATGTCGCGATATCATGACACTTTTTCTTTCTTGTTCTTTCTCTTCTCTTTTGGCCGTGAAAATGCAACATGTCGTGATATCGCGACACTTTTTCTTTCTTGTTCTTTCTCTTCTCTTTTGGCCACAAAAATGCAACATGTTGCGATATCATGACACTTTTTATTTCTTGTTCTTTCTCTTCTCTTTTGCCGCAAAAATGCAACATGTCGTGATATCGCGACACTTTTTCTTTCTTGTTCTTTCTCTTCTCTTTTGGTTGTGAAAATGCTACATGTCGCAATATCGCGACACTTTTTTCTTTGCGGTGTTTTGCTTTTTCTTTGATCTTTAGCATATGTGCCACTTCGGTCTTCTTGGAAAATATGCAAAAATGTGGGTCCCCAATTTTGGAGTACGTTGTGGAGCAGCCACAACATGATGATTTTTTCACATTTACACAAACAACCTGTAACAACTTCACCCAAACATCAAAAACATCCTCATAAGCATTTAACATCACTGTACATATTCTGAATAACCTCTGAACTCTTGTCCACTAAATCAACCGATCTATCTGACTATGTTGAAAACAATGACAATATTATCGCTACACCTTGCTCAATAATCTCCCCCTTTGGAATTGTTGGCAACACGTGCAATTTCCTGTAACTCTTATCCCCCTTTGACAACAATACCGAAGGGCTGCTGTAAACTCCCCCTGAGTCCATGCATAAAATTCTCAGGCAAAAATTATTACACTTAGAAAAAATCACAAACATGAGCAAAAAGATAAAAAAATACACAAATGCTTCCCCTGAGAATGTGGTCCCGATATCTAGTCAATTCTTGGGAAGTGTGACCACTCCCGATTTATTGCGAAGGTACTCAAAGACTTCCTTGGGAAATGGTTTTGTGAAGATATCCGCTACTTGCTCTATTGTTGGAACAAAATCCAACTTAACCTCACCTTTCGCAACTTTTTCCTTCAAAAAGTGATATCGGATAGCAATATGTTTTGTGCGAGAATGCATAACTAGATTCTTTGAGATGTTAATGACACTGGTGTTATCACACTTAACTAAAATTGGCTCACTGAAGTTAATACCAAGATCTTTTAGGGTTTGTTTCATCCATAATACTTGTGTACAACACATTGTCACTGCAATATATTCTGCCTCTTCTGTGGATAAGGAGACTAACTCTTGTTTCTTACTATGCCATGCGACCAACCTGTCTCCAAGATAGAATGCACCTCTACTGGTACTCTTTCTGTCATCTACACATCCTACCCAATCTGCATCTGAATACGCAATAAGTGGAAGTCCTTATCTTTCTGATACCATAACCCATACTCCATAGTACCCTTGAGGTACCGAAGAATCCTCTTCACTGCTATCACATGAGTCTCCTTGGGACTAGCCTGAAATCGTGCTACCATGCATATTGCCTGCAAAATATCTGGTTTGGTAGCTATCAAGTATAGTAAGCTCCCAATCATAGTTCCTCTTCAATCATAGATCTGTGCTCAACTTGCAACCTATCATCATGGGAGTGCTAACTAGCTTACAATCCTCCATTGTGAACTTTTTTAGCATCTCTTTCACATATTTAATTTGAGAAATAAATATGCCCTTCTCATTTTGATTAACTTGCAACCCGAGGAAATATGAAAGTTCACCAATCATTGACATTTAAAATTCTTTCTGCATCTTATTTGCTAAATATTTACATGACTCATCTTTGCTACTGCCAAATATGATATCATTTACGTATACAACAAGAAAAATAAGATGGCCATTTTCTATTTTGACATACAAATTACTATCCACCATACCTTTCTTGAACCCTTGTTGAGTAAGATAGTTGTCTAGCCTTGCATACCATGCTCGAGGTGCCTATTTTAAGCCATATAATGCTTTCTTCAATTTGCAAACCAAGTTGGGATCTTCACCAAGTTGGAAACCATCTGGTTGCTCAATATAAACCTCTTCTTCAAGTTTTCCATTCAAAAATGCTTATTTCACATCCATTTGATAAAATTTGAAATTCTTGTAAACTTCTAAAGCTAGAAACATTCTAATTGCCTCTAGTCTATCCACAGGTGCAAAGGTTTCCTCAAAGTCAATACCTTCAACTTGTGCATAGATTTTACATACCAATCTTGCTTTATTCCTGACTACCTGTCCATCTTCATTCAATTTGTTTTGAAAGACCCATTTAGTATCGATTATATTTTTATTTGCAGGTCTTGGTACTAACTCCCAAGTTTTGTTTTTCTTTATTTGATCTAATTATTCATTTATTGCCTTCATCCAACTTTCATATTTTCTTGCGTCAACAACATTTTTGGGCTCAATGCTGGATAATAGAGAGTAGTTACTTACTACTCTTCTTCTTGTCTGAACACCAACTGTGGGGTCTCCAATTATTTGCTCTCTAGGATGATCTTTCTACCAGCTACCTATTTTGAATTTCTTATTTTCTTCCACTTATGAATCAATGTTTGAATCATCTGAGTCAAATTTTTGTTTCTTTTACGTTTCCTTTTCCTCATCTCCTTCAATAACCTCTTCATAAATTGGGTAGTTCTCTTCATAGCTAATTACTCGTTCCCTACCTTCATCAACTTTAACATCGACACTATCCATAATTTTCCTTAGCCTCTTGTTGTAGCATTTGTAAGCTTTTCTTTTTGACGAATAGCCAAGAAAAATACCTTCATCCACTCTATCTTCAAACTTACCAAGGTTTTCTTCAGTTCTTTTGATGTAACACTTGTTGCCAAAAACTTTAAAGTAACTTATTGTTGCCTTTTTACCGAACCACAACTCATAAAGAGTTTTACTTTCATGCGTCCTCAATATGCACCTATTTTGGATGTATACTGCAGTATGGACTGCCTCTTTCCAAAATCTGTCTACTACTTTAAAGTAACATAGTATGTGTCATTTCCTGCACTGTCATGTTCTTTATTTCTACCACACCATTCTGATGAGGTTTCTTGGCTACTAAAAATTGTCTCCTAATACCATATTTTTCACAGTACTCTATAAAATCCTTTGAAATGAACTCTCCTCCTCTATCTGATCTTAAAAATTTAATCCTTTTTCCTATTTGATTCTCAACTTGGTTTTTTAAAACCTTAAACATATCAAAATCTTCTGATTTATGCTTCAAAAATAGTATCCATGTCATCCTGGAATAGTCATCTATACACAACATAAAATATTTATCACCATTTATGCTTTGCGTTCTCATGGGTCCACATAAATCAGTATGTATTAGTTCCAAAGGTTTGCTTGTGTAGTACTCTTTTGTTTTAAATGGGACTTTAGTTTGCTTTCCCTTTTGGCATGAAGCACAAATGCTATTTGATGGTTTTCGAATGGTGGGAATATCTCTCACTACCTTTTTTGAGCTAATTTTTACTAGATTTTCAAAACTGATATGACAGAGCCTCTTGTGCCACAACCAATTTTCTTCTTCCTATCCAATCAAGAAAGCTCCTTCTAAAGTCTCTGAGAGAGTGTACAGGTTTCCAGATGTCATCGATCTAGTTGCTATCAACATTCCACTATTTTCTTTTCTGACTTCACAACCTTGCTTCTTAAAAATCACTTCATGACCTCTCACAAATCTGACTTACGCTCAAAAAGTTATGCTTCAGACCAACCACAAAAAAGACTTATTTTGACTTGATTTTTCCATCACTGATATTAACTAAAAATTTTCCAACTATCTTAGCTCCATCATTATTTCTAAATTTTACTAAACCACCTTCATATTTCTATAAATTCTCAAATTTTTGTTTGTCACCTGTCATATGACTGGAGCATCCACTATCAAGTATCCATGGTGCAGATTTATTCTGTGCTTTAAATGTTGTTTGTACGATCAGGGATTCCTTTTCTTCCTTAGATCGCTCTTTTTCTTTCCACTCTGGTTTGATTACAGTTTTGGGCTCTTGTTTTGACTTTTCTTTTTCAGTAGCTTATGCATGTTTTTCGAGAAATTTTCTATTTTGTCTCATTCCATTTGGTTGAAATTTTCTTCCCTAAAATTGATTTGATGTAAATGTACTTCAAAAATTTCTTACAATGTGCCCAAAATTATTATAGTTATAACATTCTACTGCATAATCCATCAAAGGTGAAAAAATATTTATACTGGTAAAATTCCTTGGTCCTACATTATACTTGCAATCTGAAATCTTATGTCCATAACCATTGCATTTGAAACATTAACCAGAAAAGAGATGATTGAACCTAGGTGGTGGTCTTTGCCATGTTGTCGTAGGAGTCATAAATATTCTTCTTATTTTATGTGTGACATTGGTGAATCCATCATTTTCAATTCTCCTTTCATGCCTTGCATTATTGCTTTCTTTTGCATGAGTCAATTTTTCTTGATCAACCTATTTCTTATCTTCATTCTTTATGGATTCTTCATTTATGGACTTTGATCCATTTGATGATTCTCCTTCATCAAAGCCCAAACCAAATTTGATGCCTGTAGTCTTTTGGTTATTTATGATCTTATCCAACTTCATAGAACTTTCTTCACGTTTGTGATAACAACTAATTTTATGATTCATCTCTTCTATCTGCATCCTTAAACCAACAATCTCTTCTTCTAGCTTGTTGCAATAATCTATTTTCATGGTTATTTGCACTTTGAGATATTCAGATATTTTCTTGGATTCTTCTATCTGTACTTTCAAACTATTTATGATTTCATTTGCATCCTCAATATTTCTTGAAATTTTCTTATTCTTTTTTCTTTCTATCTTCAATTCATCCAGAGCTGCAATTAGTTCCTCTTCCAAATTTAGTTCTACATCAATTTCTTCTTCATCACATTCCTTTTCTTTTTCTATTTTTTCTTCTTTGAGTGCCATGAAAAGAGCTTCAACTGTTTCCTTTTCAGAATCCTCATCGCAACTGTCTTTCGATGAACTGACATTCTTGGAGATGAAACTTTTCTTCTTGAATTTGCCTTTTCTAAAATTTGTTTTTTTCTTCCAGTCACTTCTTTCTTGGTGCGATCCTTCATCACTTTTGTTCTTCTCATTAAGTGGACATTTAGCTGCAAAATGCCCAACACCTCCACAATTGAAACATTTAAACAATAACTTTCCTCTGTATTTTCCTTTTCCCCTTTTTAGTTTTCGAACAAAGTTTGATTCTATTTCATCTGATGTCTCTTCTTCCTCGGATTCTTTTTTTGCTTTCATATTTTTATGGGCTTTAAAAGTATCTTATCTGTATGTGGGTTTAGATTTTCCTATTCTCATCTCATATGCAGTCAAAGAACCATGCATCTCATCCATACTAAAAGAATTTAGATCTTTAGCTTCTTCTATAGCTGAAACTTTAGAATAAAATATTTGGGGAAGAGATCTTAATACCTTTTTCATGATGATAGAATCTTTGATTTCCTCGCTGAGTCCTCTAATCGCATTAATTACTTCATTAACTCTCAGCATATATGCCTCTATGTTCTCATCGTCATTCATATTTAATACTTCGAACTAAGCTCGATGTGTTTGTAACTTGGCCTCCTTGATCTTAACGTCTCCTTCATGAATGCTCCTCAGTTTGTCTCATATTTTTTTACCATTTTATAACTCATAATATTTACCAGTTCATTGTCCACTAATCCACACATGATAGCATTCTTTGCTTTTGAGTCATTCTCAAATAGTTTCTTATCGGTAGCATCGGTTGGAGAAGTGGTGGGTATTGTGTATCCACTATCTATTGAATCCCAAATGTCGTATCCCAAAGCACAAAGATATGTCTACATCTTGAGTATCCAAAATGCGTAATTAGTTCCATAAAACAATGGTGCTTTGTTTTATGAGAAGCCTTCACCACCTGCCATTGTGTCACTTCCAAGATCACCCTAGCTAGTTAAGCTTATTCGGGAACCTCTCTATGATACCAATTTTTAGTCTCACAATGACACTAAGAGGGGGGTGAATCAGTGTAGCTCTTTTAAAACTTAAATCTTCAACTCTTAAAGCTAAAACAATGAAAACTTAAAACCAAATAAAACAACTATAACAAGTGAACATCACACAACATGATATGTATCGAGGTTCACCGATTTCGCTACATCCTCAAAATGAATTTTTGGACTCCCATCCAAATCTAGCCTTTGCAAAGCACCAACTTTAAAATAAATGTACCAGCACCCACTGGAATGAGCACCAACCCCTGAGTTATCTGCACCAACAAAAATGAGCACCAACCCCTGATTTATCTACACCAATAGAAAGGATCACCAACATATTATGGCCTTTTTGAATGGCGTATTTAAAACATCTAAAAAAAAATTGTTTCTCCTTCCATGACTGTTCGTTTTCTCCTTCCATGACTGACTATTCATTTTCTCCTTCCATGACTGTTCGTTTTCTCCTTCCCTTGTGCATTCATGTGTTTTGGTTTCCAAAAAGGCTTTTCGTTTCTATTTTGTGTCCTTTCATTTTTTTCTCCACATGGGCATGCGTTCGCTTCTTTCCATGTGTAACGACCATCTTAAATGATTTCAAATCATTAAAGATTCCTTATGTAACATTTTGTCTTATTCATTGAATTTTTTCCTTATGTGATAAATTACCTTATTCAATATTTGATTTATTCCTTATAGGTCCACGTCACTATGGAGTATTCAGTTTCACTATCCTGGTGTTCATCACTAATATCAGACGCACTGTCAACTACTCTATTCTTTTGGAAAAAATGCAACATGTCCCGATATCGTGACACTTTTGTTTCTCTGCTTGCCTGCCCTTTTTGAGTCATGAAAATGCAACATGTCGGGATATCGTGGCATTTTTGTTTGTCTGCCTGCCTATCCTTTTTGAGTCATGAAAATGCAACATGTCTTGATATCATGACAATTATTTTCTCCTTACTATTTCTCTTTGCTTTGGACCATGAAAATGCAATATGTCGCAATATCACGACACTTTTTATTTCTTTTTCTTTCTCTTTGCTTTGGACCACAAAAATGCAACATGTCACGATATCACAACACTTTTTCTTTCTTGTTCTTTCTCTTCTCTTTTGGCCGTAAAAATGCAACATGTCGCGATATCGTGACACTTTTTCTTTCTTGTCCTTTCTCTTCTCTTTTGGCCGTGAAAATGCAACATGTCGCGATATCGTGACACTTTTTCTTTCTTGTTTTTTCTCTTCTCTTTTGGCCATAAAAATGCAACATGTCGCGATATCACGACACTTTTTCCTTTTTGTTCTTTCTCTTCTCTTTTGGCCGTGAAAATGCAACATGTCATGGTATCACGAAACTTTTTTCTTTGCGGTGTTTTGCTTTTTATTTGATATTTAGCATATGGGCCACTTCGGTCTTCTTGGAAAATATGAAAAAAGGTGGGTCCCCAATTTTGGGGTACGTTGTGGAGCAGCCACAACATGACATTTTTTTCAAGTTTGCACAAACAACCTGTAACAACTTCACCCAAACATAAAAAACATCCTCATAAGAATTTAACATCATTGTACATACTCTAAATAACCTCTAAACTCTTGTCCACTGTATCAACCGATCTATCTGACTGTGTTGATAGCAATGACAATACTATAGCTGCACCTTGCTCAAAAATTTCTTGATTGTAGGTTTTTGATGAATTTGCCTAACGAATTCATCAGGTCACTGACGATCTTGGGTGATCTCGAATGATCTCCTATGATTTGGGATGATTCTATATAATTACAGACAATCCTATCATATCCGATATGATCTGGACTCCTACAAGCTTTAGAATATTCATCAGACATCAAAAATTAGGTGTACTTTTCTCCATTTTATATATTCTCTATATTCAATCACATTAGGATTCATTTATGTCTACTGTCTTCATATAAATCATAATATTCATATAGAATAGCTTAGCTTCATTTTGGCCAACCTAGGAATCTGAATGATTGAACATAAAACGAACAAATCAAACCCATTCTCAACCTAGGCATGGAAACTGCCACTCAAAATTTCTTGGTGAACCCCACCATTCGTCAAAAATTTACCTTTATACCCCTCCCCCGAGAGGCATGAACTTCAAAGTGCCTCTCCATCCGAGGTATTGTTCCATCCTTTTCTCAACCCCCTTCTGGGTACGGATGCTTTAGCCTGAAGGTAAGGGTGCAAAAAATTTGGGCGATACAAGTGTCTTCCAAAGATTACACCTTTGATCCCAACAGGGTGAGTGGGCTTTGAATATCCGAAGTCAGGCCACTCTGGCTCTAATAGCTTGATGATCTGCATACCTACAAGTGACAAAAAAAATTAAGGAGTTAGTACCACATGAGAGGGCTCAACAGAGTGAGACCCTCAAATAATGATTAAAAACCCTAATAGAAAGAACAGAAAGTAGCACTTACAAATATGTAGATTTAACAATAAAAACTCATAGAAGTGATTTACCTTGCTCAATAGTAGATGTGAATTGATCGGGATGATTGATTAAATCCTAACAGATGCAAAAAATAGTGCAACGGTTTTCTGTGCGATAGTGGACGAGCGAACAACAGTGACAGAATGAATGGGGCTAGTTGGAATCTATCCTAGGGTATTCTAAAGGTGCTCAGGGTATTCTTTAGTAGAGAGACCTCAAGATTCTTCAACGTTCCATTCTTTTAGTATTTCAGCCATCGAGTTTGGGCAATATGAGGGGCTTGTATTTATAACTTAGCTTTAGGGTTTAACTTAGGGTTCTTAACTTTACACTTTTGATCGTGTGTCTAAGAATAAATCATTTCCTAGGGCTAAGATTAAATGATGGAAGTGGCATGGATTGAGTGGGATGGATAGTGGGGATTTAATCTGATCAAATGGTGGAGGTTAAATGAACTTATAATTATATAATATAATATTAAATAAATTAAATATAATATAAAATATTAAAATAATATAATATATTAAAATAAGTTATATTTTTGCGAGAAAGGGGAAAATGGGCCTTTTTGAAGGTGGGAAAGGGGGAAAGAGGACAAGTGGAAGGTGGGATGACTAGGAAGGTGGATGAATGACTGCAATTTGGTGTCTACAGATGCCCCTTTTTGTACCATGTTGTGTGAAACACAATATGGTGCAAAAATATGAGACACTTGCATGGGCTATGGGCAACAGAAACCGCTTCTCTCATTGGAATTGCACATTGTCATTGAAGACAAAAATAATGAACAATTTTTAGAGTTCATTGCGTAGCTTACTCCTTCAATTGGTGAATGAGAAAATTCTCACGAGCCAATTGAAAAAGCATGTATTTTGTGCAAACGATGGATGAAGGATGAATAATGATGCGATGTGATATCGTTTTTGCCCCAACGGTTGCAGAAAGGGGTTGGTGTATAATTTTTGTTTTTTTTTTTTTTCCCCCCCCGCCCCCCCCCCCCCCCCCCCCCCCCCCGCCCCCCCCCCCCCCCGGCCCCCGCCCCCCCCCCCCGGGCCCCCCCCCCGGGCGCCGCGCCGCCCCCCCCGCGGGCCCCCCGGGCGCGCGGCGGGGGCGGCGCCCGGCCGCCGCGGGGGGGGCGCGCCGGGGCCGGCGCGCGCGGGCCCCCCGCGCGCGCCCCGCCGCCCCCCCCCCCCCCCCCCCCCCCCCCCCCCCCCCCCGCCCCCGCGCCCCCCCCCCCCCCCCCCGCCGGCCCCCCCCGCCCCCCCCCCCCCCCCCCCCCCCCCCCCCCCCCCCCCCCCCCCCCCCCCCCCCCCCCCCCCCCCCCCCCGCCGCCCCGCCCCCCCCCCCCCCGCCCCGCCCCCCCCCCCCCCCCCCCCCCCCCCCCCCCCCCCCCCCCCCCCCCCCCCCCCCCCCCCCCCCCCCCCCCCCCCCCCCCCCCCCCCCCCCCGCCCCGCCCCCCCCCCCCCCCCCCCCCCCCCCCCCCCCCCCCCCCCCCCCCCCCCCCCCCCCCCCCCCCCCCCCCCCCCGCCCCCCCCCCCCCGCGCGCGCGCCCCCCCGCCCGGCCGCCCGCCCCCCCCCCCCCGGCGCGGGCGCGGCCCCGCCCCCGGGCCCCCGCGGCGCGCCCGCCCGCGCCCGGGCGGGCGGCGGCCCCCCGCGCCCCGCCCCCCCCCCCCCCCCCCGGCCCCCGCCCGGCCGCCCGGGCCCCCCGCCCCCCCCCCCCCCCGCGCCCCGGGCCCCGGGCCCGCGCCGCGCCCCCCGGCGCCCGCGCGCGCGGGGGCGCCGGGGCGCGCGCCGCCCCCGGGGGGGCCGCCGGCGGGCGCGCGGCGCGGGGGCGCGCGCCCCGCGGGGCGGGGCGGGCGGGGGCCCCGGGGGGCGGGGGCGCCCGGCGCGCGCGCCGCCCGCGCCCCCCGGGGCCCCGGGGCGGCGGCGGGGGCGCGGGCGGCCGGGCGCCGCGGCGGCCCCGGCGGGGGGCGGGGGGGCCGCGGCGGGGGGCGGGGCGGGGGGGCCGGGGGGGCGCCGCCGCCCCGGGGCGGCGGGCCCCCCCCCCCCCCCGCGCCGCCCCCGCCCCCCCGCCGCCCCGGGCGCGGGCGCGGGGGCGGGCGGGGCGGGCGGGGGGGGCGGCGCCCCGGGGCGCGCGGCGCGCGCCCGCCGCGCCGGCGCGCGGCCGCCCCGCCCGGCCCCCGCGCGCCCCGGCCCGCGCCCCGGGCGGGGGGCCCGCCGCGCGGGGCGGCGCGGCGGGGGGGCGCGGGGGGGGGGGGGGGGGGGGGGGGGGGGGGGGGGGGGGGGGGGGGGGGGGGGGGCGCGCGCGGGCGGGGGGCGCGCCGCGCGCCCCCCCCCCCCCCGCGCCGCGCCCCCGCCCCCCCGCCCCCGCGCCCGCGCCCCGGCGCGCGCCGCCCCCGCGGGCGGCGGCGCCCGCGGCGCCCGGCGGCCCCCGCCGCCCCCCGGCGCGCCCGCCGCCCCCCCGCCCCCCCCCCCCGCCGCCCCCCGCGGGCGCGCGCCCGGCCGCGGGCCCCCCCCCCCCCGGGGCGCCCCCCCGCGCGGCCCCCCCGCGCGGGCCCGCGCGGCGGCGGCCCCCCCCCCCCCCCGCGCCCCCCCCCGGGGCCGCGCGCCCCCCGCCGCGCGCGCGCCCCGGCCCGCCGCGCGCGGCCCGGCCCGCCGCCCCCCCCGCCCCCGCCGCCCCCGCCCCCGGCCCCCCCCCGCCCCCCGCGGGGCCGCCGCGGGCGCGGCCGCGCCCCCCCCCCCCGCCCCCCCCCCCCCCCCCCCCCCCGCCCCCCCCCCCGCCCCCCCCCCCCCCCGCCCCCCCCCCCCGCCCCGGCCGCCCCCCCCCCCGGCCCGCCCCCCCCGGGGCCGCGCGCGCGGGCCCCCGCGCCCCGCCGCCCCCCGGCGGGGGGGCCCCGCGGCCCGCGGGCCCCGGCGGCCCCGCGCCCCCCCGGCGGCCCCGCCGGCCGCGCGCCCCCGCGGCGCCCCCCCCGCGCGCGCCCCCCGCCCCCCCGCCGCCCCCCCCCCCCCCCCCCCCCGCGGCGCCCCGCCCCCGGCGCCCCCCCCGGCGCGCCGCCCGCCCGCGCGGCGCCCCGCGGCGCGCCCCCCCCGCCGCCCCGCCCGCCCGCCCGCCGCCGCGCCCGCGGCCCCGGCGCGCGCGCCGCGGCGGGGCGGCGGCCCGGCCGCGCGGGCGGGCGGGCGGCCCCGCCGCCCCCCCGCCCCCCCCCCCCGCCCGCCCCGCCCCCCCCCCCCGCCCCCCGCGCGGCGGCCGCCCCCGGGGGCCGCGGCCGCCCGGCCGCCGCGGGCGCCCCCCCCCCCCGGCGGCCCCCCCCCCCCCCGCCCCGCGGGCGCCGGGCCCGCGCCGCCCGCGCGCGCGCGGCGCGGCGCGCGCGGGCCGCCCCCGCGCGGCCGCGCCCGCGGCGCGCGGCCGCGCGCCCCCCCGCCCGCCCCCCCCCCCCGCCCGCCCGGGGCCGGGGGGCCGGCGGCGGGGGGGGCGGGGGCGGGGGGCGGCGGGGCGGGGGGGCGCGGGGGGGCGGGGGCGCGGGGGGGGGGGCGGGCGGGGGGGCGGGCGGGCGGCGCCCGCCGGGGGCCCCCCCGCGGCGCCGCGGGCCCCCGCCCCCGCGGCGCCGCCCCCGCCCGCGCCCGCGCGCCCCCGGGGCCCGGCGGCCGGGGGGGGCCGGGGCCCGCCCCGCGCCCGGCCCCCGCGCCCCGGCCCCGCCCCCCGCGCCCCGGGCGCGGCGCCGCGCCCCCCCCCCCCCCGCGCGCGGGGCCCGCGGGGCCCGCGCGCCGGGCGCCGCGCCGGCCGCGGCGGGGCGGCGGCGCGCGGCGGCGCGCGCGCCCGCCGCGGGGGGGGGGGGCGCGCGGGGCGCGCGCGGCGGCGCGGCGGCGGGGGGGCGGGGGGGCGGGGGGGCCGCCCCGCGGGCGCGCGGGGCGGGGGGGCGCGGGCGGCCGCGCGCCGCGGGCGGCGCGGCCCCGGGGCGGGGGCGGCGGCCGGCCGGGGCCGCCCCGGCGCGCGCGGGGCCCGCCGCCGGCGCGCGGGGCGCGCGCGCGGGCCCGGGGCCCGGGGGGGGGCCGCGGCCCGGGGCCCGGGCCCGCGGCGCCCCCGCCCGCCCGCGCGCGGCCCCCCCCGGCCCCCCCCCCCGCCGCCGCCCCCCCCCCCCCCCGCGCCCCGCCCCCCGCCCGCGCGCCCCCCCCCCGCCCCCCCCCCGCCCCCCCCCGGCGCGCCCGCCGCCCGGGCCCCGCCCGCGCCCCCCGCCGCCCCCCCGCGCCCCCCGCGGCCCCCCCCCCCCCCCCCCCCCCGGCCCCCCCCCCCCCGCCCCGCCCCCCCCCCCCCCCCCCCCCCCCCCCCCCCCCCCCCCCCCGCCCCCCCCCCCCCCCCCCCCCCCCCCCCCCCCCCCCCCCCCCCCCCCCCCCCCCCCCCCCCCCCCCCCCCCCCCCCCCCCCCCCCCCCCCCCCCCCCCCCCCCCCCCCCCCCCCCCCCCCCCCGCCCCCCCCGCCCCGCCCGCCCCGGCCCCCCGCCGCGCGCGCCCGCCCCCCCCGGCGCGGGCGCGGGCGCGGCGCGGCCCGCCGGGCCCGCCCCCGCCGCCGCCCCCCCCCCCCCGCCCCCCGCCGCGCGCCCCGCCGCGCGCCCCCCGCCCCCCCCCCGCCCCCCGCCCCGCCCCCCGCCCCCCCCCCGCCCCCCCCCCCCCCCCCCCCCCCCCCCCCCCCCCCCCCCCCCCCCCCCCCCCCCCCCCCCCCCCCCCCCCCCCCCCCCCCCCCCCCCCGCCCGCCCCGCCCCGCCCCCGCCCCGCCCCCCCCGCCCCCGCCGCCCGCGCCCGCCCGCGCCCCCCCGGCGCCCCCGCGGCCGGCGCCGGCGCGCGCGGCGGGGGCGGCGGCGCGGCGGGGGGGGGCGCGCGGGGGCGGGGGCCCGCGGCGGCCGCCCGCGGCGCGGGCCCGCGCGCCGCGCGCCGGCGCCCCCGCCGCCCCCCCCCGCCCCCCCCCCCCCCGCCCCCCGCCCCGCCCCCCCCCCCCCCCCCCCCCCCCCGCCCCCCGCCCCGCCGGCGCGCCCGCCCGCCGGCGCCGCCCCCCCCCCGCGCCCCCCGCGCCGCGCCCCCCGCCCGCCGGCGCGCGCCCGCGCCCCCCCCGCGGGCCCCCGCGCCCCGCCGGCGGGCGGCGGGCGGGGCGGGGGGCCCGCGGGGGGCCGGCGCGGCGCGGGCGCCCCGCGCCGGGCGGGGCGCGGCCGCGGCGCGGCGCGCGCCCGCCCGCCCGCCCGCCGCCGCGCGCCCCGCGCGCCCCCCGCGGCCCCCCCCCGCGCCCCCCCCCCCCCCCCCCCCCCCCCCGCGCCCCCCCCCCCCCCCCCCCCCCCCCCGCCCGCCCCCCCCGCGCCCCCCCCCCCCCCCCCCCGCGGCCCGCGGGCCGGCGCGGGGGGGCGGGCGGGGGGGGGCGGGGGGGGGGGGGGGGCGCGCGGCGGGGGCCGCGCGGCGCGCGCCGCGCGCGCCCGGCGCGCGCCGCGGGCGCGGCGGGGGCGCGCGCGCCCCGCGCCCCCCCCCCCCCCCCCCCGCCCCCCCGCCCGCCGCGGGCGCGCCCCCGCGCCGGGGCGCGGGGCCGGCGGGCGCCGCGGCCCCCGCGCGGCCGGGGGGGCCGGGGGCGCGCGGGCCGCGCCCGCGCCGCCGCGCCCGCCCGCCCCGCGCCCGCGCCCGCGGCGCGGGCGGCGGGCCGCGCGCGCGGCGCCGCGGCGCCCGCGCGCGCCGGCCCCGGGCGCGGCGCGGGGCGGGGGGGGGCGGGGCGGGGCGGCGGGCGCGCGCGGGCCGCGGCGGGCGGGCGGCGGGGCGGCGCGGGCGCGCCCGCCCCGCGCCCGCCGCCGGGCGCCCCCGGCGGCCGCGGGCGGGGCCCGCCCGCCCCGGGGCGGGGCGCCGCCGCGGCGCGGCGCGGCGCGCCGCCGCGCCGCCCCCGGCGCGCGCGCCCGCGCCGCGGCGCCGCGCGCCCCGCCCCCCCGCGCCCCCCGGCCCCGGGGGGGGGGGGGGCGCGCGCCCCCCCGCCCCGCGCCCCCCCGCCCCGGCGGCGCGCCGGCGCGGGGCCCCCCGCCCCCCCCCCGCCCCGCGCCCGGCCCGGCGCCCCCCCCGCCCCCCCCCCCCCCCCCCCCCCCCGCGCGCGGCGCCCCCCCGCGCCCCCCCCCCGCCCCCCCCCGCGCGCGCCGCGGGGGGGCGGGGCGCCCGCCCCCCCGCGCCCGGCGCCGCGGCGGCGGCGGCGGCGGGGGCGCCGGCCCCCCCCCCGCCGCGGGGCGGGGGGGGGGGCGCCGGCCCCCCCCGCCCCCCCGGCGGGCCGGCGGGCGCGCGCGCGCCCCCCCCCCCGCGGGGGGGCGGCGCGGGGCCGCCCGGCGCGCGCGGGGGGGGGGGGCGCGCCCCGGCGCCCCGGGCGGGGGGGGGCCCCCCCCCCCCGGGGTTTTTTGGGGGCCGGCACCATGATGCTTGAAGAATGATGATTGATGATTTGATACAATTTTTACTCCAAAGGTTAAAACAAATGGGGTTGGTGTGTGAACCATGATCTTTGAAGAATTATGATTGGTGATTTGATATCATTTTTGCACCAATGATTGAAGAAAATAGGGTTGGTGTATGAACCATGATTCTTGAAGAATGATGACTAGTGATTTGATACCGTTTTTGCCCCAAAGGTTGAAGAAATGGGATTGGTGTATGAACCATGATCATGTAAGATGTATCCCATAGTGGGAAATAAAAATCAACATGGTTGTCCCAAATTTGGGGGTGATTCGATGTTGTTGAAAAAGATGCCTCACAGGTGTCATTGAGTATGCAAGATATAAAAATGTAGGATGACTAAGTTATCGTAGGGCTAGCCATTGACTGTAGAAGATTATTTTTCAATTCCATAATGGAACCAATCAAACCTAGCAATCTTGTCTGCTTTGTGACTATATTAGATGAATGAGTGATTGATATTAGTTATCCATGATTTCGCGTACCATGGAAAAGGACGTCAATGATTCATGTTTGGTGAATTCTTCTTGGCAGTGTTTAACTTAGAATTTGAGTTTACTAAAATGATTATGATTCTTGGCAATGAGATAATTGGTGATGATCATGATTAAGTGTCCTTATTATAAACTATTCATGTTACCGAATTGCATTGATTATTATTTCTACAACCACCATGTTTATAGAATAATTTAGTGGATACGAGGTTCACTTAGAGCCAACTGATGAGATCTCATTTTTGCCCCAAGGGTTGAAGAAATGGGGTTGGTGTATAATACCATGATTTTTGAAGAATGATGATTTATGAGATACCGTTTTTGCCCCAACAGTTGAAGAAAGGGGGTTGGTGTATAATACCATGCTTTTTGATAAATGATGATTGATGAGATACCATTTTTGCCCTAACAATTGAAGAAAGGGGATTTTGATGATGTGAAAATGTGATGAAATAAAAATATTTGTATTTGTTCTTTTCCCTTAATAGATAAAGGGGGTTTTGATGATGTGAAAATGGAGTGATTATGTCTATTCTTTTCCCTTAATAGATAAAGGGATTTTTGATGATGAAAGTGTTATTATCCTATCAGATTGCATGGATAACCAGTCATTGCAACCGTTAGGTTTATAGGATAAACCGCTAAATACAAGGTTCACTTTATAGGAATGCAAAAGTGATCTATTTTTGCCCCAATAGATGAAGGGATTTTTGAGAAATGAATAAAAATAATATGATTTGTATATGTTATTTTCCCTTAACATATAAAGGGGTTTTTGATTATGTAAGATGAAAAAGTGTTTGTTCATTACCCTTAATAGATAAAGAGGTTTTTGATGATGTAAGTGTTGGAAGTTAAAATGGTAAAATGGTAAAAATTTTGTTTCAACTGTAAGTTTTGACCTTACCCTTTTACCTCATTGGATGGCAACCAAGTCAGCAGGATTGGACGACATGGACGGCAGGAAGAGTTTGACTCCTAATTCTTTTTTCCTTTCCTCCCTATTTCTTCTCTCCCAAATATCTCTCAACAACTATATAGACACTATATAATACTTTGTAATTTCGACTTTGATAGAATGAATAGTGAATTTTCGCATATTGATTTGTGATTACAATATTTAGTATCAGAGCGAAGGGTGTCTAGGGTTTCAAGGCAATCTAGGCATGAATCATGAGGAAGCCCAAGGAGACCCATAGGTGAGGCACAAATCACAAGGAGGTCGATGAGACCCACAAGAGAGAGCCCATAGGAGGTATGATTCCTGAGGATGTCAAGAGGGCCCGTAGAGCGTGCACCAAGGTGAGGTCAAAAGGAGGCTCATAGAGAGCATGCAGTTCAAGGTTGACTAGCTGAACAAAGGACACTAGGCATAATTCCCTAGGCGACTGACAGGTGAATTGGAGGAACGTAGACCAGATATGAACACATGGTGAGCTAACCAAAGACAGACACATGGCGAGTTGACCAGAGGCAAACACATTGCAAGGAGGTAATATGGTTGATATAGTGACATGGCAGACATAGTAAGGAGGTGACATGGCAGACACAGTAAGTAGGACACGTGGCAAGCAAATGTGAGGTGGCAACGTGGTAGAAGGGCATTCACCCAATGAAGAGCAAAAGGGTAAGGTTCGATTGCTCGAAGGTAATCGAATACCCTTGTGAGCCCTCGTACTCTTAAACCCCTTCGCATCCCAATTCCTACTGCATGTGGGATAAAGAAACTATAATTTTTTTTGTTTAAAATTGTTGCCCATCGGTTTAAATACTACGCCCGTCAGTTTGAAGCCTAAAGAGGCTTGTAGCGCACTTGGTGAGTGCGTTATTCTGTAGAGGGGAAGTCATGGGTTCGAAACCCAACGCGATTTAATTTTTTATTATGTTGGCATGAGGTCGAGGTCGGATTGACATATTAATCCTTTTTGCATAAGGTTAAGTTTTAAAAGGTTAGAGGTAATTTTTTTTATATAGTTTTATAATTTTTTTATAATTTTTTTAAATATTTTTATATACGTTTGATAATAATATTAAAATATAATGTTTTTTTTTAGTTTTTTAAGAAAATCAATATTTTTTATTATTATCTAACTTATAATTACAACTTTTTTAAAATAATAATAGACTATATAATTTTTTTTTTTTACATTGCCTAAGAGGTAATTTATTGTAAAAGAAGGTGCTTTTCACTTGATTCTAGGAATAAAAAAATGTAGTGTAAAAGCACACTGTGATAGTCTAGAAGGCTATACAAACTGGAAATTTTGTGTAACAAGATTGAGAGGCTTAGTGTTTTTTCTTTGTAAGAGAGACAAAAAATTAATATCTGGTATCAGAGCTAGTATAGCTACCCAAAGAAAAAAAAGGTGTTGGATGTAAATGGGTCTACAATACTAAATACAATGTTGACGGAAGCATTGAGAGGCACAAGGCGAGATTATTAGCAAAAGGTTTTACTTAGAAATTTGGCATTGACTATGAGGAAACTTTTGTTCCTATTGCATGATAAGATACAATCAGATCAATTCTTTTCTTAGCTACCCATAAAGGATGGAATATTCAACACATGGATGTGAAAAGTACTTTTCTTAACGAATACTTGACTGAGGAGGTTTATGTTCAAAAACCTCAAGGCTTTCAACAACAAGGAAAGGAGAACCTTATTTACAAATTGAAAAAAGTACTTTATGGCCTCAAGCAAGCACCAAGGGCTTAGTACTTACACATTGATAGCTATTTTAGTGAGTATGGATTCACTAGAAGCAAAAGTGAACCAACTCTATACTACCTAAAGCATGGAGTAGACATTCTCATAGTTTTCTTGTATGTGGATGATCTAATATTTATGGGTAGTAACACTAAAATGAATATGGAGTTCAAAAAATCTATGATGAAGTAGTTTGATATGAAAGATATCGGTTTAATGTGATACTTCCTAGGCATGGAAGTGCATCAATAAAATAGGGGGATCTTCATATGTCAACACAAGTATGCTTGAGAAATGATCAATAAATTTTCCATGGAGCAGTGCAAATCAGTTGCAACTCCAACCAAACATGGAATCCAATTGAGCAAGGATGACGGAGCACCAAAGTTTGACATGACCACTTACAAGAGCATGGTTGGGAGTCTGATGTTTCTCACCAACACAAGGCCTGATATTCAATATGTTGTTTATCTAGTTTCAAGGTTTATGGCAAGTCCATATGAGCTGCATCTACAAGCAACTAAAATAATCTTAAGATATGTAAAAGGTACATTGGATTTTGGAATCCATTACCACAAATGTAATTATGTGAAATTAGTTGGCTTCAATGACAGTGATTGGGGTAACAATATAGATGATAGGAAATCTACATCAAGGAACTATTTTATTCTAGGATTAGGACTAATCACATGGAGTTACAAGTATTGTAGCATTGTGATCTACTGAGGCTGAATATATAGC
Source organism: Wollemia nobilis (assembly GCA_028583015.1). Classification (NCBI taxonomy): domain Eukaryota; kingdom Viridiplantae; phylum Streptophyta; class Pinopsida; order Araucariales; family Araucariaceae; genus Wollemia; species Wollemia nobilis. The sequence continues at coordinate 258,078 of JAQPPZ010005185.1, read as the reverse complement.
TATCACACATGCTAGTACTCAAGCCCTATGGTTGAGAAAAGTCCTTGAAGAGATTGGAGAAAGTTAAAGTGGTCCAACTCAACTATATTCTGATAACATAAGTGTCATTCAGTTGGCATACAATCCAATCCACCATATCAGATCAAATCATTTTGATATGAAGTATCACTTCATCCAAGACATGGTAGAGCAGTAGATAGTTGAGCTTAAATATTACAACACTTTGGAAAACATTACATATATCTTCACCAAAGGCATGGCTAAAGCTCAATATATAAAGCTGAGATACTGCATAGTCAGTCCTCTCAACTTTAAGGGGGAGAATGTTGGAAGTTAAAATGGTAAAATGGTAAAAAAAAAATTTCAACTATGAGTTTTGAAATTACCCCTTTACCCCATTGGATGGCAACCAAGTCAGCAGGATAGGACGACGACATGGACAGCAGGAAGAGTTTGAATCCTAATTCTTTTTTGCTTTCCTCCCTATTTCTTCTCTCCCAAATATCTCTCAACAACTATATAAACACTATATAATACTTTGTAATTTCAACTTTGATAGAATGAATAGTGAATTTTTGCATATTGATTTGTGATTACAATAGTAAGGTGAAAAAGTGTTTGTTCATTTCCCTTAATAGATAAAGGGTTTTTTTTTATGATCAAAGTGTCCTTATGGTAGTCTATCCATCCTACGGGATTTCATGGATAACCAGTCACTGCAACTACCAGTTTTAGAGGATAAAGAACTAAATACAAGGTTCACTTGATAGGAATGCAAATATGATCTATTTTTGCCCCATTAGATGAAGGTATTTTTTAGAAATGAATCAAAATAACATAATTTGTATTTGTTATTTTCCATTAATAGATAAAGGGGTTTTTGATGATGTAAGATGAAAAGTGTCTGTTCATTGCCCTTAATAGATAAAGGGGTTTTTGATGATGAAATATGAAAAAGTGTCTGTTCATTGCCCTTAATAGATAAAGGGGTTTTTTTTATGATGAAAGTGTCCTTATGGTAGTCTATCCATCCTACCATATTGCATGGATAACCAGTCATTGCAACCACCAGGTTTATAGGATAAACCACTAAATACAAGGTTCACTTGATAGGAATGCAAATGTGATCTATTTTTGCCCCAATACATGAATGTATTTTTGAGAAATAAATGAAAACAACATTATTTGTATCTGTTCTTTGCACTTAATAGATAAAGGGGTTTTTGATGATGTAAGGTAAAAAAGTGTTTGTTCATTGCCCTTAAAAAATAAAGGGGTTTTTTATGGTGTAATATGAACAAGTGTTTGTTCATTGCCCTTAACAGATAAAGGTTTTTTTTATGATGAAAGTGTCCTTATGGTAGTCTATCCATCCTACTAGATTGCATGGATAACCAGTCACTACAACCACCAGGTTTATAGGATAAACCACTAAATACAAGGTTCACTTGATAGGAATGCAAATGTGATCTATTTTTGTCCCAATAGATGAAGGGATTTTTGAGAAATGAATGAAAATAACATGATTTGTATCTGTTCTTTTCCCTTAATAGATAAAGTGGTTTTTGATGATGTAATATGAAAAAGTATTTGTTCATTTCCCTTAACAAATAAAGGGATTTTTGATGATGTAAAATGAAAAAGTGTTTGTTCATTGCCCTTAACAGATAAAGGGGTTTTTGATGATGAAATATGAAAAAGTGTCTATTCATTGTCCTTAACAGATAAAGGGGTATTTTTGATGGTGAAAGTGTCCTTATGGTAGTCTATCCATCCTACTAGATTGCATGGATAACTAGTCGTTGCAACCGCCAGGTTTATAGGATAAACCACTAAATACAAGGTTCACTTATGAATGGATAATGATAAAAGAATGTAAATATGACTTATTTTTTCCCCAATAGATGAAGGGATTTTTGCAATTTGTATGATTGGAACACAAGGTAAAGGGTGCAACCTTTGAAAAAAGAACGCAGTCTTTTGAACCTAGAAATTGACTTGTTGATGATGTGATGTCATTGAATGATTGAATTTTTTATTGCAAGTGTGGGGAAGGTGTTAATATTTGAACACCCCCAAGTTATAGTTGTGGTGTTTATTTATTAGGGGAAAGGTGTGAAACCTTGAGCACCCCCTAGTTGTGATGTCGCTTGCTTGATTGGGTGAAAAGTGTGAAACCTTGAACACCCCCAAGTTGTGATGATGTTTGAAATTTATAGCGATCTTTGCATATGTGAGTTTGATATATATACATACATGGATTTTATGTTTGTGTTATGCTTTTGTGTTAATGTGAATGCAATGCATGTTTAATGAAAATGTTTTTATGGAATACCTTATGGATGATTAATGCAAGCTAAATGATGTATGATTGATGCAAGTAAATGTGTAATGAACCTAAGCTATATGAGAGGGATGCATGGTGTTCGAATGATATTTTTATAGTTCAAAAATTTTATTGGCCATTTTTTATGTCCACTATTTTTTAATCAAGGGTACCCAATTTTAACGAATTTATGCAACTTGATGTATGACGCAGGCATAAATGTTGACATGGAAGAAGATATGGATGTTGATATGGAAGAAGGTATGGATGTTGATATGGAAGAAGATATGGAATGAGTACTGCAACATTTTCAAAAGCTCAAACATACTAGTATTATCAATCAAAATCACTTGGGTTGTCTAACTTTCTTTAGGACCAATGTGTGCAAGTGAGGTTCAATTACCAAATCTTGAGTGTGAAAATGACCCTATCTAATCAAGAACCAATGTGTGTGGATGTGAAGTTCATTGACCCACTATGAGTAAATTGGGCATGACTAGTTATGGAGATGACCTGAAGCTAGCCTGTCCTTATGTGCAGTCATATTCCTGTTTGCCAAGGAGACATGTCATCCCGCATGAGCTTACTCCACTACCAGCCAGGCATCTATAGCCCCGATGAAGATTCACTCCATAGTCCAATGGGATTTGATATTTTAGGCCTTGGGCATGACTACCCATCCTTGTCAGGGACATGTAGTATGATCCTTACAACTTTAGGGATCAAGGGTGTTTGGGATTTTATTTGTTAATTTTGTATAGAGCTTTGGGGAATCAGATTCTCAACCGAAGTGTGATGGGAATTTTGAGCCTATCCTTACTACTCTATGTTTTTATAATTATGTTTGAAGAGTAATTTAGGTAGTGGTGAAAACCACTATTTTTGCTTTGGACTATGTTGCATGATGGGATAAGCGAGGATTATCCCTTTTCACTTCAAGGTACTACCCAAGTATTGTACTAACCCTATTTGGCTCATAATGTTTTTAAGATGTGATGGAATGTGATTGGTTCAAGATTGTATTCAGAATCAATTGGCAATACTCAAGACCTTCTTAATGTGTAAAGTGTATTTTTGGTCCCAAAGAAAATTGGACATTCATTTGGAGGTTGCTTGCTACACTAGTAATGGTTGAGTGATTGAAAATCTAGGCTTTATGATTTTTGACACAGGATGTGGTTTGAGATATGGCTTTTGTGAGGGTTGCATGATTTCTTCAAACTAGGTACCCCCAATTGTTATAACTTGACTTTGTATTTGTGGCCATATCATCATTACTAAGTAAGATCATTCGAACATGGGATGGGATGAATGCAATTATGAATGACTATAGCAGAATGTATATGAAATGTGCAATTATGAATGTATGAATCTATATGTATGAATGCAAGAGAAAATGAAATGCATGTGAAAAATGCTTATGAATGTGAATGTGGAAGTGTATATGCAAATGCCTATATGTATGCATGCTTATGAAAATACAATTTGATTTTGTTGTTTTATATTTTTTTATTTTTATTTTAGCCATGTATGTACATATATAGTAATCACAATAAGCATGGAATTATTTCAAGTGTATGATGTTCATCAGCTCGGGTTTGTCTACTCCCACTAACATAGTAAGATTATGACCAAAGGAGCTGGGTACCTTTGGGGCCTTTTGAAAATTTGATGTGACCAAAGGGATTGAGACCTTTGGAGACTTTTGAAATTTATGTGTGACCAAAGGGGTTAAGACCTTTGGAGCCTTTTGAAATTGATGTGTGACCAAAGGGGTTAAGACCTTTGGAGCCTTTTTGAAATTGATGTGTGACCAAAGGGGTTAAGACCTTTGGAGCCTTTTGAAATTGATGTGTGACCAAAGGGGTTAAGACCTTTGGAGCCTTTTGAAATTGATGTGACCAAAGGGGTTAAGACCTTTGGAGCCTTTTGAAATTGATGTGTGACCAAAGGGGTTAAGACCTTTGGAGCCTTTTGAAATTGATGTGTGACCAAAGGGGTTGAGACCTTTGGAGCCTTTTGAAATTGATGTGACCAAAAGGGTTAAGACCTTTGGAGCCTTTTTTATTGTGACCAAAGGAGTTAGGACCTTTGGAGCCTTTTTATTGTGACCAAAGGGGTTAGGACCTTTGGAGCCTTTTGAAAATGGTTTTGACCAAAGGGGTTAAGACCTTTGGAGCCTTTTGAAATTGATCAGCCACCGAAGTGACCGGGGAGTGGGGTATGTTTTCCATTACACAATTTAATTTACTTGTTTTCTTTTGCATTCTAGCTTGAACTATGAAGTGTGTAAACAAAAGATATGCAATTAAATCCAAATAACACCAAACCAAACAATCTTGTGTAGGAATTTTTAATAGTAAAATAAAATACAATGTCTGAGGTTCTATCTTGTGTGTCTCACCTCATTCATTATTATTTAAAATGTATTCCTTTTTATTGTTATTTGATTTACTTATGTTATGGTACTAACTCAAAATAAAAAAAAAAAGTAATAAGTCAAAATAACTTAATGGAAAACACATCAAATCCACCTATTACGTAATGATGGAATGGCTATTATGTAAGCCATGTTAGTGATGAAAGGGCTATTGGTTAAGCCATGTATATGATGAAATGGCTAAGATTGAGCCATGTTAATGATGAAATGGCTAAGGTTGAGCCATGTTAATCATGAAATGGCCAAGGTTGAGCCATGTTAATGATGAAATGGCTAAGGTTGAGCCATGTTAATGATGAAATGGCCAAGGTTGAGCCATGTTAATGATGAAATGGCCAATATTGAGCCATGCTAATGATGAAATGATGAAATGGCTAAGGTTGAGCCATGTTAATGATGAAATGATGAAATGACTAAGGTTGAGCCATGTTAATGATGAAATGGCTAAGGTTAAGCCATGTTAATGATAAAATGATGAAATGGCTAAGGTTGAGCCATGTTAGTGATGAAATGATGAAATGGCTAAGGTTGAGCCATGTTAATAATGAAATGATAAAATGGCTAAGGTTGAGCCATGTTAATGATGAAATGATGAAATGGCTAAGGTTGAGCCATGTTAATAATGAAATGATAAAATGGCTAAGGTTGAGCCATGTTAGTGATGAAATGATGAAATGGCTAAGGTTGAGCCATGTTAATAGAATGAAATGGCTAAGGTTGAGCCATCAGTTAATGATGAAAATGATAAAAGCTAAGGTTGAGCCATGTTAATGAATGAAATGATGAAAGGCTAAGGTTGAAGCCATGTTAATGATAAGAAATGAAATAGCTAAGGTTGAGCCATGTTAATGATGAAATGGCTAAGGTTGAGTCACGTTAATTATGAAATAATAAAATGGCTAAGGTTAAGCCATGTTAATTATGAAATGGACAAGGTTGAGCCATGTTAATGAGGAAATGATGAATATGGCTAAGGTTGAGCCATGTTAATGATGAAATGATTTAATGGATTACATAAAAAATGTCTAAGGTTGAAGCCATGTTAATGATGAAATGATAGACAGCTAAGGTTAAGCCATGTTAATGATGAAAATGATGAAATGGCTAAGGTTGAGCCATGTTAATGATGAAATGATAAAATGGCTAAGGTTGAGCCATGTTAATGATGAAATGATAAAATGGCTAAGGTTAAGCCATGTTAATGATGAAATGGCTAAGGTTGAGCCATGTTAATGATGCAATGATGAAATGGAGGTTGAGCCATGTTAGTGATGAAATAATGAAATGGCTAAGGTTGAGCCATGTTAATGATGAAATGACTAAGGTTGAGCCATGTTTAATGATGAAATGATGAAATGGCTAAGGTTGAGCCATGTTAATGATGAAATGGTTAATGTAAATCCAAGTTAAATATGTTTTCCATTAAGTTGTTTTGGTTTATTACTTTATTTTGATGTCTTTTTAATACCATAAAGTACTTAAACCCAATATTTAAAGCTTATCAAAATAAAACCAACTATAAAAACTTGTACAAGAATTTAAATATAAAAGAAAACAATCAGTCCTAGGTTTCACCTTGTGTGGCTTACCTCATTCTGTATTATTTTCTTCATTAATGTGTGGTTCCTTTTAAAATTGTGTGGTTGGTGTGTTTGATGTTACCTAATATTTGTTAAATGAAATAAAGGAAAAATCTATGGCTGGATAGGGCTGCAAGATTCTTGTTGGTAATGAACTCCAAAAAGTTTTCTCGGGGGTAATCCTATGGTGTCTAAGGGTAGATATTTGATTGATGGAGATGAATGCCACCGTCACCAAACCTCAAGCAATAGTTTGTGATGAAATCCAACTACTTTGTTAAAAAGTGGAGCGTGTAGTGTGTGATATTAATTTTATGTTTCTTATTCTTTATGGTGTGCAAACAATGTTAAAGATGACTAATTTCACTAATCTAAATAATAATCCAACACAAAGATGCAAATTTCATCTAAAGAGCGTAGAGTACACCCTTAAAATCCCTACCTACAAATGATACCCGAAGATATCAAAAGATCATTAGAGGGTTCGTCCACCTCTCTACCAAAGGGGCCAACCTAGGGCAGGATTACTTTAAGTGTCCAAATGTTGTTCCTATTTAGATATGCAAAATTTAAGCAATATTTAACCCTAAAATGCAAAATCTATGAATTGTTTCTGCTTCACATGCACTCAACAATGCAAACAATCACCTAGATCTACGAATTTAGGACAAGAAATGAATTCAAAATATTGAAATACACACAAACCCTAGATATGACTTGCTACAAATTATTTCTTAGATTACTTAATGTTAAACCCAAAAACAACGAAAAATAGCAACAGAAAATAGAATACGTAAATTGTTAAATGACCAACTAGGGTTACAAAACTCACTTGGAAGCATTAGTTGTGCTTCAAATTAATGCCAGGCATAGTTGGGTGCCTATAAAGGCATAGGAGAGTGCCTACGTAATGTGTAAGAATTCTTTCATAATGCAGAATGATGCCTACGTAACGTGGAAGAGTGCCTGCGTGATCTCTGGAACTACTACAGAATGCTTCAGAAACCCTAGTGATGAACGTGACGACTTTTACATTTTTTGAAAAATCTGCAACAAACAATAATAACAGTAAATTAGAAAGGTAGATATGTCAAATAGTGAAACCCTTTTGGGGTCCCACCATGATCTCCATTTGTAGATGCAAAGATGCGACACTAAAAATGAAATTATAAGTAAATACACAAAGAGACAAATATTGCATAAAATGTTCCAATTTTAATATTGACAATGGGGGCGAAGCCAAGTGAACTCTTTGATACAATGCTACTCTCCAAGAGTATTTTGATATAATATTACAATGGGCTAGGGTTCTCCAAAATCCTAGCAATAAAATAAAATAGTGTCTTCCAAATATTACGCCTTTGATCCCAACAAGGTGAGTGGGCTTTGAATATTCGAAGCCAGGCCACTCTGGCTCTAATAGCCTAATGATCTGCAGACCTGCAAGTGACAAAAATAATTAAGGAGTTAGTAGCACATAAGAGGGCTCCACAAAGTGAGACCCTCAAATAATGATTAAAAATCCTAATTGAAAGAAATAGAAAACAACACTTACAGATATGCATATTTAACAACAAAAACTCATAGAAGTGATTTACCTTGGTCAATAGTAGATGTGACTTGACCGGGCTGATTGATTAAACCCTAACGAATGCAGAAAATAGTGCAACGGTTTTCTAGGCAATGACAGACGAGCGAACAATAGTGACAAAATGAATGGGGCTGGTTAGAATCTATCTTAGGGTATGCTAAAGGTTCTCAGGGTATTCTTCAGCAGAGATGCCTCAAGATTCTTCAATGTTCCATTCTTTCAGTATTTCAGCCATCGGGTTTGGGCAATATGAGGGGCATGTATTTATAACTTAGCTTTAGGGTTTGACGTAGGATTCTTAACTTTACACTTTTGATTGTGTGGCTAAGATTAAGTTATATCTTAGGGCTAAGATTAAATGATGGAAGTGGCATGGATTGAGTGGGATGGATGGTGGGTATTTAATCTGATCAGACGGTGGAGTTTAAATGAACTTATAATTATATAATATAATATTAAATAAATTAAATTAATATAAAATATTATATAAAATGTTAAAATAATATAATATATATTAAAATAAGTCCTATTTTGGTGGGAAAGGAGAAAATGGGCCTTTTTGAAGGTGGGAAAGGAAAAATGGGTCTTTTGAAGGTGGGAAAGGGGGAAAGAGGACAAGTGGAAGGTGGTATGACTAGGAAGGTGGATGAATGGTTGCAATTTGGTGTCTACACTCTTCACACATTCAACATGCTTTATATATAAATAGATACAACCAAATGTATCACTACCTAGCATACATTCAAAGATAATAACTATTTTCCTAAAACCATTCCCATAGAAGAAATAAACTGCCAATTTTATTTAAAAAGAACTAGTAAAGTAAAATATATTGCTAGCATATCTATAGAACCATTCAAACAGTCTAAAAGGAATTTTTATCACCAACCAAGTCTGTTTTCAATGAAATACTTCCATGGTTGTCTTCCTCATAGGGTACGTTTCTCATTTCAAGGATTTAATACCATTTTAAAAAAGTAAAAAGAACCTTCCATTGTTCCTCCCATCTATAGACACTGATTACTTTTATTTGTTAGTGTCAATAAATAACACTCTATTTTTTGGGTATAAACAAGATGACTCTACATCATTCTTTACTAAGATTTTTTATACATATTATGTTACCACAACCATACAATTTTTCTCTTGGGTAAGAAACTCAAGCTACAATCAAGATTTTCCATACAACAATATTTCAAACAAAATAATGAATGAATAAAACAACCGTTCTTTCACATAGTAGAAATCATAAACTAGTAACCCAATGCTTCTATAGTAAATTCCTAGGAATATCTTAAAGTAAATCCTCTATCATTTACTTAAGAGAATACTACTTAATTTTATAAGTAGATTCAACAAGTTTTATGAGGTACCTAGATTTCACTTGTTGTTTTGTCTATGGCTTCTCTCTTTTCACTTCCTGAGATCTCATTCGTTTATCATTATTTTTTTCTCTTTTTTTCTCTTCTTCTAGAGGGTCCGGTATCGATCCCATTATCCTTCTTTAGCGGTGAGCTACTTGGTAAGATATTACTCTCCACTACTCTCTAATGAATATGCACTCGTTGGGAGTATATTCATCCAAGTAAATTCCACATGTATAAGTTTATTAATGGTTTGAACTAGAATTTTGGAGTTAGTAATCCCCCTTAGATATCTATCCAAACAATGACTACTCTAACATACATTGAAAATTACTCATAAATAATTTATTTATAAGAAAATAGAATATATTCCCACTTGGAGGAATAATAAAAACATCCTTACCATTATTTTTACTAAAAACACTGTCAATCAGATGGATATTTAAATATATTATTTTTTTGAAGAAATAATTTAAGATATAAACCAAACATTTACTTGCAAAAGTATGTTTATTTTTCACAATAATTTCATCATAAAGAGAATTTATATGCAGCAAATAAAATAAACCAAAAATCAAGATTTATTTTATTCTTATGCAAATAATATTATGCATCTTCATGAGAGGAGCATTCATTCAGGTTGCCCTATTATATTTTGATAATTTACCCATCACATAATTTCCCTTAAGACAACTTGTTATTAGTGGTTTATTCTTCCTTCCACCTACAAGAAACATGTTCCTACATAAGTGCAAGTTATATAAGCAACATCATATTATTTTATGAGTATATGTTTTTTCTAGAAACATGACACAAAATAGTCAATTATTCCATTAAATTATATTTTACATTTTCACTAAACATGTATTTTGCATAACTAATTAGTATGTAGTCAAACATCTCATTAGAAAAATAAATAAATAAGCATGAATCCATCCAAATAAAAAGTCTTCCAAGGGAGGGTCATGAAAAATACATATGATTTATCTAAATTTTGGTTGAATATTTTTTCCCCTAATGTAGGTTACAAATAAGGCTAGGTGTGATCATGCCTATACCAAAGCAAAGTATAGGGCTCCAAGAATTGGACAATATTCATATCCAAAAGTAGGATTGTTTGGTGAGAATTATGTAGTATTGTACTTTGGAATTATCAATATTATTCAATATTATGATATTTCTAATAGACTTTAGTATACATACAAGTCTCTTCAATTTGATTCACACTCAATTTCAGCAGTGGATACAAAACTATACTCTAAATAGTTTTAGGATTTTATCTATAGAATCTTTCTTGGGAACTCCTAGTGGATAAAAATTTATAACTTAATGATATCAACATTGATTTCTATTAGTGAAGATAAAAGAATCAAATTTTCCTAGAAGAAACATAAACATCAATGAAAAGTTAGATTTGAAACACAAATATCTTGTTCTTATTTCATATGTACCTTGGAAAAGATCTTTCTCAGGTTATATTAAAACAAGGGAAATAGTGTCTTTCAGATTTATGTTATTAAAAAGAAGTGATTGATTTGCTATATTTCTAAAATTTCAAACCAGAAGGAATATGATGTTTCCAATTCATAGTGGAGAGCAAATCATACAAGGTGTATCTTGGGATCTACATAATCAATATTAAAATTACCCATTAGCTGATATTTTCATTATAGACTAGTTATAGCTAGGTATTAATTTTTGAGGTTACTCTACCTAGTGGTATTTTCATGCCATCAAAGCTTTTGTTCACATGTATTAATATTTCCTTGAAAGATAAAATCTTGGCATTGAAATTTTTTTCATCTTACAAAATATCTCGGGAGGGGTTATTGATGTATACAACTCACTTTTTGGAGGGATGTTGATATTAAAATGTATAGTCTATACACCAGAAATATAATATGCTATATGGTATTCAAATGTGGTGGTAGCACGATGGATTTTCTTTTCTTTGAAAAGCTAACTTAGAATGGGTTCTAAGGTTATCCTAGCAAGGGGGATTAAAAAAAATAAAAACAAAGGGGATTAAAAAAATAAAAATAGAAATGAAGAAGTTGGTTGGCCTAAATGCAGATAATATTGTCAATATTAATAGAGAGCAGGGAGTACACCGAGTTCTACCGGGTGAATTTTATATTTTGTCTGTCTAAAATTATACATCCAACTATTCATTTTGGTTAAATAATACATATTAAATTAGTTCAACTTGTCATGTAGACATGTTGATGTTGATTTACATTTTTTTACCCTCAAATAAAAGCTTTTTTTCTTTTTACTCAAATTTGTTACATCACAAAGTGTGATGCTTTATTTATATATTTAAATGAGGATCTACAAATTTTTATTTCTAATTTCAACATCTGCATGCCTTAGTATCAAGCCATGGTTCCCCTACTACTTAGGTTGTACTTACAACTATTTGGAACAACTGTCATCTCACATAGAACATCAAACATATATAAAATAAATACTCATTAATTTGATCTACAATCTTACGACCTCTTAATCGAGATCTATGCTTTCTGAGACCTCATCATGAAAATGAGAAAATAAAATGCGAGGGGTGTGTGTAGTGATTGGTATAGGTATATATGTGTCCACTTACCGAAATCTTTTTAAAAATAAAGGGGGGTGTGTGTTTTTTTTTTTATTTTTTTTTCAGTGTATTTTTTCCTCAAAAGCTTTTTTATGCCCCCACCCCCACAAATATAAAAAAAAAGTATCCTCCCATGTAGAGGAGAGAAGAGAGAAAAAAATGTTTTGTTTTTTTTTTTGGTGGGAGCCATGTGGGTAGTTTAAACCTCTCCTAGGTCTACGAGGGATTTTAATCTATCCTACATAACATAAAGAGGTTTCAATATGTTATGTTAAATTTCTTGACCCTCATGAGTGGTGTTTTTCCATCATGCTTCTTACCTTCAATGTGATATTGTATTCACCTCCTTCCCTTTATCCCTCCGCATTTTTTCCCCCCCCAACAAAAAAAATTTAAATAATATAATAAAAATAAATTTTTTATATTTTTTTTTTTTTTTTCGGGGGGGTGTGTGTATGATTGTATGTTTGGCCTCTATTGAGAAAAATAGTTCTCACCCTTGTCATTGGTCATGGTTGGGATGACAATGCCCAACCCTAAAATTTGGTGATAAGGGTTTATCGCACTAATGTCAATCAATTAAAACAACCAAACATCATATTAATATATACGTATAAAATAATTGTATACATTGAAACTATAAAATAGAATGGTTATAAATTTAAACTTTTACCTTTTTTCAATTTCATATAAATAACAAAATCACCACACAAAAAAAATGCGACCGACCCTTACAACGTTTGAGAGATTTATGGTATAAATTAAAGAAGATTGCAAATCCAACTTTCTATTCAATTAATTCAATCAAGCGTTAAAGTCTTGGTGTGATATATCTGATACAAAGGAAGAGAAAATAATAACCTAATTTAATTGGACAAAAGCAAGGAAAAGCGTGTATATTGGCAAAGAAATAGATTTTTTGGCAACCAATCTTCCTCTGGAGTGGGAATCGAGCATACATGTTCGAGTGGATGATGTGATAATGGATATATTGAAGGATCTAATAGTGGATCCTAAAGGGACTCCATATCAAAATGGAGTCTTCATATTTGCTATCTATCTTCCACCAGGTATGACATCACATAATTCCTAAATAATCGAGCATACATGTTCGAGTGGACAATGTGAGAATGGATATATTGAAGGCTGTGTTAGTGGGTCCTAAAGGGAATCCATATCAAAATAGAGTCTTCATATTTGATATCTATCTTCCACCAGGTATGATAGCACATAATTCCTTGCTTATATTTGTTTTTTCAACTATTCAAAATTTTGTTTCTCTTTACATATAATTTATTTGAATAAACATCCATTAGAATAAAAGTCACAGCTGAGAATGAATAGCAACTACTGAATCATATTATGGGTTGAAGAAAGAGAGAATTACAAACTGGTTCAGTAATTCATGCATGATCAATTATGGGTTTTTATTAGCATCAATGTTATTTTATCCCTAACAATATTTCATTTTTTATTAATCATAAATTAATAGTTAGTTATTTTTTTTGGTAGATAAGATACTATAGCATTAATACTGGGTTTTATAGGTTGACCCAAAACCTTTTACAAAAATAAGCCCAGGGCTATTGATGAACATATCCTTACTAAGGATCCTATATATGTAAAATCTACATGCTGCCAAAGCCATTACATCTGGTAAGGCACATAGCCTGTTATCAAAAATAAACTTCCCATACAACATTTTGGGTATACCCCGAGAAAACACACATGCATCATAATTACAAAAAAGAAACAGACACGAATCCCTTCCTTGAGACAATGGAGAAACAAAAAGTTGCAGACACACATAGTAGAGTACTAAAAAAACTCCCACAAGCTTTGTATTGATAGTTACTCTTAATAATTCTTTGGTAATTGCTTTCTTCCATATATGACATGCTTTGGTACCACATACTATCTTGGCCAATCAGCCTTGGAGAAGTGAACCTGCTAGCTAGATTTATGGTGGTGGCTATCTAGTGGTCCACGTGGCTTTGGTTCGAAGTCTTATATTGTCATTTCTTTCCTTCCCTATGATTATAAACCAACCTCAAATTACTAAGATGACTAAGAGCCATGTTATCTAACATGTGACTGTCTCCATTAGTATTTGTGGTGTTTCCAAGCAGCATCCACGAAGATTGATAACTCAAATAATTTTTATTTTGAGTCCAATTGAAAAAAGAGATAGGAATACTCCTAGCCTTCAAACTTACATTGCCTTCCCTGTTGGTAAATTTGACTATCATTCTTGGAATTATTGTTGAATAAGATCCTCTACTTCACTTGGGACATTGTGCTCCCATTTGAAAATTTTGTCACCATCAACACCCAAATTGGCTAGCTTATCAACAATTTTGTTAGCTTCCCGAAAGACATGTTAGGATTTCCTATCCTGTCTTCCCTGGAAAAGGATCGTAGCCTCTTCAACAATTCTTTTAATCATCCAAGGAGGTGTTTTCCAATTATTGAGGATATTTATAACATGCATAGAGTCTCCTTCTATGATCAAATTACCTTCTAAGTATTGAGTCATTTGAAGGCCTCTCCACATAGCTCTAGCTTCAGCTTTGTTGTTCATCCTTGTTGCCAAATATTCAAAAAATGTAAGCATCATATTCCCATTATGATCTCGCACAATGCCACCAGCGCCTAATCTACCAGGATTGTTCTTAGTTGCTCCATAAAAATTAAGCTTAAACCAACCCGTAGGAGGTGGAGAACACTTAACATTGGCTCTAAGGTTGACTACCCTAGGCATAGACTCATATAACAAGGTTAAGCTTAAATATTTAGCAATCGTGGTCTCCTATAGATGAGGTTTACAACTATCAAAAGGGATAAGTTTCACATTCTCATTGGCAAAAGATAGGATCCTGGCAATGATAGTTTGATGATCATGGATAGACTCATTAAAGACTCTATGGTTCTTTTCTAACCACACCTACAAAATATAGTGATTGAGAAAAATTTTCCACATGTATCTAAGTATTTGGCTTGAAAAGGGGCAAGGCCACTACACAAAAAAATCAAGTACGATGGCTAGTTTAACCCATGAAATATTGAAGGCCTGAAAAACCCCACTTAGGACAATCAAGGAAAAGGGAACTCAAGGAAAATGTGATAAATGGTCTCCCAATTAGCCCTACACAAATAAATTGATTAGTGATACAAATACCTTTATGCATCATATTATCAATGGTTAGAATTATTCCTTGGATAACCAACCATGAAAAGACTACAATTTTTGGAATTAAATTTTTTATCCAAACTAAGTCCTTTTGGAGGACAAAATTTTCGTCATCAAGTAGAAGCTTGTAAGCTGATTTAATAGTGAACTGCCCATTTTCTATAGGAGCCCAGGTCACTTGATCTTCCTTGGGTCTCATGGGGATAAACTGTTGCCCAAAAATGTTACAAAGATCATTTTATTCTATTTGAAATACTTGAATTCTTATTTGTTTCCACTTCATTCTACCTTTATCCTCAATGAGTTCTTCCATGATATCTCTTATTTGGGCTAAGATAGGATATTGCATTAGTGGTTCATCCTTAGCCCACCTATTATTCCAACAATTTATCCTCTCACCATTGCATAAAACCCATCTTAAATATTTTTTGATGATTTCCTTACAATTAAGAATTGCTTTCCAAAAAGCATAACCTCTGATTGGAACTGAGTCACTTAGAAATTCCATATTTTGAAGATACTTTTGTTTGATGATAGCTTTCCATTCATTTTATTCACCAGAAATGAGATGCCACACCTGCTTAGCTAGTAAAGCTAAATTTATATGAGCAATTATCCTCAGACCTAAGCCCCCATTTTCCCTGGGTCTGCACACTTTGGTCCATCCTACAAGGTGTATCTTTTTTTTCTCCTCTGATCCAGTCCATAAAAATTATTTTTGGAGTTTCTCAATTTTTTGGAAAACCTTCACAGGGGCTTTGAAAATGGAGAGGAAATAGA
Source organism: Wollemia nobilis (assembly GCA_028583015.1). Lineage (NCBI taxonomy): Eukaryota > Viridiplantae > Streptophyta > Pinopsida > Araucariales > Araucariaceae > Wollemia > Wollemia nobilis. The sequence continues at coordinate 242,211 of JAQPPZ010005185.1, read as the reverse complement.
CTAGAATTCTTTGAAGAGAGGCCTTAGTGAGGGTCAGCTTTCCTGCTTGAGATAGAAGATGACCTTTCCATCCAACAAGTTTTTTTTAATTTCTTTCAATAACCCTGTCCCACATTAACTCTCTCGGAGAACCAATGAAAAGAGGGAGACCAAGATTTGAAGTGGGAAGTTTTGCTATATCACACCCTAAAATTTCTACAATCCTTCCTTACCTATGAATGGGGGTGTTCAAGAAATATAACTTGCTTTTACTAAAATTAACTTTCTAACCAGTTGTGTCCTCAAAGAGTTGCATGATGTATTTAATTATTTTAGCCTCAAAAACTGATGCTTAGTCAATATAAGGGTATCATCGATGAATTTTTGTTGAGAAATAGCCCTAGTGAGATATGTTGCTTTGATTCCTGATATTAGCCTTGAACTGCAAGAATTTTTTATGGTTTTTCCTAAATATTATGCCACAATGATGAATAACATGGGGCTGATAGGGTCCCCCTATCAAATTCCTCTACGACTTTGAAAGTAACCAGCAGTTGTTCCATTAACTATAATCAAGAACCATTCTTTAGAAATACATTATTTGACCAAATTAACCCATTGGTGGTGAAAACCAAACTTAAGGAGGACATCAATCAGAAATTCTCAATTTAGCCTGTCAAATGCTTTGTTCATATCAAGCTTGAGGGCAAAAATGGACCTATTAGTCTTATGAGCAGAGTGCAAAGATTCATGAACTTTGATAACTCCATCCAAGATTGACCTACCCTAGACAAAGCTTCTCTAGAATGGATCTATTATGTGGGCCAGAATATCTCTCATTCTATTTGCAATGACTTTAGTTAGGATATTGTAAGAAACATTGTGCAAATTGATTGGCATGAAGTCAACCATAGATTCAGGGGTTTGCTTCTTAGGAATTAGAGAAATAAAACTATATTTGATACATTTTGGGATATGATTGCTTGCTTGGAATTCTCTAATAGTAGAAATTACATCCTCACTTACAATTTCCCAAAAAGCTTAATAGAAACAAGGGGGAAATATGTCGGGTCCCGAGGCTTTGTCTGGCTCCATGCTAAACAAGGCTTCCTTAATTTCCTCATCATAAAAGGGAGCTAGAAGCTTAAGGTTTATATCCTAATTTATTATTCTAGGAATGGATTGCAAGAAAATATATTTGGCCTCCTCATTGCACTACGATTCTTGACCAAGGATAGAATTGAAATAAGTTACTCCCTCCTTTCTGATTTCTATTAAGTATTAAGTAATAGAACCATTTTCTTTTTTAAAAAAAATTATCTTGCTATTGCTTCGGTTTCTAAGCGTGGTGATGTGAAAAAATTGGAATTTGAATCTCCATATTTTAACCAAAGATTCCTTGATTTTTGCCTCCAATAGATTTCCTCATAGGAAAAAATATTATGAAACTCTGCTAGTTTTGTTCGTTCCTCCTGCCTAGTAGTTTCATCAGCATCACCATGTTGGATCCTCTGATCAATTATCTTCAATATTTCAACAACCTATTTTTTATTTTCAAAAGGTTCCCAAATACCTCTTTGTTCCAAGTTTGAAGTTTTTCCTTAACAAAATTTAATTTTCCAGCAAGTTTAAAAGCTGCACTACCCATGACAGACTGCTGCCACCACTGACTTAAGTTATCTTTGAAACTGGAATTTTTGATCCACATAGATTGAAATATGAAAGGTTTTTTGAAGGATAGAGAGTTAGGGATCTCCAACAAAATGGGATTATGATCAGAGGTAATTTTAGGAAGGGCTTGTAGGGTAGAATCACTGAACAAAGTTGTAGCCTCCTTTGATAGAAAAACCTATCAAGCCTTTCTTGAATGATATGACACCCTATCCGTCGATTGCTCCAGGTATAATTCACTCCTCTAAGTTTTACATACATAAAAATGTTGGAGTTCACAAAGTCATTGAACTCATCCATGCTCCTGATAGGTGGTCCATTTTCACCCATTTTGTCTGAAGGGTAAAGAGGAGTGTTAAAATCCCCAACCAGAATCCAGGGGACATTATGGAATATTTCACTCATATTGCCTAGTTACTCCCATAGTAGAGCTCTCCCTTGAATTGAATTTAGGGAATAAATATTTGAAAGGATACATGACCTGTTGTTGTTTATTTCCTTAAACAAAACACTAAGAACCTATCATCTTTCAGAATAATGGTGCATTCTACTATCCGGGGATCCCACAAAATCATAAGGCCTCCAAATGCTCCTCTAGCTGATTTGCAAACCATATCTCCGTGATTCCAGATTTTTTTTGCTATTTTTTTTAGTGAATCTCTTTAGTTTTTGTTTCTTACAACATGATAATAGTTGGATTCACTTGATTTATTATTGCACTAACTTCCCTGTGTTTGGGCAGGCCATTGAGGCCTCTCACATTCCATGAGAGGAACTTCATTTGGATTGTTTGGGATTTATTCCTCTCCCCCTCCCTTGACGGGGTTTTCCTAATTTGTTGTCTTTAGAATCTAGAATAACCTGTTGAAACAAGGTTCTTTGTTTTCCATTGGCAAAGTCATTATCAGTTTTAATTTTTTGATGCTCAACATTTGATATTGTCCCTCTTATTTTTTAACTACCAAAATCTATAGGAGACTTCACAGTGCTTCTGGTTTGTTAAGGACTAAACTGAGGGGAGGTAATTTGTTGCAGAACCAGACCACCATATTCCTCAGTCTAAAGAGTTTCACATATCTCCATGCCTACATCCAAATATTCTCCTTTTTTCTTGTATTCCCCTAGTCTATGGGATGGCCCCTCAGTACGATTCACTTGGCTCCTAGTGATGATGTTAGGGAGATGAGATTTTTTATTTTCCAATGCCTCAAATTTCTTCCTAAGTTATTCAACATTAGGGTTTGGCTTTGGGATGCCCACTAGGATTAAATTATTTCTAGCATTGGGGTTTAAGGATACTGAATTGGATGTGGATTCTAGAGATCATGCATTTGGGTTTGGATTTGTGATGCCCACGGGGCTTACAATAATTTTAGCATTAGGGTTTGAGGATCCTGACTTGGATGGGGATTTGAGAGAGTCAGAAAGCTTAGCTTGAAGGTGCTGGGATTCCATATCTTCTGATAATCCTACTAATCCCATACTAGATAGAATTGAAAATTTATTTTAAACTAGAGGATTGGAACTTACTTGAGTATTTTGGTTTCCAACAACCTGTTGTTTTCCTTTGTCTTACTGGGACCCTACACCCTCTCTTTTATTTTTTTGGTAGACATAGTTTACCTGATTGAAATCACCTCTACCAGGAAAACTCCTCAAATTTCCTCTGTCTGGAATTCCATGCTTCTGCTTTTCTCTATTCATTACCAGGTTAGGGGACTGATTGCATAGATGTTATTGATTTTTATATTTTGTACAGAATGTTGGTCTATTATCATATTCTATCAGCTATTTTATATAGTATTATCTATACTCTAGCTCCACAAACCTTGGCAATTCATTATTCAAATTAGCATTTATGCATATTCATGCATGAGTCATCCTTGTCCTAGCCAATGTTGCATGGTCAATGGATATCAGGTCCCCTATAGTTTTGGATATGCCCTAAAATCAATATTCATTGAATAACTAGGTAGGTAGACTCGAGAGATGAACCCAAATAGGGGTAATGTTAATATTTTTCTTTTAAAGGTTGAAATATTCAACCCATCGTCTGAGAAAAAGGCTCCTTTTGCCTAGAAACCAAGGACATCCTATTAAAATGTGGTTAGCATCCTCCATATTGTTAAAACGGATAATGAAAAACCCTTGAGTTACATCTAACAACTCCAAGCTACCTACCAATTGCCATTTAACCATCGTCCAAGCCTTGATAGTCTCCGTGTATGGCCTACCTCCCAAAAACTTTCCTACCAGGGAGAATTCTTCCATTAAAAGAAAAGGGCTCATGGAACTTGTCTGGGCTGAAATTTTATTATTTACTAGAACTAGGGGCGAAAGAGAGAGAACCTCCTTTATTTTTCCTCTAAGATTCTAAGAAAAATACAACAACTTCTTGGGCCCCACATTGTCCTTCGTATCTTTTTTGTCGGGGTCTTTTTGAGGAGGGTCGGGCCCCATGTGATGTCTACCTCCAAATCTACCCTAGCCTGAATGCCTTCCTCTAGATCCTCGGTTGATCCATGCTTGAGGTTCCCACCCAACCCTTCCATACATGCTCTACCTCTACTACCTTGGCTAAGATTCCTTCCCAAAAACTCAAACTCTCACTCTCACCACACCCGCTAAACCTCAGCTCACGCATTCCTCTTGCTGAAGGAGAACGAATGTTTAAAATTACTATTATAAAAAAACCAATTAATAGTTAGTTCTAATCTCATGCAATAGTTTCTATTTTTTGGTTTTGCATATACATATCATAAAACAAGTAACTGTGTTTCTTGGTGCTGACAGACTATCCTCAGGTGCCTCCGAAAGTGTCTTTTAAGACAACAGGGTACGGTCAAGGCCGTTTCAATCCGAATTTATACACTGATGGGAAGGTCTGTTTAAGTTTACTTGGAACTTGGCATGGTCCTGGGTGGCAGCCTTGGGAGTCAACTCTTTTGCAAGTTCTTGTTTCTATTCAAAGCTTAATATTTGTAGCTGATCCATTCTACAATGGATGCTAGGAAGAAGAAGATAATAAAAAATGAAGAAATAAAAATTGCAGAGCCACGAATCATTGTCACTTGTGAGCGACAACGATAATTGCTCACTTTATGAGTGACAGCGGGAGTCACTCAATACTTGAGCGATGGTGGGTGAAAGAAAAAATGACCCCGCTCAAGATCGCTGTCACAAGGCAGAGTAGAGGAGATGGTGAGTAAGAATTTTGAGACAGCGAGAATGAGAGAAACTTTGGAGAAAAAGACAAAAGGCTAAAATACAAAAAATATCTTTTAAAACAAGTGTGAATTCCCTCCTTAAATAGAGAGACTCCAAAATTTCACCATCGATCGCTATCACAAGGCAGAATGAGGACACGGGCGAGTTGAAATTTAGCGATGGTGGGAATGGGTTGTATCTATATCGCTCTTCGCTTGCAAGGAAATATGTGAACTACTCAAATTATTTAGATATCATGGGAGTGGACCAAGATTAACTTCAAATTGCTCATGGTAAAAGATGATAATGAGAAATAACAACTTTGATGAGCGATAACGAGGAAGAGATGACTTTGTTAACATCAGTTTGCAAAGGATGACAACCAAAAAAATGATGTCACGGATCGCTTGAGAGAAAGAGTAAGGCATGAGGAAATAAGGTAAAAATACTAAGTTTAATACAACAACATGCAAATATTTACATTAATAACATCAACCAAAATAAGTTTCATCCTCCACAGAGGGATTACAAACATCTACAAAAAAATATGCAAGATAAACTCAAAAAGAAATACCTCAAAACTGTTGTTCGGTACTACTGCTCCTCTTTACTTCTTGCTACTCTAGCTTTCCCAAACTTGCATTATTGTGCACTACTTTGATCTGCACCTCGATGTTATTTTTTGAAAACCTGCTTTTCCTTAAGGGAGGATAAGGCTTACCTTCTGACAAGCTTATCTTCTAACATATTCTAAATTTACGGTTTCTCACCAATTGCCAGACTGCAACTATCAAAATTAATGTAGTAATCAGATTTGTGGTGATTGTGATTGGATTTACGAAGATTCGATCTGTCAGGCATCAAATCACTCTAGACTTGGTGGTGTCGAGTGATTCTTGGGATCGTTGTTGCAAATGAGTTTTATCCATTTTTGGTGTTTGTTTTGAGCAATAGTGACATGGGGATTAATTTTATTTTCAACACCCTCCTATAAAACTAATATCACAAATCCCTTTAACCCCTAATTGCAGTCTTAATATGCTAAATTCCTCCTCCTTCAAATACTTGGTGAAAATATCAGCTACCTGCTCGTTGGATCTGTAGAACTGTAACTGAAGCTCACCCAACTTAACCAAATATTTGATGAAGTGATATCAGATGTTGATATGCTTTGTCCACCCATGGAATATTGGATATTTAAATAGTGTAATGGTGGAATTGTTATCACAAAACACTATTGTAATGTCTTTCAAAGTATGTTTCAGTTCACCTAGAACCCTTCATAGCCAAATTGCCTGGCATGCGACTGATGTGGCGAGTGACATACTCTACTTCAGTAGTGGACAATGCAATGATCAGTTGCTTCTTTAATTCCCATGACATTGCTCCTCAAATGAGATGGAACACATACCTGGAAGTGCTCTTCTGATCATCAGTATTTCCAGCCCAATCGTTATTTGTGTAGCCCACCAATTATAACTGGTCTTGCTTGGTATAGAATATTCCATGGTTCTAAATCCCATTGACATAGCACAAGATTCACTTGCCTTCTTGTCAATCCATGTCCTTAGGAGTATCCATAAATCAGTTGATCAACATGACTCTAAACATCAAATATGGTCGAGTTGTAGTCAGATACATCATACTACCAACCAACTTATTGAATAAGTTTGGATCAATGTTCCTGCCAGAGTCCAACTTGCTTAGCTTCAAACCTGTGGCAACAGGTGTGATGGTAGATTTGTTGTCCTCCATATTGAAATTCTTTAGAACATCCTTCGCATACTTACCCTAAGAAATGAAGATGTCATCTGCTGATTGGTCAACTTCACTACCGATAAAATACTTCATCAACTCCAAATATGTCATCTCAAAATTCTTCTTCATGGTTGTTCTAAACTGGTCAAATAGTGTAGTGTTGTTACCAGTGTAAATCCAATCATCCACATACAGGCATATGATTATGAGTTCCCCTGCTTCATTTGGTTTTTGGTATAGGGTATGCTCATATGGGTATTTGAAAAACCCATTCTCTTGAAAATAGTCATCAATCCGACTGTACCATGCCCTGGGTGCTTGCTTCAACCCATACAAGGCCTTCTTCAGTTTCAAGACTTTTCCATCTTGTCCTTTAATTTTGTAACCTAGTGGCTGGGTTGCCAATGCTAGGATCATCCTAAGTGTGTCAATTCAGGCTACAAGTGCATATACCTCATAATAGTCGATACCTGACTTTTGTTTGTACCCCTTTGCCACCAATCTGGCATTATGTCGATCAACTTCACCTCGGGTATTGAACTTTGTCTTATACACCCACTTGACACCAATGGTGTTCTTGCTTACTGGAAGATCTACCAGTTTCCATGTATCATTCTTCTCAATGGCTTCTATTTACTCATCCATCGCCTTTACCCACTTATGATTCTGACTTAATTCTTAAAACTCAACTAGATCACACTCAATAAGGAATGCGAAGTCATAATATTCCTCATATTCATTATTGTGGGTTGCCTCGTAGATGTCTTGCAAGCTCCTCGTCTTTGTGGGTGTTCTCAAATTTTAAATCTTGATTGTAATTAGAAGCAATTGGGATGGTGAGGTTGTGCTACTACTAGCACCACTACTACTGCTTGAACCTACAGGTGGCAATATACTACTATCCTTCAAGTCAACAGACTCAACAATTGTTGGCTCAGGCTGGCCAGTCTTGGACTTCCAGTTCCATGCTTCATCTTATAGAAACTTCACATCGTGGCTGATGATGACTTCTTTATCACAAGGTTATACAATCGATATGCCTTCGCTTGCTCACTATACCCTATGAAGATGTACTTCTCTGTTATTTCATCCAACTTTTGTCTCTTCTCTTCTGGAACATGTGGATATGCAATGCACCCAAACACTCACAAATGAGCCACACACGGTTTCTAACCACTTTAGACCTCCTGATGGATTTTTTCCTTCATGCTTTTGGTGGGATATTTGTTCAACATATAGACTACACAAGTTACAGCCTCTACCTAGAACTCGTGCAAAAATCCCTTCACCTTAATCATACTATGTGCCATATCCATTATGGTTATGTTATTCCTCTCAGCTACACCATTTTGTTGTAGTGTATATCTGGTAGTAAGCTACCTCTGAATTCCATTTGCCTTGTAGAATTTATGGAATTCGTTAGAGATGTATTCACATCCACCATTTGTCCTGAGGGTTTTCACCTGGTAGCCACTTTGTTTCTGCACCAGAGCCTTGAACTCCCTGAACTTGTTGAAAGCCTCTACTTTTTTCTTGATGGGATAGACCCATGTATTCCGGTTGAAGTCATCAATGAACGTTAGGAAGTATTTATTACCGGTAAAAGTTCTAGTCTTCATCAGACTGTAGATGTCTAAGTGCACAAACTCCAATGGCTGTGATGCTCTCTATGATTTCCTAAAAGAGAACGAATCCCTATGTTGTTTTTCAACTAAGAAGCCTTCACAAACTTAGTTTTTCTACTCAATAAGGGTTAAACCCTTCACCATATACTTCTTGTGCAGTATATTCAGGCCACTAAAAATCAATTGACCTAACATTAGATGCCACAGCCAGGTATTATCCTTCATGAATGCACTTGGAGACATCAGAGACTCATTCTGAATCTATAGCGAAAAAATCTTATTATTTGTCATGGACACAGTTGCAATCTGCCCATGTGATTTTTCTCTAATGGTGTAGGTTCCATATTTAAATTATATAGTATGTTCCTTCTGCACGAGTTGTCCAACACTCAAAAAGTTGTGCTTCAGACTAGGCACATAGTAGACATCACAAATCTACTTCTGTTCAACTTACCTTGTACGAATGAGGATTTTACCTTTCCCCATCATGGGAACCTTGCTATTGTTCCCTATATTGACCTTGGACTGGACTGTTTCATCCATTTATGAGAACATCTCCTTGTTCTCCTTCATGTGATTTCTACACCCACTATCGAGATACCAGATGCTCTTATGGCTCTCCTCCTCAATATTGCAAGTTAGCAACACATTCCCACCTATCGTATTTTTGGCTTCATCAGTGTAGTGGGCCTGATGTTGGTTCTCCTTGACCATCCTTTTTCTGCACTCAAATATGTAATGGCTAAATTTCTTGCAATAATAACATTGGACCTTGGATTTATCCTTTTTTTGACTAGATTCACCTTTCTGGTTTTTTGCATCATCTCTTCCTCCTTGCTAATGGAAGTTATTGTTGGTCTCTCCCTCATTAGGCTTTGATCGTCCTTCTTGTTTTTTGCCTTTCCCATGCATGACTCTACCTCTTCCTCCTTGATAACTAGACATGCCATGGTGGGAATATTATCTGCCACTATATCTGAATGAGACTTACGCCTTAAATGCCTACTCCAGAGAGGACTGAGATGAGTGGCTTAGCCTCTACTCATGCATCTACAAAGAACCCATGAGCTCATCCATCGAGAGGGTTGTCAAATCCCTCGATTCTTCCATTTCTATCACAACCGAGTCAAAATTAGCAGGTAAGATTCTAAGAATTTTCTTCATCATTCTCTGGCTTTGCACGATTTCTCCATTCAATCGCATTTGGTTGATAACGTCCGTGGTCTAGGTGAAGAAGTCACCCATGGACTCCGATGCGTTGATCTATAGGTTCTCAAACTACCTCCTTAGCATCTATAGCTTCACCAAATTCACCTTGTTAGTGCCCTGATACGAACTGGCCAAAATCTCCCAGACCTGCTTTGCCTTGGTGGCTGATGTGATCCGCAGGATTGCAATGGAAGGATTTTATATAAAAAATATCAAGAATAGGGCATCTTAATCTTTAGTGCTTCATCCTATGCTTTAGGATATGTGGAGAATCTTATATAGATAGTCTGATTGCCTGGACTAGTACATTAATTCTGGTTAATATATTTTTATACTTTTACATACAGTTAAATAAAATTTCTAATAATGCAGTTTTAATTTAAAAAGAATTCAATTTTAAATTGTTCAAGTTTGAAGCCATTTAATGTTTTTTCTTTATTTTTTTTTTGTATGTTTGTTAATAAAATTATTAAGTTTATTTAGATATTACATGGTTTTATTTTTTTAACCATATTAATATTTTTTTAAATAAATAATGTGTGGTTTTATATGGAACCCTTTAATTTAAAAAAACATTACATTGTTTTTATTACATTTCTATCAAATTAATTGAATTATATCCAACCTACCTTTCAATGAAAGTAGTTTTCATTTGCATTTCTCATCAAATATTATTCATCTATATTTTTTTATAGAAGATATTTGTCATATTTCTTACTTCTCAGCTTATGTAATCAACTATTTTTAATCATTTCATACAGATGGCTACCAAAATTAAAAATTAAAATTTTATCAGGATAAAATTCAATACCACGAATGGCTAAAATATTTAATGCACTTTTTTCATATATATATATATATATATTGTATAACAATCTATGATATTATTTTCCAAGATATTATTTTTATTGTTATTTTTTGTTTTATTTATGATTTTAGTCTCACTTCTTGTAAACACTTGTCATATTTGATTTTTTTTCCCATATCAATATCCCTCTAAGTTTATTTTTTTCTTTGTTTTTACTTCTTAAATTATTCTCTCCATTTTTTATTTACACCAATACTTTCATCTTCATTCATCTCTTGAATCTTCTCACACTACTCAAAGTAAGACTTATTATCGATAGGTTTGTCTTTTTGTATAAGATTTTTAGAGCAAGAAATAACCAGAAAGCACATTTTTCTTTATATTACCCTAAAAATATTGAAATTCAGGGAGGATCTTCCAAATCAATTGCCTTCATATTTTGCCATTAAAACATTAAATTGTTATAGAATTCTTCCATAATTTCTTTCTTTATTGTGTTGCTTTTAAAATTTTAAAGTGCAATGGATAATTTATATTCCACTTTAACTTTTATTCCCACAACGGGATTCTATACTCCATGAGAAAAATTAAAATGATTTACCTAAAAATATTTTGACTAGGAAAATGAATAATGTTATGAAATATTTATAATTCAAAACTAGCTATCAAAAGCATTTAAAGAAAACACAAAAGAGAAATACATTGGTTTATTTAAGGCATGCAGATATAGAAAAAGTGTAGGGAAGAAAATGTAAACTAAGTATATTTACTATGTTTCATTTTGGATTATATGGTAGTTATAAGTGTTGTGATGCTAAATAAATGGAAAATGAAGTTTGTTATTTTTTATATGACATTTTATTTTGTAAATTTTAGGATCTTTGAAGTTGTGATTTTTCTCCTTTCTTTTGTAGTTGAACATTTTTAATTTGAAATCCCTTTTGTCAAAACTTTAATGCTTTATTTTTGTATTAAATTTTATGGTAAATATAATAAAATTTCATATAATACCATAAATATATACTTAGATCCCAAGGGTCTCTCTTATAAACTACTATAAATCTATGGTCACCATACATTTTATACCCTATTAAAGATATATATTTTAACACAAAGGTACACAATGTTGATCTTGATTAGGATGTATAATTGATTTGTAGTATAATTTAGTCAAATCCATATCTTTCTATACAACTCATTTTCTTATATATTGATCATTCTTACCTTTTTTTGGACAAAGAGATTTAGATAAAATCTGCTTGTAAAAATATAAATAATTTCTAGTGAGCCTTCTCCTATAGTAGAACCTCAATATAATGAAGAACCAAATTTAGAGATTAATTTAGAAATTTATGGTCAATATGAGGAACCTGTAACTCCAAATAAAAGTCTTTCCACTCCTACTCCTATATACCAAAATGGGCCCGCACCATTGTTAAAGAAGCTACTCCTTATATCCAAAATATTTCATCATCCAGATTAACCAAATCCATAGGCACTGGTCTTCTCTGTCATTCTATTTCCACTGATCCTCAATCCTTCATAGAAGACATTGTTATTAAAGAATGATATGATGCCATGGAGAATGAATTATCTTCCTTAATCAAAAATAAAACTTGGGATTTAGTTCCCCTACCTAAAGGAAGGAAATTCGTTTGTTGTAAATGAATTTACAAAACAAAATATGGGCCTAATGGAGAAATTGACAAACACAAACCTCACTGGTAGCCAAAGGTTTCTCTCAAATTGAAAATATTGATTATGCTAAAACCTTTGCACCAGTTGCCAAAATGGATTCTGTTAGATTGGTTCTTACTCTGGTTGCTTCTCAAAAGTGGACTATCTTTCAAATGGATGTAAAAAATGCTTTATTACATGGTGACTTAAAGGAAGAGATATTCATGTAACAACCTGTTGGTTTCACTCAAGACTCCTCTCTTGTTTGTAGGCTAAGAAAGTCTCTCTACAGCCTCAAATAAGATACTAGAGCTTGGCATGAAAAAATGTACTCCTTCCTTCTTTCCTCAAGTTTTTTTCATTGTGGGTCTAATAACACGGTCTACATTTGGATAGATGAAGAAAAAATAACCATACTTGTTCTATATGTTGATGATCTACTAATCACTAGTAGTGACTTTGCTCACATTAATACTATAAAAGACTCCCTCTCTGAAAAATTGATATGGCTAATTTGAGTTTAGCTCATTACTTCCTTGAGATCCAAATAAATCAAACATATGTAGGAATTTCATTGTGTCAACAAAAATACACTCTAGATCTTCTTTAAAGGTTTAAAATGATAGATTGTAAATATTCTTCTACATATTTTTAGTCTGGAGTCAATCTAAGTACTTCCTGCACATTCCATATATGTGATGCAACTCTATACCATTAGCTTTTAGGGATTCTGTTATACCTTACTCATACTCATCCAAATATCTCATATGTTGTTGGCTTAATATCTAGATTCTCACATCAACCTCATTTTAGTCATTGGCAAGTAGCAAAAATAATCCTCCACTACTTGCAAGGAACTACTCAATTTGGGATCTTATATGAGGGAAAATCCATTGATATCATTGGCTACACAAATTCATATTGGGCAGGTTCAGTAGAAGACAAAAATTAAACTTCTAGCTATGTCTTTTGTCTTGGTTCTTTACCAATTGCTTGGTTATGCTAAAAACAACAAGCAATGGCCTTATCATCTACAAAGTAAAAATACAGGGTAATAGTTTTAGCAAGTCATGAAGCTATTTGGATTTGTTAGGTTCTAAGAGAATTTGGTTTTTCCCATGACAAAACTATTACTCTTTGGTTTGACAATCAGAGCACAATTCATATTGCATACAATCCAATTGAGCATAAACACACCAAGCACATTGAGGTACACATGCACTTAATTCGATAGCATATTCAAAATAGGGAAATATACTTAGACTATATTCCAACTGAAAATCAAGTTGCAAACATATTCACCATGTCATTTCATTGTTCGTGTTACATACAGTTGCGAGAGAAACTTGGAGTAATACAACTGCATTAAAACAAAGGTCTTTCACCTCTCCTTTTATTATTGTATTCTTTGGATGATGGTTTTTCCCATGTATTTTTTTTACCATCTCTCCCTTACATATTGTACATGAGTACCTTATCAGGCCAAGTTTTTGGGACTCATTATTTTTTTGTTTTTAAGGACAATATTTGACATCTGAAGACATGCCTTGTTATTTAATAGTAGATGGTTTTTCCCATGTGGTTTTTTCACCATCTCACATATATATTGTAAATGACTACCTCATCAGGCCATGTTTTTTAGACTCATATTTTTTTTGTATTAAGAGGAAAATATTTGCAAACCGAAGACATACCTCTTCCTTTTTCCTTTTGATAGAGGTTTTTTCCATGGGGTTTTTACCATCTCTTCAAAAATAAATCATTGTACATGAGTACCTCATTAGGCTCTATTGTCGGGACTCATTTGTACAATACACCTACAATATCACTTGAGGGGTTGTGTTAGAATAAGTAATTATTCTCTTAAGTTCTACTATGATAGACTTATTTGAGTTTCCACTCCTTCATGAGTCAGGTAAACTCTAATTTATAGTCTAGATCATATTTGATAAGTTTTTGTAATCCAATGGATCTCAATGATCAACTTTGTTATTTATAAAAAGTTTATCCATGAAAAAAATCAATTAGTTCATTGAGCTTCTCAACAAATCTTGTGATGTGTTGCAGAATTATTTCCTTATTTTAATAGAATACTATTTTATAATAGTAAAATGTTAGGGGATCCTTTCAAAATCCCTTGTGTATCCAAAGTCTATATAGATTCTAGTTTTGGGCAGGTTCTTATTGTTTGAATTCTCTTTGAATTCTGATGTTATTTGATTCTTATTTTTGGTAAAAAGGCTCTTCTACCAGTGGTAGTTAGTTGTAATATTATTTTGAATGATTTATTATTTCTAGTTCTTCCTTTTTTCATGTTCATTTCAACATGTTTTATAGACTTTTGGTTGGTCACAGACCACATGAAGGATGGGCTCCTTGGTTTGGATTTCCTGCAAGGTGGAAAATATTTAATTTCTAGGTTTAGGTAGTAAGGTCTATTTTTATTTATCTTTGTTCTATGTGTATCCTTAGGATTTCTTTGGCTAGTTCAAATGTGGGTGCTCAAATTATTTTTCAAATTTTAATTTGGGAATTAGGTGGGATTATAGGATTTTTTCGTCAAATGTTGGATTGGATCTGTACTTCTCTAGTACTCATTGAATATTTTATGGATTTGGTTATGTTTGGGAACCTTTTCAAAATATTTTGTAAAATATTTGAGGACCCTTTCAAAACTCATTTCTTAATATAATAAAAATGTAATGTAAAAGGATATAGGGATGCAACTGTGAATTGGCTAAATGAACTAGGGTTATAATTTTTCTTGGTGATTTTGTCATCAAAATCTAAAATTGCTTTGGCTATCATGAACATGGTTGAAGTAGTCCTAAACTAGTGGAAGACCTTCAAGGGAGGGCAAAGTATTGAAGCTATAGATTTTAAATGAGAATATTTTATTAATAATTTCATGAAAAAATTCCTAAGTAATACTATATGGAAAAATTTGAGGAATTCACCAACCTACAACAAGAATAAATGACAGTTCATTATTACCATCAGAAATATGTCCAATTTCTAAAATTTACAACCCAATATGAGAATAATTAAAAGATTACAGTTTAAAATTCATCCTAGAACTGCAACCTAAGAATACAAATGTTGTGAATATGCACATTACTATAGATATTCCTACTACTTATGACTTAGCATGATGAGAAGAAGTAAATCAACAGACCAAAAAGCTATACTTTAATTATCAAAATTTATCTAGAAAAAAGAAAGATGAGCTCAAGAAGTAGAAGAGTGCAAGATTTATGAAATAGGAAAAAGAGAAAAATAAGAAGCCTAAAGGAGGAGATTAGAGTAGGCACGAAGGTAAAGCCAAAAATACTTTCCAAGGTAATAAGTTCAAGAAATCTGACAAAGGTCAACCTAGAAGGAATGATCAAATGTCATCAGAACTATGGGTGACTAATAATACTGCACCTCAAGGTAGCAATAAAAATAACAAGGGTAGCAAATCTATTGTAAATGGTTGTTATGTTTGCAAAGGTCCCCACTTTACCAATAAATATGCCCACATAATTCATCTTCATCAGAAAGCATTGGAAGAAACTACCCATAGTATCTTGGTTTCAACAAGTAGTCCTATACTAAACGAATAAGTTACTCTTTTTTTATTAAAAGATAAAATTTATGATATTGATATACATATTTTAATAGATAGTGGATCTACTGATAGTTTAATTTACACTAGTTTTATGAGGGACATACTTAAAAAATCTACAATTTTAGTTAATGGTTGGAAGGTGAACTATGTTTTGGGGTAGACCTACCATGTTAATCATTGCTTATTTGATCCTTATATCATTTTACCCTATGGTAAAACTAATTGGTAATTATATGTGGCATCGTTGCATGTTGTTGACATTGTTATTGGTTTTGATTGGTTAAAATTCCATACGGATTTTTTGAATTTTAAAGATAGATGGTTGGAGTTTGTAGATGAATCTAATCAATGAAGAACATGTTCTTATACTGAGAGGGTGTGTGAACACTATAACATAATTTTTTTTATAAAATAGTAGCATTAGCATTAATAAAATAGTAAAAATCACACAAAGCATCACACACATGAGAGATCATTTTTAATGTGGTTCAACCAATGTGGGCTACCTCTATAGAGAAAATATTTCTCAAAAATCTCAACAAGGGTTAGAGGTCATGAGTAATAACACAATAATCAAAATAATATTTCAATAACACCTTATTACTCCTACTCAATAAAATGCACCAAACCCTCTTATTCAAGAAATAAACCCTCAAAAGAATGAATCAAACATACTTTTGGAACTCCGTGACAAAACCAAAAATGTCTTCTTGCACACACCTTATTTCTCCATAAAATCAATCTAAATAAGTAGCTCTCAAAAATAGCTTTCCAATTATATATAATATGATATAATTCCACAAATAAAATCAATAGAAATATCTATCTTTCCTAGGGCATACCATAACCTTATTTCTCCTTAGGCAAGTTTGGCAGAAATCAAAATATTAAACAAAAATTAAATTCACTTGCCTTGCCCATGGAGGGTTCAATCCCTCGACTATTTTATTTATAATTCCTAAGTTGTAGCCAATCTATCATTGGGCCATGCACTATGACGTGTCTAAAAGGGCATGTCTACAATGCAATATCTTTGAACAATGAACCTCTGAAAAACAACAAGCATGTATAGTGCTTCTTCCTCGCAATCCAAAAAACCCAAACCTCATGTGAATCAAACTTAGAACCTCTTCCTTAGAACTGAGCCAACATACCACTAGGCCACGCTAGCCTTTGTTGAGCAAGGTGTTGCAAGAGGTTTGTCATTGTTGTCAACACAGGCAGTTAGATCTAATGATGCAGTGGACAGACAGTTCAAGAGTCATTCAGATGCAGAGGACAGAAGTTCAAAGGATAGTCAGATCATGTAAAGTGCAATTCCAGGAAAATAGAAGTGACCCAGATTCAAAAAATCAAAGAAAAAGACAAGTAAGAAAACTGTCGCGATATCGCGACATGTTTTCTGTCGCGATTTCGCGACAGGTCGGAGGAGAGAGAAGGCGCAAAGAAAATTGTCACGATTTCACGACATGTCGGAGGAGAGAGAAGGCGCAAAGAAAATTGTCACGATTTCGTGACATGTCAGAGGAGAGAGAAGGCACAAAGAAAATTGTCACGATTTCGTGACATGTTGCAAGCCAAGAAGCTAAGTCGAGAAATTGTAGCGATTTCGCTACATGTTGGATTTTCGCTGGCTGAAGCAAGGAGAAAGCGTTAAGTGGAAAAGTTGTAGCGATTTCGCTACATGTTGGATTTTCGCTGGCCGAAGCAAGGAGAAAGCGTTAAGTGGAAAAGTTGTAGCGATTTCGCTACATGTTGGATTTTCGTTGGTCGAAGCAAAGAGAAAGTGCCAAGTTGAAAAGTTGTAGCGATTTCGCTACATGTTGGGATTTCGCTAGTGCATGAAGAGAGAATTGTACGGATGCGAAAGATGTCACGATTTTGTGACATGTTCCATTTTCGGGTGATAGGCACAGAAAAGTGCTAAGGCAAAAAGATGTCACGATTTCGTGACATGTTCCGTTTTCATGGGCGATAGGCATAGAAAAGCGCTAAGGCAAAAAGATGTCACGATTTCGTGACATGTTCTATTTTCGCGGGCGATAGGCAAAGAAAAGCGCTAAGGCAAAAAGATGTCACGATTTCGTGACATGTTTCGATTTCAAAGGATGCGGTGAAAGATGTACGAGGAGAAGATGTCAGAATTTTGCGACATGTCATGTTTGGTGACTCTAGAAAAGGAGAAAGAGGCGGAAAGTGTCACGATTTTGTGACAAAGGAAGAAAGCCTAGAAGCAAAAGGTCACGATTTGC
The DNA here is from genome assembly GCA_028583015.1 of Wollemia nobilis. NCBI lineage: Eukaryota > Viridiplantae > Streptophyta > Pinopsida > Araucariales > Araucariaceae > Wollemia > Wollemia nobilis. Next base: position 224,415 of record JAQPPZ010005185.1, on the reverse strand, counting down.
GACAAGAATGAGGATGACGTCAACAAAAGTTCAAAGTGTCACGATTTCGTGACAAGAACGGTGGCAAAGCTAACAAAGGCCAAAAGTGTCACGATTTCATGATAGCAAGGACAAGAAGGCGTATGGCTACAAAAAGTGTCGCGATATCGCGACATGTTATTATTTCGTGGCAATAGTTACAGGAAGGTGACAGAGGTGGCAGAGGCGGTTGAGGCCGACAAAGTTGAATCTGGGCCAACGGATTTTAGGGTTTTGCAATCGACAATTTCTAGGGTTTTGTAGCCGACGTTCTTAGGGTTACAGTCGACTAGTGTTTAAGATTTGATCTTGAAATTTCTTCTATAAAAGGAGGGCTATTTCGAGTTTGAATGTGTGAGAAAGTGCATAGTGTTTGTGCAAGTGAAGTCCACGTCGAGCAGAGAGCGAGTCGTATCGAACTTGTGCGAATTAAGTGTGAGGGGTGTAGATGTTGAGTCGTATCGATTCGAGCTGAGTGCGAAGTCGTAGTTCATTTGAGTCGAAGCGAAGTGTGCGTATCATGATTGCATGAATTAAGAGCATGGGGTGCAGAGGTTGAGTTCTAAGTGCGAAGTGATAGCACCCAGATAGAAGAAGTGATCGATCATCTGGTTGTAGCAGAGAGTGCGAAGAAATTCACAGAAGAAGTCGGATAGTGCGAAGCGTTTGCGCAGAAGCAGCAGAATGCATAGAAACTACAGACTATGAGAATTAAGGTGAAAGTATTATTCTGTAATTTTCATTATTTTTATTGAAGTCCAAGTTGCAGCTTGGCATAAGGGGTTGGTGCTTCTTTCCAGTAGGTGTTGGTAAATTAGGAGTTGGTGCTCCATTCTTTTTGGTACGAGAAAAAGCTAAGGGGTTGGTGCTCCTTCCAGTTGGTCCTGGTAAAAGATATTGTAAAGTTGTAGCTTTGCATTGGCTGGATTTGGATGGTAGTCCAAGCAGTCATTTTGAGGAGTAGCCACATTGGTGAACCTCGTTAAATCTTGTGTTATGTGTCATGCTTTCTTGCTGTATTTGATATATCTTTTATTAGATTTAAACTGTTGCTAGATTTAAAACTATATATTAGAAATTTAAAAGATCACACTGATTCACCCCCCTCTCAGTGTCACTGTGATTACAACAATTGGTATCAGAGCCAAGTTCCTATATAGGCTCAATCAGCTAGGGTGTTCCTGGTAGTGACGCTATGGCAGGTGGTGAAGGGTTCTCCTCAAACAAAGCACCACTGTTTGATGGAACAAATTATGTGTTCTGGAAGATCAGGATGCAGACATATCTTCGAGCTTTGGGATTTGACATCTGGAATGCAGTAGTTAATGGCTACATAGCTCCTGCCATTGCTCCAACCGATAGCATCGGTAAAAAGGCTTTTGAAAATGACTCTAAAGCAAAAAATGCCATCATGTGTGGACTAGTGGACAGTGAGTTGGTCAAAATCATAAATTGTGAATCAGCAAAAGATGTTTGGGACAAACTAGAGAATATTCATGAGGGAGATGACAAGATCAAGGAAGCCAAGCTGCAAACTCATCGAGCTCAATTCGAATCTTTAAAAATGACCAACGATGAGAACATAGAAGCCTTCATGCAGAGAGTTAATGGAATCACTAATTCAATCAGAGGTCTTGGAGAAGAGTTGGATGATGCTACTATCGTGAAAAAGGTTTTAAGATCGCTTCCCCAAAGGTTCGATTCTAAAGTCTCTGCCATAGAAGAAGCTAAAGACCTAAATCACTTTAGTATGGATGAGATGCATGGTTCCTTGACTGCTTATGAAATGAGAATCGGAAGGTCTAATCCTACAGATAGAGAAGCAGCATTTAAAGCTCTAAAAGGTAAAGACACAAAACAAGAATCTGAAGAAGAAGAAACTTCAGATGAAATGGAAGCAAATTTTGTCGAGAAAACTGAGAAAGGGCAAAGGAAAATACGAGAGGAAAACTACCTTTTAAATGTTTCAACTATGGGGGTATTGGACACTTTGCAACCAAATGTCCTCTCAATGAGAAGGACAAAGGTGAGGAAACTTCGCATCAAGAAAAAGGTGAATGGAGGAAGAAATCTAACTTCAAAAAAGGCAATTTCAAAAAGAAAAGCTTTATTTCCAGGAATGCATATTCCTCAGAAGACAGTTCTAGTGAGGATTCTGAAGTAGGAACAGGTGAAGCTCTCTTCATGGCATTTGAAGTAGAAAATTTTGAAGAGGCAAAAAACTCAGAGAAGAAAGAAGGTATGAACTCTAAAGTGTCTATTGAAAAAAATGAGGCTGAAGTTGATCTAGAAGGTGAGCTAGTTTCTGCTCTTATGGAATGGAAATCTGAGAAAAGAAAGAATAAAAAACTGTCAAGGAAGCTTGAGGATGCAAATGACATTATAACCAGTTTAAAAACATAGATAGAAGAGTACAAGAAAATGTTCGAAGATCTTGAAGTTCAGGTAACCATGAAGATAGATTACTATTGTAAACTGGAAGAAGAAAATGTTGGTCTTCGAATACAGATACAAGAGCTGGATCAAAAAATTAGCTGCCATTACAAACGTGAAGAAAGTTTGATGAAGTTGGACAAAATCCTAAGCGATCAAAGACCCACAGGTATCAAATTCGGTCTGGGCTTTATTGAAGGAGAATCATAAAACGGACCAAAGGCAAGCAATGTTGAATGTGTAAGGAGTAAAGACAAGAAACAGGCTGTTGAAAGAAAAACAAATCAGGCAAAAGAAAGCAGTAATGCCAGGCCTGAAAAGAGAACTGACAATGATGGCTTTACCAAGGTCACACATCAAAAGAAAAGAAGATCTAAGGCTCCTGCAACAACTTGGCAAAGACCATATTTCAGGTTCAATCATTACTTTTATGGTTTCTGTTTCAAATGTAATGGTTATGGACATAAAATTGTTGACTGCAAGTATAATGTAGGACCAAGAAGTTTCACTAGTAGAAATACTTTTGCTCCTCTAATGAGTTATGCAGTAGAATGCTTTAATTGTCACAACTTTGGGCATATTGCTAGAAACTGTCATAGTACTTCTGTTTCAAATCAATCTCAAAAAAGAAGAGTTCAACCATATAGGGCAAAACAAAATAGAAATCTTTCTGAAAGATATGTGCAAGATTCTGAAAAGGGGAAATCCAAGCTAGAGCCCAATACCATAGTCAAAATAGAATGGAAATAGAAAGAACAACTCAGGGAAGAAAAGGAATCTCTAATAGTACAGACAACTTTCAAGGCTCAGAATAAATGTGTTCCATGGATTCTTGACAGTGGTTGCTCAAGTCATATGACAGGTGATAAACAGAAGTTTGAAAAACTACAAAAATATGAGGGTGGCTCTGTAAAGTTCAAAAATAATGATGGAGCCAAGATAATCGGAAAAGGATCTGTCAAAATTAGTGATGGGAAAATCAAGTCAGAAGAAGTTCTGTTTGTGGATGGTCTGAAACACAATCTGTTAAGTGTGAGTCAAATCTGTGATAAAGGACATGAAGTAGTCTTCAAGAAGCAGGGTTGTGAAGTCAGAAAAATAAACAGTGGGAAATTAATAGCAACTGGCTCAAGGACGTCTGGCAACCTGTACACACTCTCAGAATCTTCAGAAGGTATGTGTTTCATTGGACAAGAAGAAGAGAACTGGCTGTGGCACAAGAGGCTTGGACACATAAGTTTCGATAACTTGGTGAAGATCAGCTCGAAACAAGCAGTGAGAGATATTCCAACCATTAGAAAACCTTCAAATAGTGTCTGTGCCTCATGTCAGAAGGGAAAGCAAACCAGAGTTTCATTCAAAACAAAAGAGTACCACACCAGCAAGCCTTTGGAGCTTATACATACAGACTTATGTGGACCCATGAGAACACAAAGCATCAATGGAGACAAATACTTTATGTTGTGTATCGATGATTATTCCAGAATGACCTGGATATTTTTCTTAAAAGATAAAACAGAAGCTTTTGAAATGTTCAAATCTTTCAAACATCTAGTTGAGAATGAAATAGGAAAAAGGATCAAATGTTTACGATCAGATAGAGGAGGAGAATTCATTTCGAATGAATTTTTAGAATACTATGAAAAACATGGTATCAGGAGACAATATTCAGCAGCTAGAACTCCCCAGCAGAATGGTGTGGTAGAAAGAAAGAACAGAACTATACAGGAAATGGCACGCACTATGCTGGCAAAAAATAAAATAGCAGACAGATTCTGGAAAGAAGCAGTTCACACAGCAGTATACCTCCAAAACAGATATATGTTAAGAACTCATGAAAGCAAAACACCTTATGAGTTGTGGTTTGGTAGAAAAGCAACAACAAAACATCTCAAAGTATTTGGCTGTAAGTGTTACATTAGAAAAACTGATGACAACCTTGGGAAGTTTGAAAATAGAGCAGATGAAGGTGTTTTTGTTGGGTATTCTGCAAAAAGCAAAGCTTACAAATGCTACAACAAGAGACTCAAGAAAATTGTGGACAGTGCAGATGTTAAATTCGATGAAGGTGAGAAACAAATAGTTAACTTTGAAGAAAACTACCCAATCTACGAAGAAGTCATTGAAGGAGATGAGGTGAATGAAATAGAAAATAAATCTACGATTGATTCAGATAACTTATTTGATGACTCAGAGGTGCAAGAAAACAATAAATTCAAAACAGGCAGCTGGCAAAAAAATCATCCAAGAGACCAAATAATTGGAGATCCCACAGCTGGTGTTCAGACAAGAAGGAAAGTTATAAGTAATTACTCTCTTTTATCCAGCATTGAGCCCAAAAACATAGATGAAGCAAGCCAAGATGATAGCTGGATGAAGGCAATAAATGAAGAGTTAGATCAAATTGAAAAGAATAGAACTTGGGAATTAGTACCTAGACCTGCGAATAAGAATGTAATCGACACCAAATGGATATTTCAAAACAAATTAAATGAAGACGGACAGGTCATTAGGAACAAAGCAAGACTGGTTTGTAAAGGCTATGCACAGGTTGAAGGTATTGATTTTGAAGAGACTTTTGCACTAGTGGCCAGATTAGAAGCAATTAGAATGTTTCTGGCCTTAGCAGTCCACAAGAACTTCAGAGTTTATCGGATGGACGTAAAATCTGCCTTTTTAAATGGGAAACTTGAAGAAGAGGTCTATATTGAACAACCGAGATGGCTTTCAAATTAGTGAAGATCCTAACCTTGTCTGCAAATTAAAGAAAGCTTTATATGGATTAAAACAAGCACCACGGGCATGGTATGCAAGGCTAGACAACTATCTCTCTCAACAGGGATTCAAGAAAGGTTTAGTGGACAGTAATCTATATGTGAAAATAGAAGGTGGGCATCTCATTGTTCTTGTTGTCTATGTAGATGATATCATATTTGGCAGCAACAAAGATGAATCTTGTAAAGACTTAGCAAATAAGATGCAGAATGAATTTGAAATGTCTATGATTGGTGAACTATCTTACTTTCTTGGGCTACAAGTTAATCAAAATGAGAAAGGCATATTCATTTCCCAAATCAAATATGTGAAAGAAATGCTAAAGAGGTTCACAATGGAGGACTGTAAGCCAGTTAGCACTCCCATGACAACAGGCTACAAGTTGAGTAAAGAAGACAAATCTCCACCTGTAGACCAAACCATGTACAGATCTATGATTGGAAGTTTACTATATTTAATAGCTACTAGACCTGATATTCTACAGGCAGTTTGCATGGTAGCAAGATTTCAGGCTAGTCCCAAAGAGACTCATGTGACAACGATGTAAAAGGATTCTTCGGTATCTCAAAGGCACCATGGAGTATGGGTTGTGGTATCCAAAAGGCAAAGACTTCACTCTTATATCATATTCAGATGCAGATTGGGTAGGTTGTGTTGATGATAGGAAGAGTACAAGTGGAGGTGCTTTTTATCTTGGTGACAGGTTGGTTGCTTGGCACAGCAAGAAACAAGAGTCAGTTTCTTTATCAACAGCTGAGGCAGAATATATTGCAGCAACAACTTGTTGTACACAAGTTTTGTGGATGAAACAAACTTTGAAAGATCTTGGTATTAATTTCAGTGAACCAATATCAGTTAAGTGTGATAACACCAATGCAATTAACATCTCCAAGAATCCAGTAATGCACTCACGGACAAAACACATTGCTATAAGGTATCATTTCTTGAAGGAGAAAGTTGCAGAAGGAGAAATCAAATTGGATTTTGTCCCAACCACGGAACAAGTAGCGAGATATTTTTACAAAACCATTGCCCAAGGAAGTGTTTGAGTACCTTCGAAGCAAATTGGGAGTAGTCACACTTCCCAAGAAGTGACTAGCTACAGGGATCACTTTCTCAGGGGGAGCATTTGAGTATTTGACTATTCTTTTGCTCATGATCATAATTTGTGCTAGATGCAACAAATTGTGCCTGAGAATTGTGAGGATGGACTCAGGGGGAGTCTGCAGCAGCCCTTTGGTATTATTGACAAAGGGGGAGAAGAGTTACGAGGAATGTACATAGGTGTTGCCAACAATTCCAAAGGGGGAGATTGTTGAGCAAGGTGTTGCAAGAGGTTTGTCATTGTTGTCAACACAAGCAGTTAGATCTAATGATGCGGTGGACAGACAGTTCAGGAGTCATTCAGATGCAGAGGACAGAAGTTCAAAGGATAGTCGAATCATGTAAAGTGCAATTCCAAAAAAATAGAAGTGACCCAGATTCAAAAAATCAAAGAAAAAGACAAGTAAGAAAACTGTCGCGATATCACGACATGTTTTCTATCACGATTTCGTGACAGGTCGGAGGAGAGAGAAGGCGCAAAGAAAATTATCGCGATTTCGTGACATGTCGGAGGAGAGAGAAGGCGCAAAGAAAATTGTCATGATTTCGTGACATGTCGGAGGAGAGAGAAGGCACAAAGAAAATTGTCATGATTTCGCGACATGTTGGAGGCCAAGAAGCTAAGTCGAGAAATTGTAGCGATTTCGCTACATGTTGGATTTTCGCTGGCCGAAGCAAGGAGAAAGCGTTAAGTGGAAAAGTTGTAGCGATTTCGCTACATGTTGGTTGGCGGAGAAAGTGTGGAAAAGTTCACGATTTCGCTACATGTTGGATTTTCGTTGGTCGAAGCAAAGAGAAAGTGCCAAGTTGAAAAGTTGTAGCGATTTCGCTACATGTTGGGATTTCGCTAGTGCATGAAGAGAGAATTGTACGGATGCGAAAGATGTCGCGATTTTATGACGTGTTCATTTTTGCAGGCGATAGGCATAGAAAAGTGCTAAGGCAAAAATATGTCACGATTTCGTGACATGTTTCGTTTTCATGGGCGAAAGGCATAAAAGCGCTAAGGCAAAAAGATGTCACGATTTCGCAACATGTTCCGTTTTCATGGGCGATAGGCAAAGAAAAGTGCTAAGGCAAAAAGATGTCATGATTTCATGACATGTTTCGATTTCGCTAAGGGATGTGGTGAAGATTGTACGGTAGCGAGAAGTGTCACGATTTATGACATGTCATGTTTTGGTGCAAGCCTAGAAAAGGAGAAAGAGGTGAAAGTGTCATGATTTCTGACAAGTTGCAAGAAGAAGCCTCCGGAAGCTGAAAGCGTCACGATTTCATGACAAGAATGAGGATGACATCAGCGAAAGTTTGAAGTGTCACGATTTCATGACAAGAACGGTGGCAAAGCTAACAAAGGCCAAAAGTGTCGCATTTTCGTGATAGCAGGATAAAGAAGGCGTACGGCTACAAAAAGTGTCACGATATCGCGACATGTTATTATTTCGTGGCAATAGTTACAGGAAGGTGACAGAGGTGGCAGAGGCGGTTGAGGCCGACAAAGTTGAATCTGGGCCGATAGATTTCTAGGGTTTTGCAGTCGACAATTTCTAGGGTTTTGCAGTCGACGTTCTTAGGGTTTCAGCCGACTAGTGTTTAAGATTTGATCTTGAAATTTCTTCTATAAAAGGAGGGTTGTTTCGAGTTTGAGGTGTGAGAAGTGCATTAGTGTTTGCGCAAGTGAAGTCCACGTCGAGCAGAGAGCGAGTCGTATCGAACTTGTGCGAATTAAGTGCGCGGGGTGCAGATGTTGAGTCGTATCGATTCGAGCTGAGTGCGAAGTCGTAGTTCGTTTGAGTCGAAGCGAAGTATGCGTATCGTAATTGCATGAATTAAGAGCGCGGGGTGCAGAGGTTGAGTTCTAAGTGCGAAGTGATAGCGCACAGATAGCAAAAGTGATCGATCATCTGGTTGCAGCAGAGAGTGCGAAGAGATTCACAGAAGAAGTCAGATAGTGCGAAGCGTTTGCGCAGAAGCAGTAGAGTGCATAGGAACTGTAGACTGTGAGAAATAAGGTGAAAGTATTATTCTATAATTTTCATTATCTTTATTGAATTCCAAGTTGCAGCTTGGCATAAGGGGTTGGTGCTTCTTTCCAGTAGGTCTTTGGTAAATTAGGAGTTGGTGCTCCATTCCGTTTGATACGAGAAAAAGCTAAGGGGTTGGTGCTCCTTCCAGTTGGTCTTTGGTAAAAGATATTGTAAAGTTGTAGCTTTGCATTGGCTGGATTTGGATGGTAGTCCAAGCAGTCATTTTGAGGAGTAGCCACATTGGTGAACCTCGTTAAATTACTGTGTTGTGTGTCATGCTTTCTTGCTGTATTTGATATATCTCTTATTAGTTTTAAACTGCTGCTGGATTTAAAACTATATATTAGAAATTTAAAAGATCACACTGATTCACCCCCCCTCTCAGTGTCACTGTGATTACAACAGCCTTTGCGCTTAGAGATTCCGAATATTCACAACTTTAAAATTCACAAAAATTGTAAGGCTTTCAAAATAGAAATATCTTTCACATGCAGTTTGAAAAACCATATCAAGGGATACTTGGTAAATGATTTTTTTTGGCATTTATATAATGCCTTTTTCCTTCCTTAGCATCACGTCAGCACTTCAAATGAATTCGATATCGACGTGATTTAATTTATATAATTTTAAATTTAAATATTATAAATTAAAATCAACCTTAGAACTTTGTCTTAAAGAGCTGACCTTAGGTTTAATTAAATAAAACCTTAGAACCTTGTATTAATGCCCAACCTTGGTATTATTTATAAAATTTAAATTCCTTGTAAATTTAAATAATTTATAAATAATTATTAAACCTCCTTTTTAACTTTTGCAATAACCCATATTGGGTTTTTATAAACCAATCACTTAACTTGTGCTCCCAATAATATTAAAATATTATGGAGCCTTTTTCCTTTCGCTTTTTTACTGATGAATATGTTTCCTGTATGACTTGGGTGACTTTATTTCTTGTCTAATTCCTTGAGATGAGTGATAACTCTATCAGGTGATATCAGTGACAACTCTGACTTAGAGGACTCAAAATTTCCAACAAGGTCCCCCTTTGTGATTGACGACAACCATTATCCTTTTACTGAAACCTGACATTATTTTTTGTTCCCCCTGGGACTTTGATCCCCTTGGCTCAATGCTCTCTAAAATATCAAATATCTCCGTATATCAAATCTCTCACCAGTACACAAATCTCTCCCCCTTTAACATCAATGGAAAAGGGTCACATTTGGGGCTCAGGGCTAAGAATGACCCTCTTAGCTTAGCCCCTACCCCACCTCCACATGAGGTGGTTAATTCTAGGGTGGGAGTCTCACTCCAAAATTTTCTTGAAGATACTCAAAAGTATCATTTGAGAGTAGCTTAGTGAAAATATCTAATATTTGTTCCTTTGTAGTGATATACTCCAATATGACCTATTTATCTGACACTTGTTCTCTCAAAATATGATACTTGATCATAATGTGCTTCATCCTGGAGTGGATTATCAGATTTTTTAAGATACATATGGCACTGGTATTATCACATAATATAGGAATGGGATGATCATACTTTATCTTGAAGTATTCTAAAGTTCTCTTCATCCATAACACTTGTGTATAACTAGCTGCTATTGCAATACATTCTGCCTCTACTGTACATAGTGATACTGGAACCTACTTCTTACTTAACCAGGAGACTAGACTTTCTACAAGAAAAAAATCTCCTCCACTTGTGATTTTTATATCATCAATGCTTTCAGCCCAATCTACATATGTATAATCTACGAGTGTGAAACTGTCACTTTTAGAATACCAAAGACCAAAATCCATAGTCCCTTTTAGATACCTAAAAATTCTTTTTACTGTTGCTACATGTGTTTCCTTAGGTGCTGCTTGAAATCTTACCATTATTCCCAGTGATTACACTATGTATGGTCTTGTAGACATGACATATAATAAGATACCAATCATGGATCTGTATAGTATTTGATCTGCCTTTGGAGATTCATCATACTTACTCAACTTGCACCTCGTGACCATAGGAGTACTTACTAGTTTGCAATCTTCTAACCTGAATTTCTTCAACATCTCCTTGATGTACTTGGATTGAGAAAGAAACACTCCCTTTATTGATTATGAAATTTTAAGACAAAAAAAGAAGGATAATTCACCAAGCATAGACATATCAAATTCACTTTGCATAATATTAGCGAATTATTTGCACATATTGTCATTGGTTGGGATCATGTGATATTTATTAATTATCATTTTCAATATAAATATTTTCTTTGGCCATGCTTGTCATCATACTTTAATCAGGGACCCTAAAAATGTCTTTTCATGACAAATAAGATGATATGGAAAATAATATGATATGAGCTAAAAGAATGTATTGAAATGAACCGCCTGTCTTATAGAGACTCAAAATTTTTAGTATAATAAACAAACACACTAAAATATATCTAACCCTATTAGTACCAATGTGTGTTCCATGAATTCATTTACAAGATCAAGATCTCAGTTATGATCTACTATCATCTAGAACCAGTGTGTGCGCAAGTGAGTTCATTACCTCATTTTGACCAAAATGGTTAAACCTGTTATGAAAGAAATACAAGGCTAGCCTGCCCATTTGAAATGAACAAACGTCTCACTTTTCAATGAGACATATTGCCACGCATGAGCTTACTCCACTGCCATTCAAGCATCTATAGCCCCGATGGAGGTTAACCCCATATTCCATGATTTTGGCTTTAGATTGCTTGAATCTTGGGGATGACTACCCATCTGTCTAAGGGATAAGTAGTACAAATCCTTACAACCCAATATTCAATTGTATGTTGGGCTTTTTATTTGCTTTAATATTGGGGATGACTACCCATCCGTTTGAGGGACAAGTAGTACAAATCCTTACAACCCAATAGTCAGTGGTGTGTGATGCAAGTAGACTCAAAACTTTGGGGAATCGAATTCTCAACTGAAGTATTATGAGAATTTGATCCTATCCTTATTACTCTAATTTTATAATTTCAAGTATTGGGGTAATAATGAGTTTTATGGACTATGTTGCATGATGGGATGACAAGGATGCCCCTTTTCACATCACATTTTCTTCCAAAGATGATTTTGATCATTTTACCCAAAATATTTTTAATATGTGTAAACTGTTCTTGATTCCAGATAATTTCAATATCAGTTCTCAATATCAATATCTTTTTAGTGTATATTGTGCAATGATCCTAAGAAAATATGACATGCTTTTTAGCGGTTGCCTACTACACTAGAAATGGCTGGGTGACTGAAAATATTTAAGGATTTGGAAACTATTGTGTGTAAACATAAAGCTTTATTTTTTATTTTTTTTATAAAATAGGGTAAAAATTTATTAACTCAGCAAAACATTCATGATACAAAGAAAAATCAGAAGCTATTCAGACATATCAGCTCTCAATAAAGAAGAGAGAGATTGAGAGCAATCAGAAGAAAGTTGAGACCAATTTTGAACATCCCAACCATCTTGAAACTTAGAAGCCCATTTAGCTAACAAATCCGCTACCCTATTCCACTCCCGAGGAATATGCACAAAAGAAATGAATTCCAAGTGAGCAGAGATATTAAGAATTTGCCTAGCAACCCAACTCAACCACCAACAACCATGAAGACTATCTCCAGAATTTAACAAATTTATAACAATCTGAGAATCAGATTCACAAACAATTTGACGCCAACCCAAAGCATACCCTTGCTCCAAAGCATATAAAATTGCGAGTGCTTCCATGAAGTTATTAGAATGATGTCCCTTAAAGTAAGAGAAAAAAAATTGGATAGTACCCCTACTATCCCGCCCCACACCACCAATACCAACATTACCCGGATTACCCCGGGAAGATCCATCCATATTAATTTTCAGAACTCCCGGAGGAGGCGGATTCCATTTGCCAGCCCTCCGCACCCAATTATTCTGACCCATCCGTCTGCAAGAGACATTAGGACCAGGACCATTAACCATCAAGCCTAATCTTTCCATGATCTGACGTTCCGCATGGTCCACGGGAGAAATAATCTGACATTTTGCAGACACAGTTTCCTGGATCATTCGCAAAATCCTCTGCCAGACCTGGGAAGTAGTTAACTCCTTACCTTGGAAAATCCGACGGTTCCGTTCAAGCCAAATCTGCCAAAAAATGCATGAAGGACCAATACTCCATCCAACTTGTAAAAAGAAAGCCGCTGCAGGAGGCCGCCCCATACTCCTCCAAAAATCAACTATTGATGAAGCATCCGAACAAGGGTGATTCCATACTCCCCACCAATAATGCCAGACTTGTCGAGCAATGTCACATTGGAGAAGTAAATGCCCAACAGATTCTTCAGCCTTCCCACAGTTATAGCATAAATAGGGGCCAGCAAACCCACGCTTTTGAAAATTATCCTAAGTGAGACAATGATTATGAGTAGCCTGCCACCCATAAAAACTACACTTCGGCCAAATAAACTTATTCCAAACTTTCTTCCACCACGGAACCTCCTCCTCACCAAACCGCTGTCGATCCAAAACACAATAACTAGCAGCAACCAAAAAAATCCCTCTATTATCTCTTCCCCATTCTAGCACATCATCCCCAGGTAGAGAAGATTAGGGACGGATAGCGAGAATACGGGCCAGCTCTACCCTCGCATCCATAGTGCCACCAGTAGGCCATTCTCGAGGATCCTTCCACTGGAGACTAACCATCTGACCAAAGGACTTAACAGTTTTGAAATCTGCCACCTTCAACCATCCAGCATCCCAAAAGCATTGAGCAAGATCTTGAAGATGTGGAAACTCGCTAAGAATAGGAGCAAATCCATCCCAATAATCTTGCCAAAAAAGAGCCCGAGACCCAGTATAACAAATCCAGAATAACCCCTGCTTAACCAACTCTGCTCCCTTTTTCAAAGTATTCCAAACAAATGATCCTCGACCAGTCAAGCTGTATCGAGGAATCTCTGAACCTTCCACTCCCCTAAGATACTTGTGGGAGATAATATTGGCCCAAGCTTGCTTCTGATTACTACACCAATGCCAATACAGTAAGATGAATTAGCTCCTTGGCCCAAGTTTGCTTCTGATATTTTATTGATTTGTACAAAATGTCTTTGTGAAAATGCCCCTGATTAAAGCAAGATGAATTTTTCTAAAACCAATTAAAACTTTTGAATTTTATAAATGATATTTTGATGGATGTGAAATGTGGAATGCGAGGGTGATGTATGCAATGTTATGAAATCCAAGTGTATGCAAGTGTAATTTTCATACTTGTGGAATTTTTGCAATATAATTCTAATTTTTCATATTTGCCTTATCTTAGTTCACATTCATGAGGACATAAACCAATATCTCACTTTTCCTTTTCTCTAGTTTTCACAGGTTTTAAAACCAGGTAATCTCATTCAATGCATTCCAAGATCAAAAACCAAACACAACCAGCAAATGACCAATATCTCAATCATAACTACCTTAATTTTGAAAAACCCACTTCGAAATTATATCAACTTGAATCACACGTCAAAATCATAAAGCTCTAAAACTGGAAAAGTTAATTTATCATTGTACTCAATAAAAAACAACAAAATGTGACAACACTTAACATAAAACAACAAAACATCAACAACATAACACATTAACATATTGACCAAATAACTAACTAACAAACTCACAAAATAACCAACTAAACCAAACACAAAAACAAGAAAAAAAAATCCAAAAGACTATTTACAAAAATATACATTATATAGAAGACACTACAAAATTTTTGCCATCATTTCCTTGGATCCCAAACATGATAGGCACACCTTAAAAGAAATATATCATTATATGCATGCCAAACTTTACATAGTTTTAACCAGATGAGGATTAGGCCAAACCATATAACAAATTTCATTTTGCCTTTCACACCCCACTGATTTGCTTCAAACTTATAAACAATTCCATATTTAAGATTTAATTCCTCTATTATCTTATGCTTATTCAACAAGATGGGAATTTCAAACCTTTATTCATCACTTTGACTTAAATTCTCATTTTCACAATCATATAGGATTTCTCTCAAATAGAAATCTATTTCTAAAAGTTTTAACATAATATCATCATCTATGTTTTTAGGCCAATAATATTCAAATAACAATTTACAAAAATCTAGGATATTTACAAAATAAGAATCATTATAGTTTTGTATCCTAGATTAAATTGTTAATTGTTGTTGAACTTGGTTCAATGATTCAAGCATGTTTTCTTTTTTTATTTAGCAATGCAGTCCTTTTGGTGGTGGGAATAAGAATATCTTCTATTTTTTCATCAAACTCTAATGAAATCTCATCATAAATAACAATGGAAACCAATAAATGATTATGTAAAAATTTACCTAATTCTTGAATGTTTGAATACAAAGGATAAGAGTCTACCTTTTGTGCAATTTCATTTACCACTATTTTATGAGACCTTATAGTATTTTATTTTTCTCCATGATCTCTATCATCACCACTATCATTTTGTATTCCTTCATAAATAACTTGCTTTTCAGAAGCATAAAAATTTGGCATCCAATCAAGAATGTGTCCATATATTCCAAACCATAAATCTTGTTGATCAAACAAAGTAATAGTTTCTTTAGGACGAGTAGGAACTTCTAATTCTTTTCTAACCATACATAAAGTTTCTTCATTTTAGTATTCAATACAATCCTAAAAATTTTCACTCAAACCTTCAACATTCAAGAATGAAAGAAAATAATTTACCTCTTCTTCATCTAAAATAGATGAATCATATAAAGGTTTTACCATTTCTTCCCTTTCTACTGTAGAAGAATGTTCTATAAACTCATGTTCAGAATGATCAAATCTTGGAACCTGTTCTATTTCTGAAATTGGCATATCACTTCCTGATTGCATAGGAATTACGAAATCTTCTTTTGAACTAGAAGTTTCAACATCCTGCATAGCAAGTGAAACAAAAAATTTATCATTAGGAGTGTGAGAAAACAATGATTCACCATACATACCCCATCCATTATAATAATTATCTTCAAAATATAAAGGGTAAGATTCAATCATATCTTCACATTTTGTAAATTTAACAATCGAATGCTCTTCAAATTCACTTTCTTCACCTTCGAAAAACCTATCCTCAATAAGAAACTTATCTTCCTCAAGTAATAAATTTTTATGATCGATCATAATGAAACTGCCTCTATAATATTTAAATTTTGGAGCTTCAATTGTTTCATTCAACTTTATGGAAGATTTTATTCTATCATATGTTTCAAAGCATTTCTATCATATTCTATCATAAAACTCATCCAATATCTAAAGACTCATGCATTTCTACATTTTTATAAACTTGATTACTATAATCCTCATCAATGGATATTGGCTTTGAAACTTTCACTTTATCTTGGATAATATCGAAAGTGGTTGAAAAACTAGGACATTCAATTTCGTTCAATGGTGTCGAGAAATGCATATCATGACTCATAGGTGATACTTGATTTGAAACCTTAGGGTGATGTAATGATAATATACCCACATCTATTCCTCTTGAAATCAACCATTGCTCTACAGCTACTACACCACCATACACGCTAGATAAGGATAAATCCTTAGGAAATATTTCTAAACAATTAACAGTAAAAGGATCTAAAGCTTCCAAATAAATTTGAACAACTTCTTCTTCTAAAATGATAAAGAGTATCTCCATTTCCGTATACAACTTATGAATATGTTCTTTTGGCGTAATTTTTCCATCATGTTTATAAAATGGTAAATCATTTTCTGCCATTGAACCAACTTTAATATGCAAGGCTATGTATGAAAATTCACAAAAATTGCATCATAACCTAATTTTTGAATTTATGATAGATTAACATTAATGCAGCATAAATTGAAATTTTCAAACAATTTTATTTTTTTTATAACAAATTGCACATGCTAAAATTAAAATAATTACCTTTCATGCCCTCCTTCTAGTGCCAATTTATTGAGATGTGATTTTTTCTAGTTACAAATCCACCCGACAAACTCATAATTATGATACTCTCTTGGAAATAATATTATATATCTCCAAGGTTCTTATGTTATCTCTAAAATTTCATATGTATATACATCAATGAGTACTTGAATAACTCTTGGATTTGTGAAATACTGTTTACAAAGGGTCTGGAATTAGGTAAATGATTTCAAGTTTATCATGTATAACATGCTTTGATAGCAATTTGACAAAATAATTTCTTTTTTATGATCTTAGGTTAAAGTATACAAAATTTTATTTCCTCTCTTCAATTTAATGTCTCAAAATGCTTTAAATAAAATTAGCATAAAAAGAATCTAGCATTTTATATTAAATTTCAATTTAACTTTAATAAAAATCAAAGTAAATGAAATTTTATAAACTTGATAAACCTTTGGAACATAATAAATTTATAATCAATTCACTTCCCAAATGTTTATTTGATAAAGCAATAATTTATTCAAACTCCCTTATTAAATTATAAATCAAATCCAGAAGAGGTGAATAAATGAAATAATGTCTTACCCAATTTATAAGGTTCCAAAACCTTGTCAATGATAAAATATTAAAGCTTAATATGAAACTAATCTATAAACTTTGGATTTTATGATAAAATAAAGTTTATAAATTATATTTTCTTATAATATTTATCTTTTGAAATATTTATGAAATTAAATATTCAAAAGAGTAAATGTGATCTCTAGTTTGAAATTTGGATTTCTGAAATAGATAGAACTATATTATAAATCAAATCCAAATTGAATTTTAGAGATATCAATCCGAGTTCCTCAATCTTATGAAATTAAGGTAAGGAATAGAATATTCATTTATCCCTTCTTAAATTTATTAATTCGAATATTATTTAATTTAATATCCAAATTATAAATTTCATTATAACTTAGTCATATAATTTTACTTTATAAAATTATACTAAGTTATAATATATAGTTTTTAGAATGAAAATAAAATAATAAAAGATTAATTATTCAAACTAATGTCTCAGACAAATTCAACAGAATAAATTTCCATTTACAGAATTTTAAAACCAATCCAACATTCACCAGTATTCACATAGTGAAATCAAATAAATTGATGCAATATTCTAAGGTATACAAACTATTAAGAAATTGCAATAAGCACTTTATTAATTCCAAATATAGTCTGTGCACAAATTTGGATCCAAAATGCTTAAAACAATTTATAAAATATTACAATAATTTCCATTGTTCTGCAAATGGTCTTCTTTGTTTTCCTCCAACGAATGTGTAGATTTCCTCATTCCAATCGTTCCTCTCCTTCTCTGCATCCAATGTCCGATATTTTCCATGAATCTCAATAATTTATTTATAATTTGAAAAGTTTAGTTATTTAGTTTGGAATGGATTTTATAATGATCTTCTTCAAACCCTTGCCCTTATATTAACTTTCATTTTTTTCAAAAGTATTTCAAAGTTCTCGTATTGCTAAATTAACCTGCTATTTTTTTGGTGAAATTGACATCTGGAACCTTGCAAGTTTGGTATCATTAGAAAAAGAAAATCCATATTTTTTTTACCAAGTTTTGAATGAGATCAAAAAAATTTCTCTACCTCAAGATATGTTCATTTCAATTTTGCACTAATTTAGGGTTAACCCTAAAATAAAATTTAATTATTTAAATGAAATTAATTATTTAAACCTTTGAAAATGATTTTAATCAAATTATTTCATTTAAACCTTTGAAAATGATTTTAATCAAATTATTTGATTTGAAATAATGCAATTAATATGCAAATAATCAAAATATTTAGTTTTGAAGCATTGCAACTACATTCAAACCTTCAAAATGCAAATATGTCAGCAATTCCAAAGTGAAAGCAAATTTTTCAAGACCTTGATGCAAGCAAAATCAGATAAACAAAAATTTCCCAAAATCACAAAATTTAAGGTGGGTCCCCAATTTTGGGGTTGTTGTGAAGGACGTCACAACAAGCTTTGAAAATAGAAATCTCTTTCGCATGCACTTTGAAAAACCATAGCAAGGGATACTTGGTAAATGAATTTGTTTGGCATTTATATAATGTCTTTTGCCTTCCTTAGCATCACATTGGCGCTTCGAATGAATTTGACGTCAGCATGATTTAATTTATAATAAATTTAAATTTAATTTTAAATTTAAATATTATAAATTAAAATCAACCTTAGAACTTTGTCTTAAAGAGCCAACCTTATGTTTAATTAAATATAACCTTAGAACCTTGTCTTAATGCTCGACCTTGAGATTATTTATAAAATTTAAATTCCTCGTGAATTTAAATAATTTATAAATAAATATTAAACATCATTTTTAAATTTTGCAATAACCCATATTGGTTTTTTATAAACCAATAACTTAACCTATGCTCCCAATAATATTAAAATATTAAGGAGCCTTTTTCCTTTCACTTTTGTACTAATGAAGCTTTTTCCTAGATGACTTGGGTGAATTTATTTCTTTCCAAATTCCTTCAGGTGAGTGATAACTCTATCAGGTGACATCAATGACAACTCTGACTTAGAGGACTCAAAATGTCCAACAATAATAGGATTATAATTTAATGTGATCATGGGTTAGTTAAACAATATTTATTGACTATAATGCAGGTGAATAAAACCATGAAAAAGAAGGCAATAATTTTTGTAGTTAAAATGAATACGAAAGAGGAAATTGAAATTGATTTTGACCTATTCCAAAAGAATCTAATTTTGAAATAATTTAAGGATTTATTTCCAGAGGACCTTCTAGGCTTACCTCCTCAAATAAATTTTTACTTTACTATTGAATTGTTACCTAGGCTATGCCCATTGCGAGGGAACCATATAGAATGACTTTTATTGAGTTGCAAGAGCTCAAGATATAACTTTAGGATTTACTAGAGAAAGGAATAATAAATCCTAGTGTGTCACCATGGGGAGCTCCTATTTTTTTGTTAAGAAGAAATATAGGACACTAATAATGTGCATAGACTATCTAATTTTGAATAATATTACCATAAATAATAGGTACTCATTACCTATAATAGATGATCCCTTTTATTAGTTGAAAAGAGCAACCATATTTTCAAATATTGAATTAAGATTGGATTGTCATCAGTTAAGGTTTCAATAAGAGGATACACTTAAAAATACTTTTAAAATAAGGTATGGGTATTATGAGTTTATAGCCCTACCTTTTGGGCTATCTAACACCCCAAATACATTCATTAATCTCATGAATAACATTTTTAAAGAGAATCTAGACCGATTTGTGCTTGTGTTCCTTGATAACATTGATCTATTCTAAAAATGAGGAACATGATCAACATATGAGGATTGTTCTTGAGATTAATGGAAAAAAATATCTATATGGGAAGCTATCAAAATGTGAATTTTACAGTCCACAAGTATAGTATTTGGGACATATTATCTCAACTGATGGGATTGCAATAAAAAACAAGAATATATAAGCAATTATTGATTGGCCTATGCCATAATTTTATAGGTTTAGTAGGCTATTATAGGTGATTTATCAAAGTTTTCTCAAGCATTACTCAACCAATTAACAATCTAAAAATAAAAGGTAAGGCTTTTAAATGTATAGAATAATGTGAATAATACTTTCAAATTCTAAAAGAGGGGTTGATGATTTCACCAATTTTTGTAGTTGCCTGATCATTCTAAGAGGTTTACAATATGTACAAATGCATCAATAGAAGTATTAGGATGATTATATACCTAATATGATATGGTCATTACCTTTGAATCAAGGAAACTAAAGATACATGAAGTTAATTATGTCACTTATGACTTGGAGTTTGCTCTTAAGATTTGGAGGCACTATTTGCCAAGAAAACTATTTGAAATTTAGATATATCACCAAAGTTTAATATATATATTTACTCAACCCTTCTTAAATGCTAGACAATGATATTAGATGGAGTTTTTAGTTAAGTATAATTTTTGTATAGAGTACCTCAAGGTTATTGAGAATAAGGTTGTTGATGCTATGAGTAGGAGAAGACATATTGTTGTAATGATGAAATATCAATTTGATTTGATAAATCAAGTTAAATTGTAATAGGAAGGTAAATTTTTCTAGTCATGAAACACTCAAGTTGATAAAGAACCTAGAAAATTGATAGATTTTATATATAAGGATGACTTATTGTATTATAAGAACAAATTGGTTGTTCCAAATATGGGTGTATTAAGGGAAACAATATTTAAGGGGGTGCATAACACTCCTTATTCAACATATTCTAGAGGGATAAATGTGTACAAATATTTGATAAAGGTCTACTATTGGCTAGGTATAAAAAAAATATCAACGATATGTGGCCAGGTGCATAGGGTTCTAGAAAGTGAAAGAAAAACATTTGAATCTAGCCTAAACCTTGTTTTAGGAAAGCCAAATATAAAGTCCATTGGAACCACCTACAAAAAAGGTAGGTAATTTCAATGGAATTTATAGTTGGGTTGCATAAAACAAGGTTTAGGTATGATGCACCTACTATAGCAAGTAAGTTCACCGAAGATATAGTGTAGCTACATGAATTTTCTAAATTTATATAATCTGATAGAGATTATCACTTCACTTTAGAATTTTGGTAGAGTTTACATGAAGCATTGGTACTAAAATAAATATCATTTTAGTCTATCACCCTAAGACAAATGGATAGACTAAGAGGGTGAATTAAGCTTTAGAGGATATATTGAGAATATATTTTATGGACCAACATACAAAGTAGGAATATTGCTTATACCTAGTCAAGTTTACATATAATAAAATATATCATGCATCATTAAGTATGGCTCCTTTTGACTCCCTATATAGAAGAAGATGCAGGACTCCCTTGACTTGGGCTAATCCAAAATATTGGATAGTGATTGGATTAAAAACTATAAGAGAAATAGAATATCAATTGAAAAGAATTCAATAAAAGTTGAAGGAGGTCGTAGATCACTAAAAAAGCTATACAAACCTCAAAAGAACACCGAAATAATACTATGTGGGAGATAGAGTGTTCCTAAGGGAGAAAATGACAAAATATCTATAAAATATTTCAAACTTGACCCAAGATATGTGGTTCTATTTGAAATGATGGGTAAGATAAGCTATATTGTATACACACTTGCTCTACCACCAAGCTTATCCAAAATCTATAATATCTTCCAAGTGTCTCTCCTTAGTAAGTATATTTTTTACCCCATTCACTTTTGGGATGTTTTCAATTTGCAGATGTTTGACCCATTGAGAATTGAATTTTGACCTATTCATATACTTGGTTATAGGACCAAGAACCTTAAAAAGAGGAATATAGAAATAGAAATGCCATATGGAAGAACATGGCAGATATGCAACATTAGTTTCCATATTCATTTAAGTAGTTATGAACATATTAAGATAATATATATGGATTGATGATGCATATGTATATATATGTGTATGAGTGTTGGGACTACTGAGTAGAGTAGCTTTGATATATATTTTGATTTAGTCATGGATATTTTTTGGAATGCAATATAAAATTATGTGGATATTTCCAATTTCAATTAATTTGGATTCAATGTTGAATGAAATATGAATAATGAATTGACGTGAATGCTATGGTATGTGTGGAAGTTGTATGAAAATATATTTTTTATTGAACCATGTATTAAACACATGGACTATATTTATTTCTAGTGGAGGAGGATGTAATCACCCTCCTTGCACGACCATAGTTAGTAGATATATTAATGGATTATACTTACCTTTTTCTATAGAGTGTGGTATTGCTAATAGTCACTGTGCATGCAAGACCAAATACAAAATTTGATAGATAGAAAAGAGTCAATGGGAAATATAAGTAGGTAAATGATGAGTGGCTTGTGAGTACATGGAAACTCATGCTTTACATATCATGTAGATGCATTATTAAAATAGTTGCATTATTGTGTGAGACATATTTGGAATTCTTGTTGTTTGAAAGAAAATAATGAATACATGTCTCCACTTTCGGTGATGAAGTACCACGGGCATGGGAGCCTTTTCTTAATTATGTATTTGATGATTTAAAAATTGGTCATTTGTTGTATAATGAGATTGTAGTAGAATGAAAACATATATATATATATATATATATATATATATATATATATATATATATATATAATAAGTTAATAATAATCTATTAGTTATATTAATATGTTATTAATATCTTAATGACAACTATTATATTACTTTATATTTATTGGTTTATAACATTGTTATATTTACCTAAGCTAATATCATTAAACTATTTATATATTTGATGATAACAATAGTTTATATATATATATATATATATATATATCAAATAACCTCCATGACTTTATATTTATTGGTTTATAACATTGTTATATTTACCTAAGCTAATATCATTAAATTGTTTATATATTAAAAGATAACAATAGTTTATAATTGGCTATATATATATATATATATCAAATAACCTCCATGACTTTATTTTTGTGATGGAGAAAACAAATTGTGGCAGTGGTGGCAATCATGGTAGTGGTGTGTAGTAGTAGTCATGATTAATTGTGCAACACTCCAACATTCTCTTGAGTGGAGTATGGGGAAATTGGTTGATTATGGGGAGTATTCATTTTAATATGTTTTTTATTGCATTGAAGAGGGGTTATATGGCACCAAAGTATTTGCTTGTTTGGTAGAATTATATGTGTTGAATTTAGAAAAATAATATTGCATTGCACTAGGGATGGAGAACAAAAAGAAAAGGATTAGCGGGTAGAATAATTGCATAAGGGTGTACTCACATATTGGATTATGCTTTTAGAATTTAGAATTAGCATGAAATATTGTCTGTGTTATTTTACATGCAATAGAATCAATTGCTTGTATTCTAGAAAAGTATTTTAAAAATATGAAAGATTTTGCTCTAGTTGACTATTATAATGTGTTTAAAAGAACTAGAATATCAATGGTTTGCTAAAATCTTGATTTACCTAGTGTGGGTGCATCAGTTTCATTGTATATACCTAGTACAAGTAGAATATTGGAATTAAATAGAAACATATATGAATGAATAAATGAATGCTCCATACATCGAAGTATGTTGTGGTGAAACCTTGGTAATTTTCTTCCTATGTTATGAGTTGAAGGGCAAAAAATCAATGATGATATCACAACTCAAATAATCTGAAAGCATGAGGATATAGAAGCAAAAAGGAAAGCGAATATGCGATGCAAATAGAATCGAACTTAGCGCTAAATCCTAGGAATTTGAAAGTGCATGAAAAGAGGGAAAAGCATGAGAAAATTGAAACAAAAAAAATGTTAATAAATAAGACAACCCCTTTTATTGATATGTTTCACAATTCGGTTACAATGCGCATCCTCCCCTTCCAAGGGCTAGGAGCGTTTAAGTATGCATTCTTGTTACATCAATTGGTGCCTTTCCCTCTTCCGCGTGCCACATGTAAAATGGGTGGACCAAATTTCACCGACGCTTGCATTGATGAGTCTCGATTCCTTTCTGTTCCTCCGATGTCTAGGCCCTACACTCAAAGGAACAAGAAATAGTCAGTAGCACCTACAGATAAAACAAAGCATGCAATCCCCAAGACTATGATAAGTGAATAAGAAAAATGAATTAAAAAAGCTCTGAAAATTTGACAGGGGCATCAAGACACCACTAGGAAGGCCTTGCAAAAAAAACAGTCAAAAAATTCCTCACCGATTTGAATTCACTCCGAGGTGGGACGAATTCACCTGCAACAAAATGACGAATAGGTACTGTCCCAAATGTCCTACCTAGGAAGCTCCAAAAGACTTGCAAACTTGGGTTAGCTAATTGGGGGCATTTTGGAAAGACCCAGATGGTCAGATTTTCCCAATTTGGCCTCCATAAATAGGAATTTGATGATGCTGCCTATGGATTAGTAGAAGTGAGCAAAGATAGAAACATGATCAAAATTGTTCAAAATGAGACAAAATTTAAATGACAACCTATCTAAGAATCATAGAATTGAATGCAAAAATGAAAGAAAGCAAGTCTGTCATAGAATTCCCATCGATCCAAAGGGGGGGCGATTAGGACTATGGCAGTGTGGGAGGGGCCGCCCATAGGGTGGGCCACCCACCGTTTGAAGCCTGATTTTGACACCAATCCACTTGGGATGGGTCCAAAACCTCTTGTGTGGTATTTTCAAAAAAATTGGTGGGATATTGTGGCCAAATGTCAGGTTTTGGGCTCAATATTCGTCCTCCCAATAGTCACCCAATGACCTCCCCTCTAAAGGAGATCAAGGATGTGAAAGGCACAAATCCAAAAGGTGTGAGGTATGACAATAAAACGATAGCACTTCGTTGCTCTAAAATGCTCATTATCTCCATTTTTGTGGGTGAGGAAACTCACCAATTTATAGACTTGGAGGTCTCTTGAAATGGGCATGCAGAGGTGCCACTTGGCAATCATGCCTTTCCAGGGGGAAGGAGATTCCTCCTTGAATAGGGACTTCATGACTGCCCTTGTAATTGCCTCTAACACTCGAAAATGCTCATGCATACTCCCATGCGATGAAGGAAGCATCAAGTGGTGGATCTGAGCTGCCATTTGTCAACATTTGACTTTTTTCCCGTCAAACCTACAATTTGCCCCACCCTGGAGCGAATCTAGAATTTTTCCCTGGGTGGTGTGAATCCTAGTTTGAATTTGTTCCAGGGTGGAACAGATATTGAGCAAAGTTCTTGAAGGTGCCAAATTGATCTCTAACCTTCCAAAACTGCTGTGAGAGTGGTTAGGACCACTTTTTAACCTTTGGGGATGCCCTTGGGGTTGTGTGTGTCAATGCGATCAGTGTTTGCAGTCACATAATCGGATTGGTGCTATTTTGGTGTCTATAGATGCCCCTTTTTGGGATGCGCTATGCATGGCATAGCATCGAGCAAAAATAGATAACCAAAGCACTAATGATTAGGGTTTCTCAGTAACCTAACCAAATTTTGATGCCCCAAGTATGGAAAGGGCATGCATTCTTGAATCCTTGGTTCTGACGAGCGAAGGAAATTAATTCAAGTGTTAACCTTTTTCGGTGAGGTGTTACTTGATCTTGGACATTGATCAGTGATGAATAGGCAAAGGGTGCAACCTTTTGTCTATGATAACCTTGAGTTCATGATTCATGAAATGCCAAGTGATTTTATTAGCTTGTGATTATTGCTTGTTTACTTCCCTAAGTAGGAGCGTGATTATATTTGTCAATGATTCTTTGAATGCATGCCATTTTCCTTAATTGGGTGTGTACTTGTTGATTGGTAACTAAGTGTGACTACCCCCTCAAGCGAGGAATCGATGAGGGAATGACCTTCATGGCAAAAGTTACGAGTCGCTTGACCCAAGATGACTTGTGTGAGGGTGCCTTTAGATGTTTTAGCATTAAGCGTGTGTGCAGTTTCCTAACATTTAGACCTATTTTTGATGGGTGTTAACCCTTTTTGTGATGCATTTTGGAGCTGAAATTGACAAAAATCCATTCTCCCGTGGAGCGGTCCGACTATGGTAGCCTTCTTAGGGAGTAGGATAGTGACAATTTGTAACCCCAATGTCTATTTTGGATGCCAAGAATGTCAAGCATGAAGGCGCCTTCGTTCGATAATGTTATTGCTATTTTTGGATGGGTTTTGACCCTTTTTGGTGACACTGTTTGGGGATGAAATTCTTGAAGATCCATCTTCCTGTGGAGTGGTCCAGCTATGGTAGCCTTCGTAGGGAGTAGGATAGTGAGGATTTGTAACCCCGACATCCATTTTGCATGCCCGAGATGTCAAGTGCAAAAGCACTTTCATCAGGCAAGTTTATTAGATGTTTTGGTGCATTTTTGTTAAATTTTTTGTTGTTTTTGAAATTTTTGTCCTGAATTCATTCTGGGGTGGGACGAATAGCAATCTAGTATTCATCCCAGGGTGGGACGAATAGCAATCTAGTATTCATCCCAGGGTGGGACGAGTGCTAACCAGAGCACTCATCCTAGGGAGGAACGAATATGAGCTCAAAAAGCCTATATAAAGGCCAAAACTAGGGTTTTGGCTCATTTGCATTCGAATTTTCTTACGATTTGGAGCTCTGGCGAGGAGGAGTTTAATTATGTGAAGCGAAGTACTGCCAAATTTTTCTTGCCATCATGAGTGCAGCCGAAGCAAGACCGGTAAGTGCTCCTTAGCGTTATTGCTTTTGTTTGTTATATGTTTTAAAACTACAAGTGATTTGTTTAATTTTCTTTGTTATGCTATTTTCCAAAATTAAAATTGAAACCTTAAAACTGAGATGAACACAAACCAAGACTTAGCTTAAAACTGAATGGAAGACATAGTTTAAACCTAGGTTGAAATTTGATTTTTCTTTGTAAAATGGAACGAAAATTTACTTTGCGCTTTACACTAAAGTAAACCCTAGGAAAAAATTGAATTTTGCTAAACTAAGATCCTAGGATAAACGGAACATAAACCCTAGTTTTTTACGTTGAACTTGTCAGTTTTAAAATGTATGTGAAACCCTAGGTTAAAAATTGTTATTGTAATTTTGTTTTGTTTGTGCAGACTTTGTCAATTTTAAACTTAGAATACGGAAACCCTAAGGCTGACAACTGTAATTAAAAAATGTTTTTGTGTTTCTTTTTTTGTTGTCAGTTTTAAACTTAGGGTACGAAAACTCTAAGACTGAAAAACTATTTTTGTCAACTTGTTTTTATGTTTTTATGCTGTCTGTCAGTTTGAAACTTAGAGTACAAAAAACCCTAAGACTGACAAACTGTTTGTTTGTTTTGTTTTTTTTTTTAATTTTTGTGAATTTTATTGTTTTTGAGTTGTACGTTGGTAGGCAGTGTTGTATATTCATGTTATTGTTGTATAGTTTTTCATGATTTTAATGTTTTTGTGTTGTTTTCTTTTGTAGGTTGTGAAGATCCGGTATCATGTACCTACTACTTTTGCTGAAGCACGGGGGGCGCTAATTGTGGCTGACTGGGAGTGGCTTGATGCCCTTGGGCTCAAGAAGGTGGTTCAACTGGAGCCTATGGTCGGGGATCGGGCCTATTTGATGACCTTGATCAACCTATGGGATACCTGGACCAACACTTTCCATCTCCCAACAGGGGATATGATAGTGACCTTGGAGGACGTCTATCGAATTCTTTGGATTCCAATAGATGGACTGTCGATTCGGACGACATCGCAAGATCAGTGGACATCAGTGTTGACATGCTGCTTTAGGAACAGGGAGGAGCTAGGTGTGGAGATCCCAGTGGAGAGGGCAGAGATTGATTGCCATATTTGCAATATTTTGGTCTGATGGTAGCTTGAGAGGGGGGTGTTGGGAGTGAGGCACGTAGTACTTATGGGCCTCATTTCCAACATGTTGCTACCTGACTCGTCAGGTGTGAGGTTCTTATGGAACCTACTGGATGTGGTCTGGCAGCTGGTGGAGTGTCCGACAGAAGCACCACTGATCATGAGGTGGGGACAGACACTACTGGCATAGCTCTATAGTGAGATGTACGAGGTCCACTACCGAAGGTAAAAAAGGATTAGCTACAACTATCTATTGTAGAGCTAGGCTTGGTAGCACATAGCGGTGGAGATGCCAGCATGGTTACCATGGATGACTCAGACTAAAATGGAGGATAAGGATATAGGCTATGCAGTTCTATGGTGGCAGTCTAAGGAGTAGGGATAGATTCGATGGTGGGCAGGTGTCGTAGGGCACTATGTTGATGCCTTCGCTCGGATTACTCCAAGGGAGATATTTTGGTGCCCCTATCAGGACTATCTAGCCTAGACGTAGGTTGGAGAGTGGCTCCGACGGGTATGTAGGGAGCGATGGATGATTGAGTGACATGGGGCCGAGCATGAGTTCTTCCATTATAGCCAGGTGACATGATAGTTTTGGGTTCACCAAGGGTTTCCTAGTAAGCCTGTGGTCTATTGGTGCCAGGGGGATGAGAAGACTCTAGATCGACCGATCATTGTGCCACTAGGCAAGGATTCAGATGTAGTGATCGACGTCCCAGATGTGTATGACATCGGGACTATTGTAGAGTATGACCAGTGGTGAGTACTATAGTGATGATGGGGAGAGGGGCCACTGGGAGGCATAGAGGCCATAGCAGCAGGTGGGGAGGGTGTCGAGGCACTAGGAGATGATTGGGGAGCTCTACGAGAGGATGTAGACATGGTGGATGTGAAGTCTGGGGATGTGTATTTTGGGGATCTGGATCAATCAGAGATGTAGGATGTCATAGAGTAGTGGGAGCCAAAGCAGGCTACTGTTCCAGAGATGCCCATGCCTCAGGAATATTTGTAGGATATGAAGTTTGGGTTATGCCTCGAGATTGCATGATTGGAGGGGCTACTACAGAGGCACGATGAGGAGATATGGGATGCGCTGTGGGATGGGGATCTCTTGTGCATGTAGCTGGCAGAGTGGGAGAATGCATTGGCTACCTAACATCGGTAGGATGGGGGTACTGATGCTGCATGAGAGAGGGATCTCCTACGAATGTAGTTGGCGGAGAGGGATAGGGCTTTGGCATGGTGCAACGAGAACTTGGCGATGTATCACTAGCGGGAGATGGACTCAATGCAGTAGCGGTTGGAGCTGGAGGTAGATATTAGCCGCATTGGTGGGCAAGTCCCTACATTTAGCAGAGGCGGATCGTCATGTCGCTTGAGAGGGAGCGAGACTGAGCAATCAGCATCCTCTCGACATAGGCGACTAGATGAGGCGGGCGAGTAGACATGATGCGAGGGCTAGCAGTAGCCGTCCTGAAGGGTCTCATAGGACCCACACCAAGGGGGGTAGTTCCTGTTGCACTGATCCTTCATGATCATGGTTGTCGATGCCCTAGGCTTGGGGGTTTTTGAGCTTTTGGATTTTGTTGTGGGGTCATAGGACCAGTCCATTGTAGCCTATGAAATTTTTTGGTGATATATAGATGACTTTATTTTATTTATGCACATGTGATGATTTAATTTTATGCATAATGAGTTATGAGTATGGATGTATGCATGTTAATTTATTTTTATAGATGCATATGTTATGATGAATGCAAATGTTTCTAAATTTGAGGATATACAAATGTAATGGGTGAATTAAATTTGTGTTGTTTGGTGAGGGCACCATAGACTACTTATACCTTTATGGTTTTGGCGATTGCTGATGGCAATGCGAGGATGAAAGCTAGCGCAGTTGGTTTAAAATGTAGCTAAGGTTTTTTGAGACTGAAATGGTTTTAACTAACTAGCCACGCCTGTATTTTATCTTCAAGACTTTTGGACAAGGTATGAATTGGACTTGTCTTTGACCAAGTTATTTCACATCCCTGTGTGTGCAATTGAGTTCATTTATGTAGTATTTGTCAGGATACCGCCAGTGCTAGATAGGTTGTCAACCAAACCTGTACCGAGGATCACCTAATTAGCTCCACTAACTACTTTATTGTATGTAGTCAGACTAATCTGTGACACTATCTAGGATACCATAAGCTAGCTCATCCACATGCAAACATTGATATGTACACGAGTTAATGTGACCGATATATCATCATGCGGGAGGTTTACCACCAGTGACCAATAGGCTATCCACCAAACCGATACTGAGGTTTGCATCATGACCTGTCAGAATGTTGAGAGTTCCAGGGATTCAAGTTTGACTCCCTTCTTTTCTTCAATTGTATTGGGATACTTGCTCTTTTGTAGTGATAAAAATCACTATTTATTGTTTTTTTTTTGAGAAAGGGATTTGAATATTGAGTGATGAAAATCACTATTGTATGTGCCTTTTGATGTGTGCACTTTGGTGGTGATGTCAAATTTTTGGAGTTTTGACCTTTTGCAAGATTTTATGATGTTTGCAAATTTTTGAAAACTTGGGATTCTTGGGGAATTGGGTAGGGAAGATGCTTGTCCTTTTGCCAAATCTCAGCATTCTTGGGGTCATTCGCACAAAGGGATGAGCAAGATAACCGTTTCTCTTATGGTGACCTGGATTGCTATGCAGGTTTCATCTTTCATTCACACAAATAGGGAATTTTTATGTGTTTTAATTTGTGTTGGGATGCTATGTAATAAGGTGTGATCCAGGTAGAACTCTACCTTTGTAAAATCTATTTGACTTGGTACAACACGTGGCTAGAAAGCAAATGATGACTGAAGGACGAAAACTCTTGATACATTAGAAGACCACTGACTCTGGTATGGTAAAAGGGAAGTGAATGGCATTTATTTTTTATGGACTGCTTATAGAATGCGAAAATGTGGAACAAGATGAACTAGCAGAGTAATTACAGTCTACGGTGCCTTTGACCTGTATGACCACAAATATGCAATGTATGGATGTGATGCTTAATGTAGCTACATATTTTTGTGTTTTTGATGGATTGATTTTTTTGTGAATATGAAGATGAGATGTGAGAATAGCTTTTTATTGTGGTGATGAGTTGGAGTATGCCTGGAAATGAGATGCAAATTTTTGTTATTTTTGATGATTTTACTGTTTTTGAATTTTCTTATTTTTGACCAAGCGATTGTGGGAATCCTTGGAGCTTTTTTGTTGACCAAGCAATTGCAGGAATCCTTGGAGCATTTGGGGATTGACCAAGTGATTGCGGGAATCCTTAAAGCTTTTTTTTTGTGCTACAACTCTTCTAGATATGGAATGGCCGCAAATGACTGATGTTCAAGGGTTCTAATTCCTTGATTCCATCAAGAGAGTCTAGTCGGTATGTTCCAGGTCCTATTTTACTATCAATTACATAGGGACCTAACCAATTTTCCATGAACTTGTCTCTTATATGGGACGACAAACTAGAATTCTATTGGTTCTCTTTTAAGACCAAGTCACCAACTTGAAATTCCCTCAGGTGAACTTTCATGTTGTATGCTTTCTTAAGTCGCTCTTGATAGATACGTAAATGCTCAAGAGCATTAACGCATTGTTCATCAAGCAACGTAAGCTGGTCTAACTAGGCCTACTGTGCAGTGTCATCATCAATGAACTCTTGCATTAATATGCATGGGGGAGGAATTTCCAACTCAAGAGGCATGACTACCTCGGAGCCATACACGAGCGAAAATGGAGTTGCCCCAGTGGGCATACAAATGCTAGTGCAATAAACCCATAGGGCAAGTGGGATTTGGATGTGCCAATCCTTATGATTGTCTACGACTATATTTTTGAGGATGGCAACTAGCATTTTGTTTGACACCTCTACTTGCCCATTTGCCTGCGAATAATAGGGTGTCAAAAAACTATGCTAAATTTTGTACTTTGTGGTCAAAGCACGCACATATTTGTTCTTGAATGATGTTCCATTATCCAATATTATTTTGGATGGAATACCAAAATGACATATGATGTTATGTAAAATGAACTCCAAAATGCAGGATCCTATCGTAGAGGTAAGCGAAACTGCTTCCACCCACTTGGTGAAATACTCTATGGACGTTATGATAAATGTGTGATGACCTGACGACATAGGGGAGATATTTTCTATTAGATCTAAGCCCCACTATGAAAATGGCCAAGCCAACTAGATCAGTTGTAAGGCCTAGGAAGGTACGTGTGTCAAATTAGCATGGTGTTGACACTTCATGCACTTCCTGACATATGCGCAACAATCTCACTCTAAAGATGGCCAATAATAGCCCATGCGAAGAATGTGCTTTGTGATGGCCATACCACTAAAGTGGCCACCGCACATACCATAATGCGCTTGGGCGATTTCCTAAGTGGAATCTTGCTAGTCCAAGCACCGAAGGAGGATCCCTTCGTAGCTATGATGGTAAAAAATATCTCCTAACAAGACATGCTTTGCCGCTTTCTACTTGAATGCTCATTTTGCGGCATGCATCAATCCAAGTGGGAGGTTACCTAACTTGAGGTAGTCCCTTATGGGTGAATACCAATCCTACTGATCGGAAGCCTCGATGGTATGAACAACCAATCCCTCTTGAAGTTCATCCCTAGCAAACACTGAGCGGGAGAGAAATTGTAAGAATAGCATTATGTTGCTATTGATGGGAGTAGGGTAGAACAAGGACCCCTAGTTGGCGTGTTTTAGATGATTGTGGATTCGAGATAACCTATCCTAAGGTGGTTCAATCTGGATCATGTGGATTCCTGGTGTCAAGTTAGAACTTGCATGATCCATCACGGATTGTGATATTGTTTTGACTTGAATGGTTTTCATATCACTAGAAAGGTCTTGCGGGATTAGTGACCCCAAGGAGGCCATAGTGTTTGTAAAACGATTCAATGACCGAGGGAGTGCCTCGATGTCGTACCATTCAAGATTCACTAGGAATTTGTCCACAAGGGATTTATAGGCCTGTAGAAATGGGCATTTGCATTGGAATACCCCTTTGACTTGGTTGACAATTAACAGTGAATCACCAAATATGTTCAATCATTTGATGTTCATGGTGATTGTTTTCTAAAGACCTATTAGCAAGGCTTCATACTCTGCATTATTATTGGTGCACGGGAAGTCTAATTTAAAGGATAGAGGCATTGGAGCCCATTGTGGTGTGAAGAATACTATTCCCATGCCACCACCTTGATCACATTTAGAACCATCAAAAAATAAGGTTATTTTTGCCTGTGACTCAGGCTCATCTGAATATGGTGATTCTGAGACATGGAAGACCCCATCATCGGGTAGTTCTATGACCAGAGGTTGATTTTATTTGAGAGGAGCCTTTGCTATTTGATCATCTATGATCTTTACTTTGATGGATTTCTATCCAATAAAATCTATGTCAAATTTTGTCAACAACATGATCCATTTCGTCGTGCGGCTACTATGATAAGTATGACTCATCATGTACCATAATGGATTCTCCTTAGACACAACATACGTAGTGTTGCTCAGCATGTAGTGGTGTAGCTTTTTGGTAGCAAACACCACTGCCAAGTAGAGTTTCTTGATGTATGCATAGTTAAGTTCATAACTGACCAAGGTGTGGCTAAGATAGTAAGTAGCCTGTTCTTTGTGAAGTTCATTCTTCTGGGCTAGCATGGCGCCCAGTGCCACCTCAGTAGCTGAGATGTATAAGTAGAACGACACTCCTGGTCTAGGTGGTACCAATACTGGTGGCAAAGCCAAGTATCATTTGATGTCGTCAAAGGCTCACTGGCACTCGTCATCCCAGTGAAATGCTACCCCCTTGTGCAATAGTTTGTTCATGGGTTGGCACTTGTCAGATAGATGTGCTATGAAGCACTTGATTGATGCAACCTTTCCCTATAGACTTTTGAGCTACTTAATGGTAGTTGGGGGAACCATTTCAAGGATTGCCTTGACTTTGTTTGGGTCCACCTCGATGCCTCTCTTTGAGACTATGAAACCCAAGAGTTTTCTAGATGTGATGCCAAATACGCACTTCTTGGGATTCAGTCTGACTTTATGTTCCATGAGGCGATCAAGGATCTTGCTTAAGTCATCGAGATGATCTGGGCACAAGAGAGATTTGGCCAGCAAATCATCCATGTAATCTTCCAAAGTTTTATACATGTAATCATGGAAGATGTACGTCATGGCACGTTGGTAGGTGGCACCAAAAATTTTAAGACCAAAAGGCATAACCTTATAACAAAATGTCCCCCAAGGCATTGTGGGTGCCATTTTTAGTTGGTCTTCAGGATTGATACAAATCTAATTATATCCTGAGAAACCATTCATGAGGGATAGCTGTTGTAGCGTCTACCAATGCGTCAATGCTCAGCAAGGGGAAATCATCCTTAGGACTCGCTTTGTTTAGATCTCAAAAATTAGTGCATATGCGAATCCTCCTGTCGGGAATTTTGATGGGTGCCATGTTGGAAAACCATGGTGGATAATCCATGCAGATGACAAATTGTGCATCCAATAACTTTTACAATTCATCTTTGATCATCAAGGCCACTGTTGGGTGCATCTTACGTATTTTTTTCTTAACTATCTTGTTTTTCAAATCAAGCGTTAGATTATGCATGACTAGATGTGGATCTAGCCCTGACATGTCTCTGTACAACCATGCAAAAACCTCCTTCTTATCTTTGAGAAGGGCAATGTAGTCGGCATGCTCTTCAAAGGATAAGCTTACCCCCAGCTTGATGATCTATGGATTCGTTGGATCCAAGTCGATGTCTATGTCAGTCGTCTCCTCGATCGACATGTGGGATCCGTCCTCCAATTGATGTGGAGTCAGGATCAAATGGATATCACTTGCTGAGTTTAAATATGCATTGGGAACCTTGGGTTCCTCTTCAGCATGAAAGATATCCTGGGTTGACCCTAGGGTAAAATGAAGCATTTTACCAAAAGTCCAGTACTTTGATGGGGATGGAGGTGAATTGACGTGATCCCAATCTATGGCATCTATGTCTAGATGCAAGGACCATGCTGGATTAGCCAGATTGTAGATGGGGCCGATTAAGTCAATGGAGATCATGTTGATGAATGATTTTGGTCTCCATTACCATGGGTGTGATGACTCGAACACTCTGGATGTTCTATGTGCTCCGGATCTGGATCTAGAGGTATTGGCATGAATGGATAGGTCCTATGTGTTGATAGGAGGATAGGGTCTACCCTCGACACTGATATCACCCTAGGGTCTCAAAGTGGAAGATGCTCTTCATATACCTGGAGTAGCGGATCCAACACTTGGTCCCACCCCATTGGGTCTATGTACCACTCATGCCCTAGCACTATGCCCATATATTCAAATATGTCATTAATCTCTAAGGGGTATGGTTGGGGCACCTACCACATGTGATTAAGATATGTCATTTTTGTTTCATCTTCATAATCACTATCGAAGATCCAAAAGCCCTCATTGCCTCTGACAACTGTTTGAGGCATTATAGGTTCTTCCTACTCGAGCAAATTAATCTGGCCCCATTATGGTTTTTCCACTCTCCGTGGGGGGACCTGATTCTCTTGACGTGGCATTGGATCGATTGGAGCTTCTAGAGGGAACATTGTCAAGAGGCTCTCTTGATATTCATTCATGGGGATCACTTATGAGTGATAAATATTAGATTCAAAGGAATCATATGATGCTGGTACATATTCTAATTCGTCCTCCAAATATCCCTCTTGAAACTATTTATACCTTCCCTGAAAGTGAGTCCCCAAACTTTTGCCTCTCTCTAGCAAAGAAGAAGGGTTATTGAGGTTAACAAGGGTGGCTATTGACCATGGGAGGTAATATCCCAATGTATACATTGTGTTTGAGTTGGCATAAGGATTTGATGCCAATCCACCCTTGTTGCCTATCCCTAGGCCATGCATGTTCTCCACCAAGATGTCCAAGGGTAGGGGGTGGTTGAACCCCACGCACGACTTGTCATAAGGAATTTGGTATCTTGGCTGGTAAAGGACACGCACTCCTTGCTCATACCTACCTAGCCTGTATCCATGCCAATTGCATTGGCCAAGATATCTCAAAGTGAAGTATGGGTTAGACAGATAGTTGACATCTTCTGCAAAAGGCTCTTCATCTTCATCCTCTTGCATGCATGGCTCAGTACCATGATCAAGGCCCCCATACACAAAGTTTGTCTTTTTTGGTAGGTAACCTAAAGGAACAATTGTACCAATGGGGAGGCGAGGTCTCCCCATGTCTTGCACGGACTCTAGTGTGGTCGTTGCTACAACATTCTGCACTAGATACTCCCCCAGGCCTGTATTGGCCATTTCAACAGTGATTTTTGGCGATTAAGGGGGAGGTAACGAAAGCTCTTCCTGAGTCCACTCCATGGTGGGTGAACTAGGAGCCTCAACTTCCATTGTGCTAGGCATCTCTTCGGTAGATATGGTTGATACTATTGGTAACGCCTCTTCTAGGGGTTGAGCCTCTTCCAGGGTTTGCTTCCCTTTGTCCATCTATTTAGCCATGATAGGTGGTGTTGTTGGTGAAGGACCAGAGGATGAAGATGTACCTGGCTAAGGGTTTTATGGATTTATCACTAGGGATGCTTGCGGAATCAGACCTTTTCTAGATAGATTTAACTAAAAATCCAAGTGCATTGATGGAAAGGTAGATTGCGGCATTAGCTGCATCGCATTACAATATTTGAAGGGTTCTAAGTCCATCGGGACTACATGTACTTCCCCTTCAAATGTATACTTCAAACACTGATGAGATATCGAAGGGACACACTTCATGTCCCTAATCCATGGCCGCCCTAGCAAGATGTTATAATCCATCTCACACTCCAAAATATGGCACAATGTAGGTGTCATATTTTGTCCTACTTGAATGGGTAGGAAAATCATGCCAACTATTGAGCATATCACATCATTGAATGCTCGTAGTGTATAGGTGGAAGCTGTGATGTGAGAGGCTTGCAACTTTAGATGTTTCAATGCCACTATGGTAATGATGTTACTAGACGAGCCAGTGTCTACCAACACTCTCTTATACGGGATCTCGTTGACCCGCATGATAACATGCAGGGGTGGATCTGCCATGTCATCAAACACTAATTTAACTTCATCCTCTTGAAAGGTGATGACTGGCTTCATGCATCTTTTGACATGTTGCACAAAGTTGTTGAAGGAATTCGCTTCGTGGGGCTACAAATTGATGGCTTTCAATATCTCCATTAGAGACTCTCGATGGGGTGTTGATTGTTGTATAAGCTCATATATGGAGAGCCTAGCTGACGTGGTCCTCAAGCTCTACATGAGTTTGGTCCAAATCATGGCCACGGGTCTAGGCAGAGGTAGTTGCATAGGGTGTTTTTGAGGTTGTGACGTCAATGGAACCTCTCTTGTGGCTGCCTTAGGGGCAACTCTTGGGTATCTCTTGTTCCTAGTCACTATGCTTATCATTCCTACATACCCTTGCATGGGGCAATTCTGTTTCACCTCATTGACTTGAAGGGGTTTTTCTTGTGCCTCATGGGCAGGCAAGGGGTCTTTGAAAACTCCCATCTGCTGGT
Organism: Wollemia nobilis; assembly: GCA_028583015.1. Lineage (NCBI taxonomy): Eukaryota > Viridiplantae > Streptophyta > Pinopsida > Araucariales > Araucariaceae > Wollemia > Wollemia nobilis. Next base: position 187,070 of record JAQPPZ010005185.1, on the reverse strand, counting down.
TTTTTGGTGCTACGGGGTTGTCCACTGCCAATGTGTTATTGTCAGTTAGGTCTTGTATCAAACCTTTGAATTTCCAACATGCATTCAGGTCATGTCCCCTTTGCCTGTGGAACCTACAATATAAGTCCTCCTGGTATCCCTTAGGATTCGGTGCATTGGGATCTATGGTTTGGATCTCTGGAAGGTTGATCAAGTTCACCGCTGACAAGTAGTCAAATAGGGAGTCCCTAGACTCCGTATAAGGTGTGTACTATCACCTAGGGTGATGCTGTTGATTTTTCTCTTGCTTCTGGTTTTCTCTTTCATAATTATTAGGAGGTACTACTTGATAGTTAGCCTTTTGAGGCTATATTTCTTATGCAGTCTTAGGGACATTTATAGCAACTTGATTGATCGCAGTGGGTTTCTATTACGTAGTCCCTATTTTTGTGTTCTTGTTCGATTCTTTCTTCCTAGGTTTGGCAATCTCGCCATCCTGTATCTTGATCTCTTCAATGATTCTGGCTTGTGCCAGAGCTTCCTCTAAAGTGGCATATTGCTATAGTTACAATAGCACAGAGATCGATCTCAAACAACTTTGTGAGAACATTTGTGTAAGGTCAGACATAGGAGGGAGGTAGGGTAGCTTGGAAAGCAGGGTCCTCCACCGATTCCCGTAGGCTACCATGGTTTCTTCCTCATACTATTTAAGGCTTGCCAGGTCACTTAGTGACACCTTCTTCATGGTGTTAAAGTCAAAGCATTTTAGGAACACATCCACTAACTGATCCAAGTTACTGATGCTGTGCTTCAAAAATTGAGTGAACCAATCTGATGCAGGGCCCGTGAATGTGGTTATAAATTTCCTTAGAAACAATGCATTATTGTCTTGAATGCCAAAAAATTGGCTCAAGAATCTGGTCACATGCTCTTGGGCATCCTCCTCACCCTTAAATATTGCCAACTGAGGCAGCATAAAGTGTTCAGGGTAAGGGGGTGCAGGCACTGATGGATGCACAGGATGACTGTAGAGTTGGTGTAACGTGGGTTTTTTGGGCCCAAAAGCTTTGGTTTCCATAGACTCCAAATGCTCTGGTAGCGCTTTGTATGTATCAAAAAATTTAATCTCTTCCTCTTTATTTTGCTCCCATTGTGGGTTGTGGGAGACTTGAGGCCTATAGGAGGGTGGCTGGATAGCAACCCCTCCGCAATGGTAGGGCATTTTAGCTCGCTCTGCTTCTTGTTCATACTCCTCATAAGCTTCCTGAGGAGTCTTCGGATGAGACCTATGACCTTGGGTGGGTCCTCACGGAGGGTACCCATAATTTTTCTAGGGAGCGGCCTCCCACTCAGGTCTAGGGGGTCTCGGAGGCAACACTTGAAAAGGTCACGGGGATCTATCTCGCACCAAGGGATTATGCCTCTCATATGGTTCTGCTCTTTGGGTGTGAGGGGTTGGAACTCTCTCAGGCACTAGGTTATGGAGTAGCTCATATGTTTGGCATGGAATGCGCTCCTTGCTAAGGCGGTATAGATGCTCTACCTGCTACTGGTCATGCTCAATCCACGTGATCTACGCTTGGCATGCGGCATGTCTGGCCACTTCCAGGTCAATTTTTTTTGCCATCTTGAGCCTTGGAGGCCTGGATGCCTCTCCTATGCATTTACCTTGGTCATGATGATCCGAGATCTCAATATGTTGCTTCCCTTTGTTGAGGTTGGTAGCATTTACCCGAGGCTCTGGCCTTTGTGGGTGATCATGGTACATAGCAAGTGTGGAAGCACATGCCTCCCACACTATACATTTCTCTCAAAGAATGTAATGGTCTTCCTTGTGCTCCCTTTCATATGTGTGAAAGGGGTGGGCAAAGTTGGCTCACCCCGTTTGAAGAGCCCTATGCTCTAGGGTTTGTCTATTGGTTCTAATAGTGATGGGGGGCAAAGGAGGGATGCCATAATCATGTGGCCTCTCCTCATGGACACTATGCTTCTCTAGCATTTCATCATGTTGTGGCCACTCATATCGAGCTTCTAAGGGAGATTTCTTGTCTATGTTGAGCGCCATGTGTAAGGACTCATCCTGAAAGGGGCTATGATGAATGGGTGTGTCCCCCAAAGGGGTGTCCCTATAGTTCCACCTTGACATGGAATGATGCATACTCTCTTGTGGGTCAGGCCATCAAGGCGGTATGACCATGTCCTTAGGGCTGTAGCGGATGCAACTTGTGACCCCTTGTACACTTTTCACAGCTTCTGCCCTTGATTGGGCTTGGCTACGGGTGTACACCATGGTGTTTCTCTTCTACAAGATAAATAGATTTTTATCTCTTTTTATGATTTTTTTATGCTGAACTAAACAAAAAAGAGCACACACACACACAAAGCAATGATTATCTCGTTTAAAGATTAAAAGTGTGTCCTAAACCTGGTTTAGTGTGTTTTTTTTTTTATGGTTTTTGTAAAGAATGTTTAAATGCAAAATGAGGGCTCTTATGACTCCCATAATTGGTCACCCCTTCGATATACCATTGCTAGGCCGATATACCAACCTCTCTATATACCCGCCCTTATGTGAGGGAAACTATAGGTACGTGAGAGTAGATGGTACATGGAACGTAGGCGGTACGAAAGGAGAATCACCCTATTTATGACACATATCATAGAAGACTTATCCTTGTGTGTTGGGAATCACCCCAACTACACTCGGTCAGCTTTCGTCAGGATTTACGTCTAGCAATAGTAGCGATCGGGGTTTATGAATGTAAAATTCAAGCCAAGGTGGTGATGAAATCCACCATTGGTCTTGATCAAGGGCTGGGGTTTTATGACCAGCTCCTTGGTATTTAATTTTCCACATGGTGTGTGGGGTTTTTTTTATTTTGCATGATACAAAATAAACACACAGCAAAACCTTTCTTAAGCATGCAAAAAGAAACCAGAAAAACAAAAAAATTGAAGACAAACAATGACAGGAAAAGTTCAAAATTATTACCTCTTCTCTGCTCGAATCTGTCGGTTCTAAGATTCTTCCCAAAAATTTCATAGACTAGAATTCATCCTAGGGGGGAATGAATTACAGGACTATATTCATCACTGTGTGGGGTGAATTCCCATTTATCCCTGGGTGAGATGAATTACAGCTCTGTATTCACCCTCTGATGGAACAAATAGCAGTCAGCGTATGAAAATGCGGTACCTACAAGAAAAAACAACCAAGTTTGGATCATATCTCTGATCTTAAAAATATAGGACAAGGTCCCACCATGATCACCACTGAAAGCATGAGGATACGGAAGCAAAAAGGAAAGCGAAGATGTGATGCAAACAGAACCGAACTTAGCGCTAAATCCTAGGAATTTGAAAGTGCATGAAAAGAGGGAAAAGCATGAGTGAATCGAAACAAAACAAATGTGAATAAAGAAGACAGCCCTTTTAATTGATATGTTTCATAATTTGGTTATAATGTGCATCCTCCCCTTCCAAGGGCTAGGAGCGTTTAAGTATGCGTTCTTGTTACATCCATGGGTGCCTTTCCCTCTTTTGTGTGCCCACATGTAAAATGGGTGGACAAAATGTCGCCACCGCTTGCATTGATGAGGATCGATTCATTGCTGCTCCTATGATGTGTAGGCCCTACACTCAAAGGAACAAGAAATAGTCAATAGCACCTGCGGATAAAACAAAGCATGCAATCCCCAAGCCTATGATAAGTGAATAAGAAAAATGAATTAAACTATGCCTAAAATGAATCCAAAATCTTTGAAAATTTGATAGGGGCATCAAGAAACCACCAAGAAAGCCCTACAAAAATAATAGTCAGGAAATTCCTCGCTGATTTGAATTCGCTCTGGGGCGGGACAAATTCACCTGCAACAAAATGTTGAATAGGTACTGTCCCAAATGTCCTACCTAGGAAGCTCCAAAAGACCTGTAAACTTGAGGTTAGCTAATTGGGGGTATTTTGGGAAGAACCATATGGTCATATTTTCCAAATTTGGACTCCATAAATGGGAATTTGATGATTCTACCTATGGATTAGTAGAAGCGAGCAAAGATAGAAACATGATCAAAATTGTTCAAAACGAGACGAAATTTAAATGACAACCTATCTAAGAATCATAGAATTGAATGCAAAAATGAAAGAAAGCAAGTCTACCATGGAATTCCCATCACTCCAAAGGGGGTGTGATTAAGACTGTGGCAGTGTGGGAGGGGGCGCCCATGGGGCAGGCCGCCCATCGTTTGAGGCCTAATTTCGGCACCAATCCACTTGGGATGGGTCCAAAACCTCTTGTGTGGTATTGTCAAAAAATTTGGTGGGATATTGTGGCCAAATGTCAGGTTTTGGTCTCAAGATTCATCCTCCCAATAGTCACCCAATGACCTCCCCTCTAAAGGAGATCAAGGATGTGAAAGGCGCAAATCCAAAATGTGTGAGGTATGACAATAAAATGATAGCACTTCATTTCTCTAAAATGCTCCTTCTCTCCATTTTTTGGGGTGAGGAAACTCACCAATTTATAGACCTGGAGGTCTCTTGAAATGGGCATGCAGATGCGCCACTTGGAAATCATGTCTTTCCAGGGGGAAGGAGATTCCTCCCTGAATAGGGACTTCATGATTGCCCTTGTAATTGCCTATAACACTCGAAAATGCTCACCCATACTCCCATGCAATGAAGGAAGTGTTAAGTGGTGGATCTGAGCTGCCATTTGTCAAGATTTGACTTTTGACCCGTCAAACCTGCAATTCACCCCACCCTAGAGCGAATCTAGAATTCATCCCTGGGTGGGGTGAATCCCAGTTTGAATTTTTTCTAGGGTGGAATGAATATTGAGAAAAGTGCCTGAAGGTGCCAAATTGATCTCTGACCTTCCAAAACTACTGTGAGAGTGGTTAGGACCACTGTTTAACCTCTAGGGGCTGCTCTTGGGGCTGTGTGTGTCAATGCAATCAGTGTTTGCAATCACATAATCAGATTGGTGTTGTTTTTGTGTGTACATAATATTAATAAAGAAAGGATTATTCTTAATCTTGTTATATGTTTAAATTGTGTGAAATAGGTGAATTTCATGTTAAGCAAATCTACATGCATTTTAGAGAGCATATCTCTCCTTTATAAAGAGCCATATCTGATCCCCATTATCATGTCATAAATCCTTGGATGAATATTATGATGAAATATGGTTCTTTCTAAATAACTTAGGTTAACCTAGTTGCTTTGGAAATGGGACGACTTGAGAGTTTGTGAAGTCACCTTGGTTGGGGAATTTGATTATAAAAGTTATGATAGAAATATTTGGACTAGTGCAATTGTTAAAATGAGTTGATTTCAATTAATTTATTCCCTCCTTATAGTAGTTGGTTTTGGTCAACATTTGAATCTATAGTTGAGTTTAGAGTTACTATAACCCCAAAGAAATAAATTATTATGTGTAATTTTCCAATGTTGATGTTTTTGTGTATATTCCAAATTACTTATTGGTGGAATAAGTCATTGGAAAAATATAGTTACATTTTATTTATTGATGAACTAGAAAAATTATTTTATTGTGTTTTTTTTTGGTGATATTCATCAATAGGAATTCATGAATTAAAAGTGTGTTTGGGTTATTTATTTGTAAATGTGGAAACTAAATTTTGTTAAATGATATATTGATGCATTGCTATACATTAGAGTTATTATAACTCCTATCCAAGAAGATATTGATTTTTAAATTTATTTTTTAATCTTGAATAAACAAGAAAGTCTAAATTTAGCTAGACCAAATGTTTATTTGGGTTTTAGAAATTGTTAGTTTATTAGTATCTAAATCACTACAATTTATTTATATTTAAATGACATTAAATTAGAGTATACTTGATTTGTATTTTCTTTCTACAATGTTATGCTTTTGAGACTAAAATTTTGAAAATAAAAGTGAGCTAAAAAAAAATTATATTGAGGATAAAAATGAATAGTATAACTGTGTTCATAGTTTCAACGTTTATTGATATCTTTGTAGTTGAATTACTCTTTACTATCTAAACACACGAAAATTAGAATTTTTTTTAGTAAAAAGTTGGTAAACCTTTCCAATGATTGCTTAGGAACAATGAAAATATAATTTATAATAAAATAAGCCTTTGTATATACAAATCATTTTAAAATATAATTCATATGAGCAATGGTTGAAGAAGGATTTTGTCCTCTAAATTGTTGGAAACTCAACCAATTCGTGGAAATAGAGGTTGTGGTCTGGTTGACTGTCTTTGCAAGTGCTTATAATGGTAGTGGTCAGAGGTATGCTAGAAATTGAAAATATTTCATGCTTGATTTAGCTAATGAATTTTGGATTGAAGTGAATACGACATAGACACCAAATGTATTCAGTAATTTGCCATGGAAAAGGATAGATATATTTTTAAATAAAATGAATACTAAATTTTTAACATATATTAAAATCTCCAAGGTTGGACTACTAGTTCCTAAGACTTGAAGAATCCTTGAAATCCTACTGAATTTGATTAAGCATGCTCATTTCATTATTGATATGAATTGTTCACTAAGCCAATAGAATACTCCAAAAATATGTTGAGTGGAAAATGATTATAAGATAATGTAAAAAATATATATTTGAAAAAGAGTATGGTAGATTGAAACTGTTGGGAGTCAAGTTGGTTGGGTAAGACCAGGAATTACGAAATGTCAAATATTTTTCTAATAAAATATGCTTTGAGCAAGGTCTATTACCATTGTTAATAATTAGAAATTAAGTAAATGAATGGTTATATTCTGGGTGAATATTTAATTGTGCATTTAACTCTTTTGTTGCCTTATGTTATCCATATCCATATTGGAATGTTATTTATTGTAAATAGAATTTTAAATGAGCACTGTGTATGGTCTAATTATACCTTTGTTAGAAGCTATAAGAGTCCATGAAAAATACTAGTTGATTTTAAAATAGATGATAATTTATTCTTGAGTAATAATATTAGGGATTTAGAGGAATCTTAGATGCCAAGCTTTAATCCCAACCAAATTCATCAAATAGAATGAGTGGATTCATTCATCGAGAAGGATAAATTATTATTTAAACATAGATACCCAATGTTGGACTATAGACAAGCATTCAACATGACTTGAGAGAAACTATTTTATTTTATATAATGGGTCAGATCATCAGACCTAGTCAAATTTAGTAACAAGGGATGGTATGGGATGCCACATCTAGGTTGTTGCCTAGGAGTACAGCGATACATCTATGTTTCACTATGGTTATAGAGTACTTGCATGACAACTAAAGTTAGTTCCACTATAACATTTGGTATGGGATAAATGTTTGTGAATCAAAGTGAGCATTTGAGACTAAATCTAGTGTCAATGAAATGATATGGCTCTAGATGAATCTGAGTATTAGGATAATCATCTAGATATTAGGCATATGTATGCTAATTTTATTATATATAAATATTAGAATAAGTCAACTAGTTTAGTTGAGGTTTTAGTATGGTAAGAGATAAGGAAAGTATCCATCCACCTTCTAGGTGTATGGGCCCTAGAGGATAATCCCAATTGTGGCTCAATCCTCATGCTAGAATAGGAGGATGTTAAATGACACATGTCAAATCCACAAAATGGTACCCTTCATGGGATTTGGCCAATATAATCCACTTGAGTGACTGTATGTCATAATATTTAATCCAAAAGTGGTATTATATACCTCTACTAATTAAAATTCATGTTAATGATTCATTGGGTGAGATATAATTACTTTGAACATGAAAGCATTTTTAGGGTTAAACAAAAAATAACCCTATAAAAATGCTTGACTCTTTTTTGTGGTACAACTAGGTGAGTAGACTTGGGTTGTTACATCTCCCCATAGTTGGGATTGGTGTCCCAGTAAGCGCAAGTAGTCATGGTCCAAGAACTTCCATGTTACTTTGACCTCTCTAATCTTCTATTAGTAGCATATGTTCTTAATGACTATCAGGTAATCCTTTGCCCAATATTTTTATTGGGAGTTTTGTCTTAGTTACATCCCATACCTTTCTTGGGCTTATGCATCCCAATTACCATGCAAGCATTATTTCCTTTACAATTGACTAAATGAAGCACATTGTTAGAAAAATAGGGTACTAAATTGCTTATTGTATTGCTATATCTTATTTTAGCATCTTTTTCAATGTAATTTCTATTTTAATTACTATTGTTACAAATGTTCATGCTATATTTGTAATTTCCATTTTTAAATTGTTTTCTTAATTTTTTATTGCTTATTGACTTATTACTATTCCATGTCTACATATGAATTCCTATGCATAAAAGAATTGTATATTTCACAACAAATTTATGTTTTGAAAATGAAATACCGTCAACCAAGAAATTCGGTTGCTAACACTGCTAAAAATCATGTTAATGTAGCAGAGCCTGATGTCTATATGGAAATAAAAAAGCTTTTCATTATAGGATTAACAAGGTATATTTAATTATTATTATTTTGTTTACCTTTCTATTTTATGTTGGTAGTGACAAATATCCCACCCTACAAAACACTTGATTTTTTAATAATAAAGTAACTATCTACACAATCCTATAGGGCTAATATTTTCATAACACAAAATTTTGAATTTCTAACACCATTTTTGCTTTTCAATTTACATCTCAAACATCCAAAATATAAAATTATACTATCAAACCACTAATTGTCCTTTATAATAAATATTTAATACCATGATCACACAATTGGTCTTATATTTCTCCATGAGGAAAGAATAATATATTATTATATTGAAATCGTACATTAAAATAATTCTCAAGGTAATTCATCACAAAGCTTAATAAAGTAGCTTGTTTAATAAATTATTGTCTAGAGTATTCTTCCTTCAAATTTACATTTCTATGTCCTCTTTATTTTGTAATTACGATCATCAATGTTGTTACAACTTCATTGATAAAACATAAACTATAACAAACCAATCTTCAAGCTTCCTTTCCTTCTTTGATATTTTTTCTATTCTTGATAGCTTTCATATTGCATTTGATTCCATAGTTATGCTCAAATATCTTGTTCTACCTTTGTCATCATAGACTCTTCCTATTCTTTGGTCTGTACTATTTCTAATAACTTCCTTAACATAATTTCCTATGTTCTCTCTTTTGAACTGAATTCCTTTTCAAAAATTCTATTGTATTGTTCCAACCATATTTGTTATTAGATTAATTCAATACCTAATTTACAATTTATGCTTAGTGTTTTGAATTTGAAGGTGTTATGTGACCAATAGTCCCAAAAATTACTACCATTAGGAGGATACCATTTGGTTTGGCTAAATATGGAGTACCACAAATTATAGATTGTGTACGCATAGGAGCAATAAAAAAGGAGGTAGTTTATAGTTTCTACCTCTTGGAAGCACATTACACATCTACTGGGTCCAATTAACCCTTTTGAGTCATAATGCTTTCACGAGAAACCTGCCATATAAAATAATTAACCTTCAACCATTATTTTGGATGCCATATTTATTTCTAGGTATGTTGTTGTTGGGGTTGGTTCTTGCTACTCTGGTGAGCCTTTCGGTAGCCTACTTTCACTGTGTAAGTGCCTTATTTTCCATATCCCCATGCTATTTGGTCTGGTCCATATTTCCATAGCATGTTATTTTTTCTAGGATTTCTTTTAGTTCATTTTTTTTGGCTTCCCATTCTTCACCTAACCATTGGTCCAAATTTTATCATCTTGCTAAAGTTTCTAGTTGTTGGATTATGGGTATGAGATACTGAGATATAATATTTTGGATATGATTATGAAGAGTCTCTCTGATACCACTAATATGAGGATATTTTTTGATAATAGGGAGAGAAATTCCCAAGAATCATCCCATGATCTGAATTTTCTCCCATTACCTACTTTCCAATGTATGCCATATTTAATCAGTGAGTCCCCTCTTTTAAGTGTTTTATATCTCTGATCCCACATCTGTAACTGGAAACTGTGGGATATCCTCCATTTTGTTTGTAGGGTAATATTTAGCTTTTAGAAATTGACTCCATAATTGATCTTGGTTTGTGATCCATCATTAGTATAACTTCCCTATTAGTGTTAGGTTGTTTGTTGATGCATCTCTGATTGGCATGAAAGGAATACTAGATTTTTTAAAAGTAAGTCTCAAAAATATACCCATGTTTTAAACTAAATTATTGTTTCTCTTGTATAATATATATAGATATGGTGCTCATCATGGGAAGCCTCAAGTGTAGAAAAAAAGGTGGTAATAAATTGGTTATAGGATCTTAGTGTACATGAAAGAGTCATTTGTGATAATGTCATGAAAATAAGAGATCATGGAAATGTCTAGAAATTTTGTTTATTAAAATTATTTTTGATGGTGTTTCTAAAGGAGACGTAAAAGCCAATAGAGATGTGTTTTTTTTAAATAACAAATACAAAATTCTCCTCACTTCCTCAACATTATATAGAACTTCAATGAAAAATATACAAAGTCTAGGGAAATTCTTACATGAATTAAAATTACAACCGAAGAAGGATGGAAATATTTTTCAATTTAGGGGGATTTAAAAAATATCATAAATGCTATCAACAAAAATTGATGTGGATATTGAATAAAAATATTATTATTATTGATGTTCATAATCTATTACTGGAGGTAATATATTATAAATATGAGCATATCTATAGAGAAGGATATTGGGTAGTAAATAATTTAGGTAATGGTGGCATTGATATTTATCTTAACAAATTCAAGTTCTAGAAGGTAATTGGCCAAGTAAGATTTTACCTCTTAATGCAAATTATGTCAAGGAGCTCATAATAGAAACATAACACTTTGATGAAGAATATATTTGATAAAAAATATATTAAATATAATTTAGCTGAGATTCCAGATTTAGACCAATTGGTTCATCCAAATTCCATAAGGGGGGTCGAGGTCAAGGCTCAAATCTCAAGCCTCACCAAACTGAATGCTTATCCTTTTTCTAGTACTTTTAGCAGCATAAAAAGTTTAAAATGATTGTGGCAAGGTGGTTATAGGGGTAGACTATGTGAAGTACTATGTGGTGGATTTCTAGTGGATAGCACATAATACTATGGTGGAAAAAAAATATGGACATTGTACTCAAATTATTATAGCGGTTACTGATTCCACCATGTAAAATAAAAAGAATAAAATATATATATACTTTGGTTGACATAAAAGTAAATGTAATATCTTGATTTTTTGATAAAATTAATCCCAATTCAAACCACATAAGACTTATTTTCTGTTAAGTTAAATTAAATAAATACTAATAAGATCAAATAAAGTATAGAGGTAGGATTTAAACATCATGGAAGAGAAACAAGTTCATCCAGAGTGTATCAGTGCTTCAAACCATTACCATGAACACATGTTATTTTTAAAAAATCATCAAAGAAAAGGAATACTGAAAAAAGAAGAGACAAGAGCAAGTGCAAGTTAGGAAGAAGTACAAGTCAAGAGTAAGTGTGAGGTGGGATGAAGCACAAGCTAGAAGTGAGTACATGCTAGTTAAAATCGCTAATGAGATGTTAGGATACCCTAGCTAGAAGTATGGAGGTACAATTTGGAGATAAGGAGAAGAGTGAATACATGGAAAGTTTAATCTAAGAAGCTCATGCTATAGTAGAAGTGAGTATTAAGGATGAGATGAATGGAAATTATACAATAGTTTTTAAAAGTAGAGGTTTTTCACAGTTAGAGTTTTTGGAGATTCAAAATTCGATCAAATAGAAGTGGAGATTGAATTCAAATTACTCTATGACTTTTCATTCTAATTTTTTTTTCCTTGTCAACTTTTTGAATTAAAAAATAAGGGATGGAATAATGGGTGGTGGTTCATGCTTTGGGGGAAGAGATACACTTTATTTGATATCATGTAATGGAATGTTTTTTTTGTTGAGAATAAAATTATTAATAAGATTCTAGTGTGGGTTAGGATATTTGGACATCCATATCAAATTATCAATAAGGATGTTTTGAAAAATATTTGGAATACCCTAGCGGAATTCATGAAGGAAGAAATAACTACTAAGGAACAAAAGAATATGATATGTACATGAATATATGTTTTTATGGATATTTTAAAACCTTTTATATAATCCATTAAGATTAAATATGAAACAAGTGAATGAGATCAACAAGTGGATTAAAAGATATCGAATTTAGTACCACAATTGTTATGAGATTGGATACATGACAAGAGTTTACAAAGTGATAAAAAATAAGAAAGAGATAAATTGGTCATGAGATAAACTTCAAGAGAAAGCAATAAAATCATAAAATAATAGAAGCTATACTAGATTAAGGATATTCCACTCCAAAACAAGAGGAAGAGAAAACTTTTCTACAACATCATTTGGAAAATTTAGAAGGAATTAAAGCTGCAAAGGAAGATGTTGAGAAAAATCCTAGAACAATTATAACAAAATATGTCAAGTTCATTCTTAGTAAATCATCGTTATTTTCCTCAACCGGTGTAGAATCCTCAAAGATGTTATCCATTGCACATTATGCTTTCAATAGCAACATTATAATGATATGAGGATGGAGGAAACCCATAATAATTTAGGGTTTATAGGGGTTAATAAGAAGGCAATTGATAAGAAAGAGCATGCTTGCACTTTATGGTTTCTGCCCAAACATAAAGAAGAAGAATGTGCTTTTGAAGTTGTTCCTTGCACTTTACATCATTTAGAGGAAGATAAACCTAAATATGATAAGTTTTACTATGAATAGTATGAGAATATTGAAGAGATTGATGAAGATAAAAATATTGGTGGAAATGAAAAAAGAAAGGAAGACCCTATAAGCAAAAACAAAGAAAAAACACTAGAAAAATATTAATGTGGAAAAACACAAGAAATTGTTACAAATATTAACAAGAAGTGAAGTGGGACTAAACCCACAAATAAAACACAAAATAACAATAATTTTTTTTTTTTTTTTTTTATTTGGTTATTGTGAGAAACCTCTATGACCTAAAATCTTGGAATATTAAGGGCATGAATAAAAAACCTAATAAAAGGTATTAAGAAATTACCACATTATTATAGACAAGATGTTTATAGATATGAGGGGCAACAAATATTTTAACCATTAGTAGTATTAAATTTCATCTTTAAAAAAAAAAAAAATTGAAAGGCATCTAATATAAAGGAGATTATGTAAACTTAATATTTTGAGAAGGATTAAAAATTTCATTAATAAAAACAAATTAAATATGATTTAATTAACTTGTTAAAAATATAATATAAATAATATAATATTTTTTTTATAACGTTAATAAAAACCGCCCATAATTAATATATATAATACATCAAAACTATACAATTAAATGATTATAAATATAATTTTTTACCTTAATGATAGTAAATATAATCGTTTACCTTAACGATAGCAAACTTTTTCCAATTTCATATAAACAATAAAATGGAAAGAAAAAACTGCCGACCCTTATAACGGATGAGAGATTTATGGTATAAATAGAAGATTGTAAATCTAACTTTCTATTCAATTCATTCGATCAAGCGTTAAAGTCTTGGTGCGATACATCTGATACAAAGGAAGAGAAAAAAAACAGCCTTATTCAATTGGACGAGAGGGAGGCAAATCGTTGATCGAATATTTTTGGGAATATTTTTGTCACAGCCTGTTCGCATAGCTTTTGTACACCCTGTTTAAAGTCTCATATGGAATCTGTTGCAAAGAAGTCAGTGATAGCATTAGAACCCTCATATGAGGATATGAGAGTACAACTGCTATGTCCGGATCAGAGGTGAAGTAATCTCTGAAGTTTTCATAAGGGTCTCAATTTTTCATTCTCGACACGAAATATTATGTTTTTTTTTAGTTCTCACAAAAAGTATAATTTATGGTTTGTTGTGGTGTAGGTGTGGTGGAATGGAGCTGGGTAAAGCAGATTTAATCAAATTGCTGGATACTGAGACGGTGGAAAACTATGAGAATTGGTTGACCACTACTTGTAAAGACTTTTATCATTCAATCTCTCGTGCCAATGTGCTGAATTGCCTAAAATGCCACTGGGGAAGGGCAATAAAATGTTCAATTGTAACTTCTATGAAAGGAAAAGGTAGGCCAATTTCTTTCAATCAACTAGATTTTGATTTATTAAAAGGAAAATGGATTGTTTTCTTTTCGTAGAGGGAATAGTAGATGTCATCTAGACAACAATTACTTGTTACTTCATTCAGATGGTTCAAGAACTTGTTTTATTTCCCTTTTGTTTGCAGAGAAGGAAAATGTCAAATATGAACGGAATGGAAGTGTTCAAATTGTACACTCATGGATATGTGTAAACTGTAAATATTCTTGGTGTGCTGAATGTGGGTTTGCATTTGATTCTGACTGTAAAAGGAAATGTAACCACCATTGCAGTGAAGCACTAAATTACAACATCAATGATATAGTGACAAGAATTGAATCTATTTATAATCAGTATAAGACAGTAAAACTCAATACTGATGACCAACATACTACATCCAATGAATCTGATGATCCCCCTGGTACTTCGAACCAATTTACTAACCAATATGGTACAGCATTGTTTTCTATTACCATTAATCCTCGTGCGACTTCATATATAGATAAGAAGAAAGGCAACGATACTGTATGGGGACGAGGAACTGGTTATGGTGGTCACAAAAATGAAGGCATATCATCCCAGATGAAGGAGAAGTTGAGAAAGATGGAAAATGAACTTGACTGCCAAGCCGAAAGTGTCCTGAAATGTTTGACAATTGTTCTTAGGAATAAAGCTGGTGATCAAGTTCAACCATGCTTAGGCTTTTCTGCTTATACTCTTCTTTCTCGGGAAAATGTGGTTGGCCAACTGTTAGAATACTTAGTAGTGAATGATTCTATAACGGACATATGTGCAAGGGGTGCTTTGTATATTCAACTGGCAGACCTGTTGGAAACCATGGCATTGTATCCAGAACTCGTTATGATGTTGATAGGATCCTCCTCCCAAGGTCATAGAAAAGGAGGTCCTGATGTTGGTAGTAACAATGGCAATGAAACATGTGTCTTTAAAAAGATGAAAAACATTTATGAGCAATCCAAGATTATGGTGGACAGATTCGGACATGGGAAACAAGATATTAAATATGTGTGTTCTGTTTCAGATGTTAAAGGTTTGGGACATTCCAGCTTCTCAGGACAAGCGGCATCAGCTTCAACAGATAATGGCTCGAAGACCATAGAAAACAGTGAAGACAGTTCAGAGCAGTGTAAGAATTTATGTCAATATAAAGAGAACTTGAAGCTAGTACAATTTGCAGATTACCCTTTGCTTGGACATCACACATATAGACAACATTTTTATGGGTCAAGGTCAAACAAGCAGAGCATTGATAACAGAGGTGTGCATAATAAAAATAGAATGGTGTATATTGCAAAAGAAATAGCTTCGTTGGCAACCAATCTTCCTCTGGAGTGGGAATCCAGCATACATGTTCGAGTGGACGAAGTGAGAATGGATATATTGAAGGCTCTGATAGTGGGTCCTAAAGGGACTCCATATCAAAACGGAGTCTTCATATATATATGTATTTTTCAACTGTGTAGGATTTTGTTTCTCTTTACAATATAATTTCTTGTGCATCTGCACACTTTTTATCTTTGAATAAACATTCATTAGAATAAAAGTCACAGCTGAGAATGAAATAGAGAATTACAAACTGGTTCAGTAATTAATGCATGAACAATTATGGGTTTTTATTAGCTTCAATGTTATTTTGTCCCTACAAATATTTAGTTTTTTATTAATCATCCGTTAATGGTTATTTTTTGTCTCATGCAATTGTTTCTGTTTTCTGGTTTTGCATATACATATCATAAAACAAGTAACTGTGTTTCTTGGTGCTGACAGACTATCCTCAGGTGCCTCCTAAAGTGTCTTTTAAGACAATAGGGAGTGGGCAAACCCGTTTCAATCCGAATTTATATGGGAAGGTTTGTTTAAGTTTACTAGGAACTTGGCAACACGTAATGGACACTCTCGAAGTAAATATTTCGGAGGATAAAACGACGAAGTGAAAAATGCTTCGGGGATTTTTCAAGCGAAGCGGCTGCTTCGCAAAGGATATTTCTGAAGTAGAATTTCGGTTTAAAATTGGCAGCACTGCGGCAAATATTGTTTCGGGAAAGTTGGGCACAAGACGACGACTTCTCTTCGGGCAAAAAGAGAAGAAAAATCTGTATTTCGTTCAAGGAGAAACTTAAATAGAAAAATCACACAGTAAAGCAATGATTTACACGTCTTGCCAAAGTTCAGTTTGGGAAGAAATAAAACAACGAAATTAGATTTAACAGAGAAAACAGCCGAGGGTTTACACAATAGCAAAATATTTTATTTATCATATAAAACTGGATTACAGGGCTTCTTTTCTGAAGCAGTTACAAACATCTGCAACCAGGTTGCAGGATAAACAAGATGGAGATTTCTTGGAGGCTGTTGCTCCCTTCTCCGGCTGTCTGCTGAAGTTGCTGCTGCTTTCCTCTCTTTTGCTGCTCTGCGAAACTTTTGCAGGAGGCATGTAATGTGGTTTAATAATTCCAACACCCTCCTTTAAACCAGATTTCTCAAATTCTTTGACGCCCAACATTTCCCGCAACCTGGCGAAGTCCTCCTCCTTCAAAGGCATGTAATGTGAATATGTTAGCTAACTGCTCCTTGGACCTGCAAAACTGCAACTGTACTTCACCAAATTTCACCAGCTCGCTAATGAAATGATATCGGATATCAATGTGCTTCATCCAACCATGGAAAACTGGGTTCTTCGAGAGGGCGATGACAGAGTTATTGTCACAAAAAATTGTTGTTTCTGCTTCTGGCAGATGATGTAGTTCACTCAGAACTCTTCTCAGCCAGACTGCCTGATAGGCAGCTGAGGTGGCAGCAACATACTATGCCTCTATTGTAGATAAAGCAACAATTGGTTGTTTCTTCGAGGACCAAGAGACAACTTCGAATCCAAAATGGAAGGCATATCCATAAGTGCTCTTCCGATCATCTATGCTACCAACCCAATCGCTATCAATGTATCCAATCAGTTTGAGTTGGTCTTTTCTAGCATAGTGGAGTCCATGGTTTCTCGTGTCATTAACATACCACAAAATTCTCTTACCTGCTTTCCAGTGAGTATCTTTGGGTGACTCCATAAACCTACTGATTAAACTAATGGTAAACATTAGATCTGGCCTGGTTATGGACAAGTACATCAGACTTCCAGCTAACCTTTTATAGAGAGTTGGCTCAACACTTCTACTGTTGTCAGTCTTCCTCAACTTCAAACCAGTGGCAACCGGATTGATGGCATATTTGTTGTCGTTCATCTTGAAACACTTCAAGACATCCTTAGCATACTTCAAGACGTAGGGATGGAGAGATGAAGATGCCATCTGCTGATTGGTCATCTTAAATGCCAAGAAATAATTTCATCATCCCTACGTCTGTCATTTCAAAATTGGTCTTCATGGCTGTTATGAACTCCTCAAATAGGCTGTTGCTATTACCAATATATATCATATCATATTTGTACAAGCAAACGATTATCATCTCACCCTCTACATTTGTTTTCAAATATAGGGTGTGCTCATATGGTCATTTTTAAACTCATTCTCCTAAAAATAGCCATCAATTCAACTGTACCATGCCTAGGGTGCTTCCTTCAACCCATACATGGTCTTCTTCAGCTTAAGAACCTTGCCTTATTCCCCTTGTAGTTCATATCCGGGTGGCTGGTCTATGTAGACCTCTTCTTCCAACACTCTGTTTAGGAAAGCAGACTTGACATCCATATCATAAATGCTCCATCCCTTTTGAGCTGCCAGTGCTAGAATCATTCTGATTGTGTCAAGTTTGGCAATAGGTGCGTACACCTCATGATAATCAATCCTAAACTTTTTCTTATAGCCTTTTGCCACTAATCTAGCCTTATGCCTGTCAACTTCTCCTTGGGTTTTGAACATCATTTTATACACCAACTTGACCCCAATGGTCTTTTACCTTGGTGGAGGATCAGTCATCTGCCATATCTCATTCTTTTCAATGGTTGCTATCTCTTCATCCTTTGCTTTCACCCATATGCGATTCTGACTTGCCTCTTCAAACTCCACTGGATCACACTCTGTAAAGAAGGAAAAATCAAAATATTCTTCATCTATCTGATTACGAGTTACCTCATAAATATCTTGCAAGCTTTGAGTCTTCATAGGTGTCCTCAAGTTTGGAATTCTACTTGCAAATGGAGGTGACTGGGATGATGAGGTTGTGCTACTGCTAGCACCACTGTTGCTACTTGAAGGTTCAGGTGGCTGCACACTTTCTTCATCCAAGTTTATAGGTTCAATAATTGCTAGTTTAGGCTGACCAATATTTGAATTCCAATTCCAGGATTCATCCTCCAAGAACTTCACATCACGGCCGATGACAAGTTTCTTTGTCATCGGATTTTTAAACTTGTATGCCTTTGCTTGTTTGTTGTACCCTTTGAAAATGCATTTTTCATATTTGTCATCCAGCTTCTGCATTTTCTCATCTGGAATGTGTGCATATGCAATGCACCTAAAAACTCGTAAATGAGCCACACTTGGCTTCAGATTGCTCCAGGATTCCTCTAAATTCTTTTCCTTCACACTCTTGGTGGGACATCGGTTCAGCAGATAAACTGCACAACTTACAGCTTCTTCCCAGAACTCATGTGGCAGACTTTTTGCCTTTAGCATGCTTTGTGCCATCTCCATGATATTTTTGTTCTTCCTCTCAACTACACCATTTTGTTACGGTGTGTATTTGACAATCAACTACTTATGAATTCCATGCTGCTTACAAATATTGTGGAATTTGTTGGAGATGTATTCACCTCCTCCATATGTCCTGAGAGTTTTCATGGAATACCCACTTTGTTTCTCCATCAGAACCTTAAACTCCTTGAACTTTGCAAATGCTTATGACTTAGGTCTTCTTACTAAAGTCATCAATGAATGTCTAGAAATATTTGTTGTTCGGCATATGAGCTGGTCTGCATGGGACCGCAAATATTTGAGTGCACAAGCTCCAATGGTTGTGATGCTCTCCAAGACTGTCCTACAGGGAATGCATCCCTGTGCTACTTACTGACCAGGCAACCTTCACAAACTTGGTTCAGTTGCTTAATAAGGGGTAAACCCTTCACCATTTTCTTCTTGTGCAACAAATTCAGGCCACTGAAACTCAACTAACCGAATCTGAGATGCCACAACCAAGTAGCATTCTTCAAAACTACACTTAAAGATATTAATGATTCATTTTGAATCTATAGTGAAAACATTTTGTTTTTCATCATGGACATAGTTGCAATTTTACCATGCACTTTGTCTCTGATGGTATAAAAACCATTTTTGAACTGCATAGTGTGTCCCTTACGCACAAGTTGTCCAACATTCAGCAAGTTGTGCTTCAAACCAGGTACATAATACATGTCACAAATTTTATTTCTTTCATCGTGTTGGGTGTGGATGAGGAATTTTTCGTTCCCTATCATGGGAACCTTGCTGTTGTTCTCCATATTGACTTCGGACTGAACTATTTCATCCAGTTGTGAGAACATCTCCCTGTTCCTAGTCATGTGGTTGCTACACCAACTATCAAGATACCAAATATTTTTCCTACTCTCCTCCTCAATACTGCAAGTTAGCAGCACATTTTCTCCTGCCACATTTTTGGCTTCATCTGTATAATGTTCTTGTTGCTGATTCTTGTTCGCCGTCCTCTTTCTACACTGTGAGATATAATGGCCAAACTTTTTATAGTAATAGCATTGGACCTTAGATTTATCTTTCTTCTAATAAGATCCAGTTTGTTGATTTTTACCAGTGTCTCTTCCTCCTTGCTGATGGAAGTTGCAATTGGTCTCTCTCTCACTAGGGTTTGACCTCCCTCCTTACTTGTTACCTCTCCCACGCCTGCTTCTACCTCTTACAGCTTGAGAACTAGAGGTGCCATGGTGGGAGTCTTGTCTGCCGCTGTCTTGAAATGAGACTTACACCTTGAAGGTTTGCTCCAAAGAATATTGAGTTGAACGGCTCAGCCTCTGCTCATGTGTCTATAGAAAACCCATGAGCTCATCCACCAAGAGGGTTTTCACGTCCCTTGACTCCTCTATTGCAATTAGCATAGAATCAAATTTTGTTGGCAGACTTCATAGAATTTTCTCCATAATCCTTTGATTCTGCACAATTTCACCATTCAACCACATTTGGTTGATGACATCTGTCATTCGGGTGAAAAAATTGCTCATTGTTTCTCACTCATTCATCTACAGGTTCTTAAACTCCATCCTAAGCATTTGCAATTTCACCAACTTCACTTTGTTGGTGCCTTGATAGGAACTGGCCAAAATTTCCTAGGCCTGCTTGGCCTTGGTGGCTAATGCAATCCATGGGAAGATAGTTTCCTCAACCGCTTGCATGATGTAGAAGAGGGCCTTATTCATGTTTTATTTCAATAAATCCTTGTCAGCTTGGGAGAGGGCGGCCAGTGCTACTGCATCTGCCAATTTTGGGTACCCATTCTCCACCAAGTCCCACAACTCTTGAGACCTAAACAAAATATTCATTTGTATACTCCAGTAATCATAGTTCTTGTCATTAAATCATGAGATCTAAAACTATAGGGAATTGTTTTTGAAAGCCATGCTTCAATATCTGTGTCATAACAATAATGGCTCCATACCAATTTGAAGGAATTAAACTCAATAAAATAGATCACAATGAGAGCTTTGCAAGTTTTCTTGAGTGAAGGAGGAGCTTCGCTGGGCTTGGTAGTGAAGCTTCAACAATAAAATTGAGCTTCACAAATATTTAATAACTTCGACAAAATGAGTAGCGAAGGAGGAGCTTCTTCATTTTACTAGTGATGTGGCAAATTCGGGAGAGATAACTAATTTTACCCACTTGAGGATGCTTCGTGGAAAATACTCCTAAAGTAAAGACTTTGGAGGATAAAATGACGAAGTGAGAAAAGGCTTTGGGGATTTTTCAATAGAAGCAACTGCTTTGCAAATGATATTTCCGAAGTAGAATTTTGGTTTAAAATTGGCAACACTGATATTGTTTTGGGAAAGTTGGGCACAAGATGACGAATTCTTTTTGGGCAGAAAAAGAAGACAAATATGTACATCGTTCAAGGAAAAACATAAATAGAAAAATCATGCAATAAAGCAATGATTTACACATCTTACCAAAGTTCAGGTTTGGGAGAAATAGAACAATGAAATTATATTTAACAGAGAAAAAACTGAGGGTTTACACAATAGAAAAATATTTTATTTATCATATAAAACTAGATTACAGGGCTTCTTTTCTGAAGCGGTTACAAACATCTGCAACCAGGTTGCAGGATAAACAAGATGGATATTTCTTGGAGGCTACTGGTCCCTTCTCCGGCTGTCTATTGAAGTTGTTGTTGCTTTCTTCTCTTCTGTTGCTCTGTGCTCGTAATCTCCTCTCATTATAAATGACATATGGTCTAGTATTTATAGATGAAGAATGAAGACAAGATGCGGGAATAATTCACCAACTGGCTGATAAAAATTAAATTTCAAAGAGGGTTTTCCACAAAATGCTGAACAACCCCACCTACTCATATGCGTGATGTCAGGTGCTCGTTTCCCATGCCTGGATGCTTCTTTGCAAATCTGATGGGCTAACTGTCGAATTTATGTTGCTTCGTAGCGAATCACTTTCAGGGGGCAAGTTATTTCTACTTTGTAGCGAAGCACCTTCAGGAGGCATATATTTACTGCTTCGCAGTGAAGCTTTTGTGGGAGGCGTGTAATGTGGTTTAATAATTCCAACATTATATAGTTGCATCTTAATATTTAGTGCTTCATGCTATGCTTTAGGATATGTCGGAGAATCTTATATGCTTAGTCTGATTTCCTCGACTAGCACATTAATTCTGGTTAGTATATTTTTATAGGTAAATAAAATTTATAATAATGCATTTTTAATTTAAAAAAGTTCAATAAATTTAAATTGTTCAAGTTTGAAGCTATTTAATGTTTTTTCTTTATTTTTTTTCGTATGTTTGTTAATTAAAATTATTAAGTTTATTTAGATATTACATGATTTTAATTTTTTTAATTATATTAATATTTTCTTTCAAATAAATTATGTGTAGTTTTTATTGGAGTACTTTCATTAAAAAAAACATTACATTGCTTATGTCTATCAAATTAATCCAATCATATTTAATTTGCCTTTCTATGTATGTATAATTTTTTTTAAAATTGGGCATATTTTGATAAATGATTTTATAAAATTTTGAAAAATTTGTCTTGAAGTTTATACATGATTCACCTTGATTCACTCTAAATTTATAATTACTTTTTTGGTACTAACCTTATCCATAACCTTGATATTATCTATAGTAATCTAAGAGTTTATTAATACCTTTATTTAGGCTTCTTATTCAAACCTTTAATTTTCCAAGATATATTTTTTTTTTTTGATTGGTTGAAAGGGTGTTGAAAGGTCCCTGAACCTTGTACAAGAGGTTTTTACATGTTTTTCAAGCCGACCGAGGAGGCCCAAGAGCTAAAGATCAAAGAGAAAGCAAAACACCACCCGAGGGAAGGTGTCGCAATATCATGACCAATTAAATTTTCACGGCCTACAGCATAGGGAATAAGCAAGGATGAAAAGATGTCACGATATCATGACATGTTGCACCGTTGTAGCCAAAATAGGAAGAGATGTCATGAAATCGTGACAAGAAGCAGCATCGCAGCCGAAGGAGAGAAAGTGTCACGATATCACGACATGTTGCAAGGTTGCTGCTAGAAGAGAAGAAGTGTCGCGATATCGTGACATGTTGCAAGGTTGGTGCCAGAAGAGAAGAAGTGTCGTGATATCGTGACATGTTGCAAAATCACGGCCAAAGAGAAGAAATGTCGTGATATCGTGACATGTTGCAAAATTGCGGCCAAGGAGAAAAACTATCGCGATATCACGACATGATGCAACAAGCCGACCAAAAAGAAAAAGTGTCACGATATCACGACAAACTGCATCATCGAGGCTGAAGAGGAAAAGTGTCACAAAATCGTGACATGATGCAGAATCGCGGCCGAAGAGAAAAAGTGTCACGATATCATGACATGTTGCAACATCGCGGTCGAGGAGAAAAAGTGTCACGATATCGTGACATGTTGCAACATTGCGGCCGAAGAGAAAAAGTGTCATGATATCGCAACAAACTGCATCATCGAGGCCAAAGAGGAAAAGTGTCGCAATATCACGACATGTTGCAAAATCTCGGTCGAAGGGAAAAAGTGTCACGATATCGCGACATGTTGCAAAATCGCGGTCGGAGAGAAAAAGTGTCGTGATATCATGACATGTTGCAAAATCACGGTCGGAGAGAAAAAGTGTCGCGATATCACGACATGATGCAAGATCGTGGCCGAAGATAAAAAGTGTTGCGATATCGTGACAAGTTGCAACATTGTGGCCAAAGAGAAAAAGTGTCACAAAATCGTGACATGTTGCAAAATCACGGTCGAAGAGAAAAAGTATCGCGATATCGCGACATGCTGCATCATCACAGCTAAAGAGAAAAAGTTTCGCGATATCGTGACATGTTGCAAAATCATGGCCGAAGAGAAAAAGTGTCGTGATATCGTGACATGTTGCATCATCATGGCTGAAGTGAAAAAGTGTCGCGATATCGCGACATGTTGTAAAATCATGATCGAAGAGAAAAAGTGTCACGATATCGCGACATGATGCAAAATCACGGCCGGAGAGAAAAGTGTCGTGATATCGCGACATGTTGCAAAATCATGACCGAAGAGAAAAAGTGTCGCGATATCGCGACATGTTGCAAAATTATGGCCGGAGAGAAAAAGTGTCGCGATATCGTGACAAGTTGTAACGCCATGATCAAAGGAGAAAGAAATGTCATGATATCATGACAAGTTGCAACCTCGCAGCCAGAGGGGAAAGAAATGTCGCGATATCACGACATGTTGCATTTTTGCGGCCAAAGGTGAAAAGTGTCACGATATCACGACATGTTGTAATTCTGCTACCGAAGGAGGAGGAAGGAATGTCGCAAAAATGTGACCAGTTTCATGAGCATACTAGACCAATCCCCTGCCAACACCTCACATTGTGCAAACATTGCCACTTATAGAATCGTTACTTAGGCCAATGGGGAAGGAATCTCTCCATACTTGAATTTCAGATTCGCTGACTCCCTTGTTAGCAAGCCAGTCCGCAACTTTGTTTCCTTCCCGATATTGATGCTTAATGACTAATTCTGGGTAATTGCCAATTAGAGCCTTGCATTCTTCGAAAATCGAAGCAAGGGCCTAGGGAGGCATAGGAGTCCCATTGAGCCAGTTGATGCATTGTAGCGAGTCTCCTTCGATGATAATTTTGTTGATGGTCAAACCTTCTAAGAGAATCAAACTTTGGAGCAGAGCTCGTGCCTCTGCCATATTGTTGGATTGAATTCCCAGGTTCTGGGTAAAGGCCAAAATTATTTCTCCTCTGTGGTTTCTGAGAATTCCTCCTTCACTAGCCGCTACAGGGTTTCCTTTGGCCGCACCATCGAAATTGATCTTGTGCCACCTAGTAGGTGGTGAGACCGACTTTATGATAGACCTGTCAATAGAAGTACGGGGCGTGGCAGAGAAGTTAGCAAGATTGAAGAGTTTGGTTAAGTCTGATTCAAAGCCAAGAGGGGGGGGTTTGGAAGACAAAACCAGAGAGGCATTCTCCATAGCAAGGGCCAAGATTTTGGCAACGACAATCTTCTTATCAGTGGCTTGATTTTTGAAAATTATGGCATTTCTCTCTAGCCATATCTTCCACAGGGAAAAGTGGAGGCAAGCTTGCCACATGAATTTAAGTTGGTTGCTCTTGAAAGGTCGAGGCCATTGCTAAAAAAGGAGGGGAATGGAATGAGGGAGGGCTATGGAGATGTCTAAGGTGTTAAGAACCTGGTTGAGAACTACTAGAGAGAAGGGACATTCCAAAAAAACATGCAAAGTTGACTCACAGGCGTTTTTACACAGGATGCACCAATTGGGAATGAGTAACCCTCTGATTATCAAGTTGTCAGTGGTGAGAATTCTATTTTGGATGGCCACCCAGTAGAATAATTTGACCTTGGGAATGATCTTGGGGACCCAGACATGATTTGATAAGTCCTGACCATCAGTGGGAGGTTCTTGACTGTAGTAAGTTGATTTAACAATGAAATTTCTAAAATCTTCAAGGTTCCAGACCATGGAATCATCTTTGTGTGAGCTGGGGATGATGCAAGTCCTCAACAAGTTTTGTAACCGCCTGAGCACCTCGGTGATATGCCTTGGTCCGTTAATACCCAGATGTTTCCATTCAGGTCTTGTGGTACCTAGGTTAATGAAGTGACACACCTTATCTCCAAAGGTGGCTTCAGTAGCCGTCTTGAGCACTGCAAGATGTGGATCTTGGCTAAGAGGTTTATCATGGATCAATAGGTCATCCCAAAAATGAATGGTCGTTCCAGTTCCTAGACACCACCTTAAGCCTTCCATGATAATCTTCCTTGTTTTGGTAACTCAATTCCAGAAATGGGATCCAATAGGAAGGTTGTGCTCTCCAAGAAAGGAAACCTGATGGAGGTACTTAGCTTTGATGATGTCAATCCAAGTGACTTTTTCATTGATGGTAATTCTCCATGACTGCTTGGCAATGAGGGCGATGTTCATCCGCTTGATGTCTTTGAATCCGAGTCCTCCATCCTTTTTCTTGGAACAGACCCTATCCCTGGTAATAAGAGAGAATTTATTCTTGTTTTCATTTCCCGCCCAAAGAAATTTGCATTGAATTTGTTCAATTCTTTGGCAGATGGTAGTTGGAGCTTTGAAGATAGATAAGAAAAAAATGGGAATACTTTGCAGGCAAGCTTGGACCAGAGTGGCTTTGGCTACCTGACTGAGCATTGAGCTTTTCCAACCTTCAAGTTTCTTGTTGAGGAGATCTAAAATAGAGTTCCACATTGCCAAGACAGATCTACCATGGAAAAGCGGTAATCCAAGATAAGCAGTTGGAAGGCTCCCAATGTTGCACCCAAGGATCTCAGCAATTCTATTTTTCCTATGAGTGGGAGTATTGAGAAAGTATAGCTTGCTTTTGCGGTAGTTGACTTTCTGGCTAGCTGCCTCTTCATAAGAATCAATAATGTTCTTAATGATTTTTACTTTGGTAACGGAAGCATGAGAGGATAGAATAGTATCATCCATAAACTGTTGATGAGATATGGCATTGGTTGTTGAGGCTGGTTTGATCCCAGAGACAAGACCACTATTGTAGGCAGTTGTGAGGGTTCTTCCAAGGGTTTCGACAAAAATGATGAAGAGAAAGGGGTACAAAGGGTCCCCTTGATGGATGCCTTTGAAACTTTGGAAGAAACCTACGAGTGAGCCATTGATAAGAACAGAGAACCAAGCAGTAGATATACATTCATGAACCATCTTGATCCATTCTTTATGAAACCCAAACTTCTCTAGGACCTCGAACAGGAATTTCCAGGAAACCCGATAGAAAGCCTTGTTCATGTCAAGCTTAAGGAACATGCTGGGTTTTTTATTTTTAGATGCCGAGTGGGCCAATTCATGGACGGTTATCACTCCATCCGAAATGAATCTGCCTTTGACCGAGATCCCTTGGCACTGATCGATGATGGAGGGAAGGATGTCTTTCAACCTATTTGCCATAAATTTGGTGATAAGTTTGTAGATGACACTGCAGAGACTAATCGGTCTAAAATCAGAGAGAGAAGCACGATCATTGGACTTGGGTATTAAAACAATGAAAGTGGAATTGGCCTCTCTTGGCATATTTTTGGCTCTCTGGAAGAACTTAACCGTAGCAACAACATCTTGGCCCACAATATCCCAAAAGTTTTGAAAAAACCATGGTGGGAAGCCATCAGGTCCAAGGGCCTTATCAGGTTCCATTGCAAACAGAGCTTCTTTGATCTCCTCTTCAGTGAAGCATTGGAGCAATTTCCAAGATATTATTTTCATTGTTATTTATTGTTTTATTTGTGATTTTAGCCCCACTTATTGTTAACACTTGTGACATTTGATTTTGTTTTCCCATATCAATACCCTTATGAGTTTCTTTTTCTCTTTGTTTTTGCTTCTTGGGTTCTTCTCTTTATTTTTCATTTGCACTAATATGTTCATCTTCATTCATCTCTTCAATATTCTAACACTACTCAAAGTAAGACTTATCATTCAAATATTTTTTTGTTACATCCAATAATTCTCTCTCTCTATTTCTCTCTCTCTCATATTACACCCTAAAATATCATCATTACTCTACCTAATAATTTATACTTGAACTTTCCTAAGGTACAACAATCTCTATATTCCATATATAAACCCCTAAATGAACTAGCTATACATCTTTCTAATTCCCACAAATTAGCTAGTCTTCTTCTATTCTATGAAATAAGTACACCATCTATGCACATTATATAAATTCATCTATGCATTATCCATATATGCAAGTGCCTGGTGTAGAAAGAGTTAACTATATTTAGAGCTAGCCCATATATTGGTAGTCCTCTACTAAATTATACTCAAGGGTTCCTTATTTTATATTTTCATGCTTTACAACCTAACCACTTAAATAATCAACCCATTAAACAAGAAATTATTCCAATCCTATTACCAAATGAGAATATAATGTTCTTCCTTAGAATATTAGCATTATCACATTTAACATGTGATACAGATTTTGAATAGCATTAATGGTTCTTACTCAATAAATTTTACCTCATGATTTACTTTATATCCATTATTTTGTTATCAATACTTAGAAAGAACCATTGTTGGCAAAGATATAAAAGCATCTAAAACTCCTCTTTCTTGTTATTGTATATTCTTGACTTAATATTTTCATGCAATGCAACTTCATATGTACAAGGATTTCCAACTCAATCATATAAAGCAAAATTTCAATGATAATTAAGTATATAAGTTACAATTGTAACTTATAAAATGTGTAATCATTCCATATATTTATTTAGATTTCCATAACAATGATTTAAACTAGATTTTCTATGATAATTTAATCAAGCATTGAAGATAAAACTATTTCATCAATACATAAAGCAAAGCATTTTTATAATAACAATCTCCATAAGAAATTCTACAATAAGATATTTAACTTGGGAAAAACCCTATAGAGAAAACCCAGCCTCAAAATTTCTATAATATTTTATTAAGCATTATATATTTTACATTGGATAATGATGTTCCATATCTCTACTTTAACTAGGGGTATAAAACTTCCTCCAAACCCTACATTATGAATTAACCACCTAATTCATATTAATAGTCATGGGTCAACTTCCATGATCTTATTTCAACTGTTAGATTGATCTTCACATTCTACTATAATATATTATGTAATCACCCATTAATACAGTATAAAATAATTCCTTATATCTTGTCTCAAACTAGAGTAATCACCTTTACATGCTAACTCATAGTGGTGATAGTAAAATAATATATATTTTAAGAAAACAATATCCCTTAATGTATAATGAGCTCAACACCCCAAATTGGAGGTCTTACATTTCTTACACAAACCACATCTACCATTTGGAAACCATACTGGGATAACATACAATTGTAACATACTTGTGCTCTTTAGATATATTGATATAAAACTTATAATGATGAAGAGTTTATTATAGCATCAACTCGAATATACATAATAGTCTTCTTTCCTAAAAAATACACTATTAACTTGAGTTCTCTCCCAATTAAGCATATAATATTATCACAATCAATGATTATATCCAACCCATCATAAATGTAACAACCTTTCTCTAGAAGATGTATATGATAAATTAAATACATTCATATCATACAAGAAAACACACAACTCAATTTGGCATAGATAATCTATTTCAATGATTTTATTTTCATTCAAATAGCACTTTAGGTAGACTCTCAATTCTCATATATCACTATATTTCTAGAAATTTATTCTCTAAAATAAGAACACATTTAAATAAAATAATTCTTTAGATTAGCTATATCCATTTGGACATTGTAGAGACATACCCCCTTCACTCATCAAATACTTGTACAAGAATCCAAAGATGGTTGCATATCCAAATGAAGATTATCTATTCTAAAATTTACTGCTCCCAGTGTAACATACATTTGTAGATGTTGCTAAGGTTTCTTTAAATAATCACATCAAAAATCTAGGCATGATGATTAACAAACCATCTAATCCTTCTCTAACAACCCAAGTCTACTTACTTGGTTTACCTACTCAAACAAATAAGATAACCAAGAAGGTTAAGGTTTCTCAACCTACAGTTTGCTAACATTCTACCTTTAAGGTACCAAGTAAGAATTGATTTACCCAATATATCATTAAGGTAATATTTAAATAGTATGACATATTGAACCAATATTTGGATCTAAGACAGCTATAAATAGTCATCCAAGTGGATGAGGTAGGCCATATCCCATAATTATACCATTTAGTAGAGTTGACAATCTCATTTATCATATTTAATTTATGGCATGAGGGTTGATCCATAATAGGTGTTGTTATTTAGGGCCCATAACACTTAAAGGATTGACACTTGCTTCCTTGTCCCTTCATATTTCAAACCTTCAAATTTTGAAGATCATGTTCTACTAAATGAATGTAAGGGTTCTAGCATAAATATGTCTCATGTGTAATTTATTATCCATGTTTTTCAAAGTCAGATAGAGCCTTTCAAATTCATAGGACTAGGTCTTGATCATACATACTTGATGCAACTCATGATCGTTTACCCCATACCAAATGTCAAGGCTAAATTTTAGCTAAGTTACTCGGGCATGGACTTATCATAGTACTAGATAGTAGCAATCTAGATATGGTATCCCATACCACCTTCTATTTAAGGGATTGACCCAATATCATATTTAGACAAATTTTATCAATCCAATAATTACCATCGATATTGTTGTATGCATACCCACACATCAACATATTGGATTTTTATTATTTTTCCTTCTAAATACATCCTTATCTCTCGATTGTTTAGCTCATTGGCATGGTGGATTAATATAACTTTAAACTTATAGTTTTTGAATACCTCTATGAAGTTCACTCAACCTAGGCTTCTAAAAGTAACAGTTGGGGGTAATCTAGCCCTTGTAAAAGATTCTATAGAATCCCTTTATATAGAATATAAAATATATTTCAACCAATAGCACAAGTTTGCATTCCAACAATGACTAAATTATATTTTTTTAATTACCACCATCTAAAAAGGATGCTAAAGTTTCTTAGTAAAAACATACATGCTTATTTTACTTAAATTGGATCCTCCATCACTGTCTCCAAGACCTTAAACTAAAATAAATTTAACATAATAATAAGGATACTCTTTTCAGTGCCTAACTTATTTTCTAGAAACATATTAATTATAAATTTCCAAAATATATTAATAATTCAAATACGAAGAGCTCACAAAGATAAGAAAATTCTTTGATTATGAAAAAATTATATATGGTTTAACCACGATGAACTTTGTACATAGTTAATGCTACACATGTTCTAAACACAAGCATATTACTCATGCATTCATATGAATAATGAATCATACTCTAATGATTTCTATGCTCAACAGATAAAAATACTTGACTAGATTTTTTGGAGTTATTTCGATACAAATTTCTACACAACTTTTATGAGACCTGCTAGTGCCTCATTAAGAATTTCTAAAATGTATGACACTTAGAGAGGTAAGCATATTTTTCCATAAATTGTACATCATATGGTCACTAATACACAGTGACAACACAACTAATCTTGCATGCATTCCTAAATGGTGGGATCAGATTCTGGCTCACATTTTGGGTGCATGCATTCCTAAATGTAGTTATCATTCCATATAACAAACATACAATACCATATTTTATTTTGCATACCAATCAATGCATAATGCTTATTCAACCATTATGTCTACTTAAGTACTCCATGAAATATCATTCACTAACTCAACCAACAAACATTCTTCCTATGCAGTTTTAGAAATTCAATGTTCTTTTTCCATTCAAGCACAACGAGTATAGAATAATTTTTATATATTTAAATTCAAGCATAATGTACATACTATCCTCTATGTATTACAATAATCAACCAAGGATACATTCACCACAATCCATTCTTTCCAATAAGTAAACTTAATAAATAAAATGTTTTAAACATAAATAATTCCACCTAGGATTATTACTCGTAGAAGAATTTCCTAGTCTTTCTCTTACTTTCCTCTTCTGCAACACTCTTATAGCAAGTCTTCTGTAGTTTCCCTCCTTCCTTCTTTGATTGTATATGTTTTTTTCAGTCCCTCTCCATTTCACTTCCCAATATTTTTTCCCTCTTTCCAGTCTTTTCATATTTTAGGTAAGGAGGAGAATAAAATTATTATGATGCCACTTCATTTGTTTATACATGATCCTATCGATATATTTCCACTCTAAAATTACCATGGCTTATAACCAAAAGTTCTCAATCTTAGATTAAATATATGTATATAAATTTTCTTAAGGTTTTAACCCACCAAGAATCCATGCATATTAAAACCAATCAAATAAATATTTTTAAAGCAACATGCAAAGCATTTTTTCATGATACTTTCTAATGCTTATGCATTAAATGGTTTCATGCATATATATATATTATACCTCTAACCAAGGATCGTACACAAGACTAAAATAAAATAGAAGATGTCCCATCATCATCACCACACACAACAAAAACACATTCTATAGTATATCAAGAAAATAATAATTTCTTCCAAACAAGCACACATACTATCATTAAATTAAAATTCTACATGAAATACAGGTGTGCGAACATCCATGTACTCATGAGATGAACGATCACTTCTCTTTATTACCCTTTTTCCTTTTTGATAGACTTCTTCTCCTTGTAATCCTACAACTATCCTACACTCACAAGGACTATCAATAGTACTAGGTTTCACAAGAATGGGATAAGATTCATCCTACAATTGTCCTACACTTACAAGGACCATCAGTAATACCAGGTTTCACAAGAATTAGAAAATATTGATATGTAAACTAAGAATACGGCTAGTTTTGAACATGCCTGCCAAGGCAAAGCATAAGGCACCAAGAATTGGACAAGATTCATATACAGAAGTGGGATTGTTTTGTGAGGATTATGATGTAGTATTGTACTTTAGAATTACCATATTTTTTCAAGATTATAATATTTCTAAGAGACATGAGCATGCATACAAGTCTCTTCAATTTGATTCACACTCAATTTCAGTGGTGGATCCAAAATTATACTCCAAATGGTTTTAGGATTTTATCTACAAAATATTTTCTAGGGACTCCTAGTGAGTGCAACTTTATGATTTAATGATATCAACATTTATTGATATAAATGGAGATACAAGAATAAATTTTCCCTAGAAGAAACATAAACATCAATGGAAAGCTAGATTTGAAGAACAAATATCTTATTCTTATATCATATATACCTTGGGAAAAATCTTTCTCAGGTTATCTTAAAGAAAGGGAAATTGTGTGCTTCAGATTTATATTGTCGAAAAGAAGTGATTGATTTACTATGTTTTTGGAGGTTCAAATGAGAGGAAATCTAATATTTCCAATTCATAGTGGAGAGAAATTCACACGAGGTCCCTCTTGGGAGCTACACAATCAAACTTAAAATTACCCATTGGATGATATTTTCATTACAAACTAGTTATAGCCAAGTATTAATTTTTGAGGTTATTTTACCTAGTGGTGTTTTTATGCCATAAAAGTTTTTTTCTACATGTATTAAAATTTTCTTCAAAGGGAAAATATTGGCATTGAAATTCCTTTCTCTTCCCAAAAATCTTGTAAGGGATTGTTGATGTACAAAACTCACTTTTTTGAGGGATTTTGACGATAAAATGTATAGTCTATACACCAAAAATATAATATGCTATTTGTCCTTCAAATATGGTGGTAGCATGATGGTTTTGTTTTGCTTTGAAAAGCTAACTTAGAATGGGTTCTAAGGGTTTCCTAGCAAGGGGGATAAAAAGAAAAAATAAAAAATAAAAAAGAAGTTGGTTAGCCTAAATATAGATAACAATGAGTTCTATTACGTGAATTTTATATTTTATTTGTATTAAACTATACATTATGCCATTCATTTTGGTTAAAGAATACATATTGAATTAGTTCAAATTATCATGTAGTCATTTTGATATTCATTTACATTTTTACCCCTAAATAAAAGTTTTTTTTCTTTTTAATCACATTTATTACGTCACAAAGTGTGATGTTCTTTATTTATTTTTAAACTAAGAGCTATAAATTTTAATTTCTAAGTTCAACATATGCATGCCTTAGTGTCAAGCTACAATGCCCTTTCTACTTAGGCTATGCTTGCAACTATCTAGGACAATTGTGATCTCACAAAGAACATCAACAACCTGAGCAAATAAATATTCAAAAAATCAATGTTGAAGATCTTACCAAATATCTTTTAATTGAGATCCATGCTTTCTAGTCCTTACCATGAAAAGGATAGACAATAATAGATCTAAGTAGGGTTAACATGTACATCTGTGATAAAATTTATATACAATACTTTACATTAAATTGAATTAATATTTTAAAAATATTATACAAATATTTAATATATTAATAACGACAAAGAAAAAAATATAAACATGGGTATTTTATATATATGTTTTTTGGTTACCCTATGAGGGATGGTTTTAAACCACTCTCATAGCTCTAAAATGGTGGTTTTAAACCACCCTCTTAGGGTGCCTTCGTGGGTGACCTAAGAGGGCAGTTTTAAACTGCCTTCATAACCCTAAGAGGGTGGTTTAAAACCTCTAATATCATGGTTTTAAACCACCCTATTAAACCCTAAGAGGGCAGATTTTTGAGGTGGTTTTTAGCCACCATCATGTGAGTGCATTATTTAACAATACCATCATAGACAAATACTGAATAACTACCCTTAAATGTCTTTAAGGGTGGTTAAAAACCACCATTAAAGCCATATTTTGGTTTTTTACTTGAAATTATATATGTTCTCCTTGTGTAATAAAATTATTTAAGAAAATAACCCCACATAAAATATCATCAACATGGAGTTTCATCGTAGATCATATTTATTTAACAAAGAAATATATTAGATATCCATTCAGTGAGGGAAATTATGGAAATTTTTTATCTAATGCTTGGTTGAAGCTATATCTTCTTATATCTAACTAAAAATGAAAACCATTGGCTCAAGCATGCCTAGCTTGTAAAGTTTGAAATGTGAAATATTATGTTAGACGAGCAATAATTTCTAATAATGAATTTTTATTAGTAACCTAGTTGGAAGAGTAAAACTCAAAAAAATTGCAATTGATATCCAAATATGCTTCAAGCGTTTTATTTATTGATTTTTAGATAAAAGGGTGAGTTAGTTTGAAATCTAATAAAATATAGTGGATGCTACAACAAATTGTGATATGATGATTTACAATAATCAAAATTTTGCACTCCTAAGAATTTTCCTTCAATGAATGTTTAGTCACTAGACACTCTCTCTAAGGCCTCAACATTCCATTTCTTAGTAGTTAAAAGTAACACTCTTATAAGAGAGTATAAAAAGAAGAGGATGTCATGGACATTTAAAAATTACCTTGTACAAGAAGGATATGAAACTGTAGATCATTTATTTCCACATTGTCTCTTTGATCAAACCATTTTGGGCTACTTTTTTAAAAACATAAAATCATATTGGGTAGCTCCATAAACATTGAAAGTGAAGAACACAAGATTATAATAAGAGGGGATGTAAACAATATAAGATCAAATTTTACTTTCCCAAAAAATATTATTGAATATTATCAATTTGCAATATCAATAGCAGTAATCAAAGCAATACAAAAATCATCACATACATGAGAGACATAAATTTAACGTGGTTCACCCAATGTGGGTTACGTCCACGAAAGAAAATATTTCTTCTAAATTTTCTCAATAAATATTTTGGGAATCAATTCCCTATTACAATTCTTATGGACCTCTATCCAAAGGAGATCTCAATCTCCAATGCTTTTATTTATAGATCTCTCTTCACAGGAGAACTCTATCCCCTTTTCTCTAGTTTTTGGATCTCTCTCCATAAGAAAACTCTATCCCCTCTAATCTATTTGATGGATATATCTCCATAGGATAACTCTATCCCCTCTACTCTGGTTTTTAGATCTCTATCCACAGGAGAACTCTATCCCTTCTACTCTAGTTTATGGATCTCTCTCCATAGGAGAAATCTATCCCCTCTACTCTATTTTGTGGATCTCTCTCCATGGGATAATTCTATACCCTCTACTCTAGTTTATGGATCTATCTCCATAGAATAAATTTATCCTCTTCACTCTAATATACTCCAAATATTTCTCTCAACTCTATCTTAATTCTACATCAAACCTCAATACAAGGCTAGCACAAATTTGCTTTAACTCTATTTACAAATCTGTCTCAATTTTGTTTCAAGTCTTCACAAGACTTACTCAAATCTACCTCAATTTTGATTCAAGTATTCTCACAAGACTTTCTCAAATCTACGTCAAAACTACTCCAAGTCTTCTCACAAAACTTGCTCAAATATGTCTCATTGTTGCTTCATGTCTTCTAATAAGACTTACCCAAATATGCTTCAAAGCTACTCCAAGTCTTATCACAATACTTTATCAAATATTTCCAAATATTGCATGTAAACAAAGCTTATATCTCTTTCAGAAATGTTTTTTTCAACTAGGTAATTTAAACATATTCTATTTAGAATTCGTTTAACCTCTGTAACATATAGTGAATGATATACACTATGAAAAACCCAATATGCTCTTCACATTCACAAATCTTGTATTCAATTAATCTAGTCTCTATATATCTTGTAAAATACCTTTCAAATCAAATCAAACTAGTATATAACTTGCTTCACAAAATTGGTCTATCTTTCTTGCAAATTTCCTCTCAAATATCAACCACACTAATGAACAATTTTGTTTCACAAGATTGATCTCAAACACTTCACAATTACTTTCAATATCTTTCAAACCATTGCACAAATATTTCACAATGATGTACAAACTTGATCTCAACCCTAACAGAAGTATTTCAATTTTCTTTCAATAATAGATCACATGTAGGTCTCAAAACCTAATACAATTATTTCCACTTTGTTTCAATAATAATGCACATGTAGGTCTCAAACCCTTATACAATTGTTTTCACTTCCTTTCAAAAATTATGCACATGTAGGTCTCAAACCCTAATACAATTTCTTCCAATTTCATCAATCAATAATACATAATTTATTTCATAAATTCTAGCTTAGATATTTCCAACAATGTGCACCAATAAACTCTTTTAACTCCACCTAAAAATTACTTTCTCAAAACACAACCACCTATATAAAAAGTTGAACTACCATACCTCAAAATGTTTTATGAAGATGTGCCCTCAAATACCTATCTCAAAAATAATATCTCTTGCAACTTCAAAAAGATTAGCACAACACCTTTTTATATATTGGAAAACCTTCTCAAAATGTGTGCACAATTTCATTCCAAACCAATGCTCTATAAATCTCTTGATTTCTCAAAATAAAAAATCAAATCATGAACCAAACCCTTCAATATTAAAGCATGTATTACAAACAGTAAAAGCACATTATACACCATTTATCTTCCACTTAAATATTTGAACACCCAAAAATTTATTTGCCACTAATTACCTTATTACTCCACAAAATAATATTTCAAAAATTAATTGTAAATTCCCCCTTTATTTCCTTTTAAAAAAATTGGTAAAAATAAAATATTTATTTCCCTTATGACTTCATAAGTCCAATAGTACACAATAATCAAGCACAACTTAGGCCCTTAATATTTCAACCTTAGTCACTAGGAAAAAAATATTTTGGTTACCACAACTGTCACGGGTGGGAATCAACCATGAAGCCTCTTGCCTACCAATATGCTAGAATCGCTTGGGCTTCTGCTAGGCCAAGCACCCACACACAACCAAAGATGCACTTTTTGTAATTTAAAACCTTCACAAATCTTATTTTCTTAGAAAAATGTCAAAACTATCACATTCGAGTTTTGACCTCACAACTTGTTTCCTCTCCTGCGCCTTAGTGTTACCCATTTTCATTCTAGGCTACACACCTACTTGAGGATAAACTCCCAAAATGCTCTATTTATTCAACCATCCAATGTCACCTTTTTTTTTAATTAAAATTCATCATTTCTTTTCTCACAATTTGCGCACATAGGGAAATCGAATACCATAGAAATTCAAAAACACCTTAGTGCATAAATTTAATTCATATCAATATGTATTTTTCCCCCTTTATTTGATGTTGGCACTTTATACGTTTTATTTAAAACCTTTGAAAGTGTTGGCAACAAAACCCATATTGGGTTTAAATTATAATATAAAATATTATAATAAACTTTTTATTATTAAACCTTTGGCTTCAAAATTTTGTCCTTAATATTATTATTTTTTTGTAGATAAGATACTATATCATTAATACCGGGTTTTACAGGTTGATCCAAAACCTTTTACAAAAATCAGCCCAAAGTTGTTGATGAACATGTCCTTACTAAGGAACCTATACATGTAAAATCTACATACCACCAAAGCCATTACATCCGGTAAGGTACATAGCCTATTATCAAAAAGAAACTTCCCATACAAAATTTTGGGTATACCCCGAGAAAACACACCTGCATCATAATTACAAAAAAAGAAATAGACACAGATCCCTTCCTTGAAATAGTGGATAAACAAAAAGCTATAGACACACATAGCAGAGTACTAAAAATAACTCCCACAAACTCTGTATTGACAGTTACTCTTAATCATTCTTTGGTAATTGCTTTCTTTCGTATATGACATGCTTTGGGACCACATCCCATCTTGGCCAATCATCCTTGGAGAAGTGAACCTACTGGCTAGATTTATGGTGGTGGCTATCTGGTGGTCCACGTAGCTCTGGTTCGAAGTCTTATATTGTCATTTCTTTCCTACCCTATGATTATTAACCAACCTCAAATTACTAAGACAACTAGGAGCCATGTTATCTGACATGTGATTGTCCCCATTAGTCTGTATGGTATTTCCAAGCAGCATCCACCAAGACTGATAGCTCGGATAATTTTTATTGTGAGTCCATTTCAAAAAAAATACGGGAATACTCATAGCCTTCAAACTTACAATGCCTTATCTATTTGTAAATTCGACTATAATTATTGGTATTCTTGTTGAATAAGCTCCTCTACATTTCTTAGGACACCATGTTCCCATTTGAAAAGTCCATCACCATCGACACCCAAATTGGCTAGCTTATCAGCAACTTTGTTATCTTCCCAAAAGACATGTTGGGCTTTTCTGTCCTGTCTTCCCTGGAAAAGGATCCTAGCCTATCCTTTTCTGTCCTTAATATTATAATATTAAAATATGAAAATATAATTTCTTTTTAAGCCTTAGTCACTTGCATTCTACATGGTCTTTAAACTAGGGTCTTCAACCTTTTAAGTAAACACTTAGAGCTTTGTCCCAAACATCTTTGGCTTATAATATATAAAATAAATATTAAAACCTTTTCCTTCTTAGCAATTTCCTTGCACTGGGATGAAATTTACCTTGCATAATTAACCAACTTATAAATATTATCTTTTTACCATGCCAAGCTATCTTTGACATCGATGACAACAATATACTCAAAATTTCCTTTGACATCAATGACAACAATATACTCAAAATTTCCTTTGACATCAATGACAACAATATAATTAAAATTTCCAACAAAAAGAGTTGATGAAATATTGGATCAATTATTTAAAATGTAAAAAATTATATATTATATGGAGGCTCCACCCTAGTATTATTTATTAGAATTTATGGCATGAAAGGAATAATAGAATTTTTAAAACTAAATCTAAAAAACATACCCATGTTTGGAAGTGAATTATTGCTTCTCTTGTAGAATATATAGATATGGTGCTCATCATGGGAAGCCTCAAGTATAGAAAAAAAGGTGGTGGTAAATTGGTTATAGGATCTCAGTGTACATGAAAGAGTCATTTGTGATAATATCACGAAAACAAAAGATCATGGAAATATCTAGAAATTGGGTATATTAAAATAAATTTTTATGGTGTTTCTAAAGGAAATGCAAAAGCCAATAGAGATGGTGTTTTTTAAAATAAAAAATACAAAATTCTCTTCACTTCATCAAAATTATATAGAACTTCAACTAAAAATTATACAAAGGCTAGGGAACTTCTTACATGAATTAAAATTACAACCGAAGAAGGATGGAAATAATTTTCAATTTAGGGGGTATTTACAAATTAGTATAAATGCTATCAACAAAAATTGATGTGGGGATTGAATAAAAATAATATTATTTTTTATGTTCATAATCTATTATTGGAGGTAATATATTACAAATATGAGCATATCTATAAAGAAGTACAGTGGGTAGTAAATAATTTAGCTAATTATGGCGTTGATATTTATCTTAATAAATTCAAGTTCTACAAGATAATTGGCCAAGTAAGATGTTACCTCTTAATGCAAATTATATCAAGGAGCTCATAATGGAAACATAACACTTTGATGAAGAATATATTTGATAAAAAATATATTCAATATAATTTAGTTGAGATGGAGGTCCAAGGTTCAAATATCAAACCACACCAAACTAAATGGTCATCCCTTTTCTAGTGCTTTTAGCAGCATAAAAGGTTTAAAATGATTGTAACACAGTGGTTATATAGGTGAATTGTGTGAAGTACTATGTGGTAACTTTCAAGTGGATAGTACAAAATATTGTGATGGTCAAAAATATGGACAATATACTTAGATCATTGTAGCGGCTACCAATTCCACCATGTAAAATAAAAATAAAAAACAAAAAAAATAAATATAATTTAGTTGACCTAAAAGCAAATGTAATATCTTGATGTTTTGATAAAATTAGCCTCATTTAAAACCACATAAGACTTATTTTCTCTTATGTTAAATTAAATAAATACTAATAATATTGAATAATTTATGGAGGTAGGATTCAAACATCATGGAAGAGCAATGGATTCATCCAAAGTGTATCAATACTTCAAACCCTT
The DNA here is from genome assembly GCA_028583015.1 of Wollemia nobilis. NCBI lineage: Eukaryota > Viridiplantae > Streptophyta > Pinopsida > Araucariales > Araucariaceae > Wollemia > Wollemia nobilis. The sequence continues at coordinate 146,797 of JAQPPZ010005185.1, read as the reverse complement.
ACCATGAATGCATGTGGTTTTTTTTTAAATCATCAAAGCAAAGGAATACCAATAAAAATAAGAGACAAGAGCAAGTGCATGTTAGGAAGAAGTAAAATTCAACGGTAAGTGTGATGTGGGAGTGAGTACAAGCTAGTTTAAATCCCTAATGGAATGTTAGGATACCCTAGCTAGAAGTATGGAGGTCCAATATGGAGATAAGGAGAAGAGTGAATACATGGAAAGTTTAATCTAAGTAGCACATGCTACACTAGAAGTGAGTATCAAGGATAAGATGAATGGACATGATATAATAGTTCTTAAAAGTAGAGGGTTTTCATGGTTAGAGTTTTTGGAGATTCAAAATTTGATCAAATAGAAGTGGGGATTGAATTCAAATTACTCTGTGACTTTTCTTCCTAAAGGTTTTTACCTTGTCATATTTTTCAATTCAAAAATTAGGGATGAAATAATGGGTTGTGGCTCGTACTTTGGGAGAATATATGCACTTTATTTGAGATCATGTAATGGAAATTTTTTGTTGAGAACAAAAATATTAAGAAGCTTCTAATGTGGGTTAGGATTTTTGGATATCCATATCAATTTATCAATAAGGATGTTTTGAATAATATTAGGAATACCCTAGGGGAATTCATAAAGGAATAAATAACTACTAAGAATCAAAAGAATACCATATGTACATGAATATATGTTTCTATGGATATTTTAAAATATTTTCCATAATCCATTAAGATTAAATATGAAACAAATGAATGGGATCAACAAGTGGATTAAAAAAGTATCGTATTTAGTACCATAATTGTTGAGATTGGACACATGGCAAGAGTTTACAAAGTGATAACTAAGAAGAAAGAGAAAAAATGATCATGAGATAAACTTCAAGACAAAGCAAGGAAATTATAAAATAATAGAATCTAGATTAGATCAAGGATATTCCACTCCAAAAGAAGAGGTAGAGAAAGCCTATTTACATCATCATTTAGAAAATTTATAAGGAATTAAAGGTACAAAGGAAGATGTCAAGAAAAATTCTAGAAAAAAGATAACAAAATAGGTCAAGTTCATTTTTAATAAATCATCTTACATTTTCCTCAACTGGTGTAGAATCCTCTCCTCGTAATAAAATTGAAAATGATGAAGATGTTATCCCTTGCACATTATGCTTTCAAGATAAACATTATAATGATATGAGGATGGAGGAAGCCCATAACAATTTAGGGTTTTTCGGGATGAATAAGAAGATAATTGATAAGAAAGAGCATGCTTGCACTTTATGGTTTCTAGGGAAACATAAAGAAAAATATGCTTTTGAGGGTTCCTTGCACTTTACATCATTTAGAGAAAAATAAACCTAAATATGATAAGTCTTACTATGAGTAGTATGAGAATATTGAAGAGATTGAAAAAGATAAAAATATTGGTGGAAATGAAAAAATAGAGGAGGACCCTATAAGCAAAAACAAAGAGAAAAACCTAGGAAAATATTAATGTGGAAAAAAACAAGCAAATATTACAAATATTAATAAGAGGTGGGACTAAACCCACAAATAAAACAAAAAATAACAATAAAAATAATATCTTGGAATATTAAGGGCATGAATAAAAACCCTAATAAAAGGTATTAATAAATTATCACATTATTATAGACAAGATGTTTATAGATATGGTGGGCAGAAAATATTTTAACCATTAGTAGTATTGAATTTCATCTTGAAAAAATTAAATTTGAAAAGGCAGGAGATTATGTAAACTTAACACTTCGAGAAGGATGGAAAATATCTTTAGTAAAAAGATAAGTTAAATATGATTTAATTAAATTTTTAAATATATAATGTAAACATATAATATTTTTATGACCTTAATAAAAACCACCCATAATTATTATATAAATTATATATCAAAACTACAAAATTCAATGGTTATAAATATAATAATAGTAAACTTTTTCCAATTTTATATAAACAATAAAATTGAAAGAAAAAATACCAACCCTTACAATGGATAAGATATTTATGGTATAAATAGAAGATTGCAAATCTAAATTTCTATTCAATTCATTTGATCAAGCATTAAAGTCTTGGTGCGATACATCTGATACAAAGGAAGAGAAAAAAAAACAAACTAATTCAATTGGACAAAAGGGAGGAAAATCCTTGATTAACGAGATTTTACAGATAATAGAAAATGTCGACACCCCGTAATGTTATAATGTTCAGGTGTTGCATGATTTTCCTGATTAAATGATGGAACCTTATGGAAAGTTCACAAAAACCCCGTTTTGTGGAGAATCTTCTAGAAAATTCATGGAAACCCCTTTTTGTGGAATTTATGCCTTTTAGTATGACTTGGAAGATTCTAGAAAATTAGTAAACCCTAGAAAATTCCAGAAGGTTGTGGGTTTCTCCCATTTTGTGATTATATAAGAGAATTATATGTATGTAATATGGCATTGCAAATTTCCTCAGAATAAATATATGTTTCTCAGTATTTATTGTGTCCTCCTTTTATCTGTTGTTCATTTTTTCTACTTGCAGTTTTTAATCTATGTTTAATTAGCATATGCTCTATTTTTATTTTCATGGTATCATAGCATGATAGTGGAAGAGAGGCAATTGTATATGCTTTGGTAGTGAATATTTCTCTCCTTCTCTGCAACATTGGTTACTATGTCTTTATTTTTGAGTTCTCCTAAGGGTTTGTGCATTGGATCACATTTTGAGTGGGAGTAGAGAACGATTCATAGAAAATGAGCAGCAAAATGGATATTGAGAAGTTCAATGGATCGGAATTCACATTTTGGAAGATAAAAATGAAGGACTTACTGGTGGAAAGGGACTTGTGGGTTGCAGTTAGTGGAAATCCCACTACGATGGCATAAGAGGAGTTTAATAAGTTGGATAGAAAAGCAATGGTCCTTATTAGAATGCGTTTAGAAAACTCTATGATTATTAAATGTGATAAAATTATAGTCTGCTCATGATATGTAGAAAAATCTAGAGAGCATCTATGCTTCCAAGACAATAGTGAACAAGTTAATGTTGTGGAAGAAGCTGACATATCTCAAGATGGAGAGTGGTAAGTTCTCAGACCACTTGAATGATTTTAATATGCTATTGAAGTAGTTAAAATCCATTGGTGATAAATGGAGTGATGAAGATCAATGTCTGGCACTGTTAATCAGCATGCCAGACTCATAGGAGAATATTATTACTACCATAAGTGTTGCTTGTGATAAGTTGCAAATGGAGTTAGTGGTTAACCGACTATTGAATGAGGAGACAAGAAGGATATTTGCTGGTGAAACATCCACTTCAGAGGCCTATTTAGCATGTGGACACTCAAAGGAAAGAGGAAAAGGTAGATCTAGTGGGAGAAGCAAGTCTAGATTCAGAGGTAGATCACCCAGCATAAGAAAGAAAAATTTCAGCAATGTGGAATGCTACTACTATCACAAAAAGGGGCATATCAAGTTACATTATCCCTTTTTGAAGAAGAAAACTAAAAATATAGTAGAAGAAGAGACAATTGAGAAAGTTGTTGATGAAAACTCCATGTTTCTTTCTTCTTCTTGTCTATCAATTGAAGTGTGTCCTAAAGACTAGATTATATATTCAGGAGCCTCTTTCCTCATGACACCACACCATGAGTGGTTTGTCAACTATAAAGAGGTAAATGGTGTAAAATTTTATATGGGTGATAATGCATTTTGTGATGTAGAAGGAGAAGGTACAGTTCATGTGAGGGATTCAAGTGGAAAAATTAAGTATTTGCAAAAAATTAGATATGTCCCTTAGTTGAGAAGAAATATTCTCTTAGTTGGATAGTTGGCTGAAAAAGGAGTAACTTTTATCTTCTCATATGATGGATGCAAGCTCACTAGAGGTGCACTGGTGCTTGCAAAAGTAAATAAGAAATAAAATTTGTTCAAATTGGATGTCAGCCCTTGTGATAAAAGCCATTGCAATGCAGATGATATTAATAATGATGTAAATATTGGATATTGTCTTCTTTGGCACAAAAGACTTGGTCATCTAGGAGAAACCAACTTGAAGTAGTTGGTCAGCAAAGGTATGGTGTATGGCCTCAAGGATATTAGTTCCAACACTCTCAGCTTTTGTGAATCATGTGTGATGGGTAAAAAAAAGGGTAAGCTTCTCTCCTCACCCACATAGAGCTAAATCTATTTTGGATCTTGTTCATTCAAACATTTGTGGTCCTATGGATACTCCATCTATTGGTGGTGCTCTATATTTTACCACTTTTATTGATGATCATAGTAGAAAAGTATGGACTATATTTTTGAAGAAAAAAATGATATACTTGATCATTTTAAAAGGTTTTTTACTAATGTAGAAAGGCATATAGGTAGGCAACTTAAGATATTGCATAGTTTCAATCAATGAGAATACTGTTCTAATGAATTTGAAGAGTTTTGCAGGAAAAAAGGCATCTTTAGACAAAATACTACACCTTATTCTCCTCAACAGAATGAAGTAGCAGAGATAATGAATAGAACATTGTTGGAGAAGATGAGGAGCATGTTATCAGATACAAATATCGATAAATGGCTTTGGGTTGAAACAATTTCCACTGCCAACTATTTGGTTAATTTATCACTATGCACTACTTTGAGTGACAAGACACCTGAAGAGGCTTGGAGTGGGAGAAAAACATCTATCTCTCACCTTAGTATTTTTTGTTGTGAAGCCTTTAGGCACATTCCTATAGAAAAGAAGTAAAAGTTGGATGAAAAATCTGAGAAATGCATTATTGTTGGTTATGGAGAAGTTTTTGGAACAAAATAATATAAATTATGGATTCTGAATGAACATAGAAGTGTTTTCAATAGAGATGTGGTTTTTATGGAAATTAAGATAGCTGGAGATATTCAAAAACATGAATCACAATAACATTTGAAAGAGAAGGTTAGTGTGCATGAATACACTGTGTTAGGTTAGCCTTCAAATGAAGCACATGCTTAGCCCCATCAACCTCAAGAAATGATATCTTTTGATATTTTAGATAGAGTTTCTAGTCTAAGAATACCTAGTGAATATTTGCCTACTTATATGCCTGAAGAGGAGGTGCATCAAGAGGATCAAAAAATAATGCAACCTGATTATCCATATTACAAAGAAGATATCCAAGAATCATTGGAGTAGCCTAGAAGAACTAGAAGAGAGAAACATCTTACTAACAAGATTCAAGATTATTTTTGTGGATTTACAACTGTTGGTGATGATCCTCTCACATTTGAAGATGCCATGAATAGTCTAGAGAAAGAGAATTGGAAGAAGGCCAAGCAGGAATAAATGGATTCAATGAAGAAGAACCATGCATGGGATTTAGTTCAACAACTAATGAGAGAAATATAGTAGGCAACATGTGGGTGTTCAGAAAGAATTTAAGGCCTGATGGGTCTGTGGAAAGATACAATGCCAAATTGGTTGTAAAAGGGTTCTCTCATATCCCATGTATTTATTTTCATAAAACTTATGCTTCCAATGTGAATTTATCTTCTATTAGACTTTTTCTTGCATATGCTAGTGATTTTTGATTTACAATTTGAACAAATGGATGTTAAAACTATATTCTTGCATAGAGATTTGGAGGAGGAAATATACATGCAGCAACCTAAATATTTTGAAGTAGGAGGTGCAGGTGTTATTTGTAGGTAAAAAAAATCTCTCTACGGATTGAAGCAATCTCCTAGAGAGTGGTACCAAAAGTTTGACAGTTTTGTCTTGCAAATTGGATTTTTTTGTGACCTGCAGATCCATGTGTATTACAAAATAGAAAGCAAAAGTTTTGTAATTTTGGTTTTGTATGTGGATGACATCCTTCTAATTGGAAATAATAAGCAATTGATTTCAAAAACTAAGGAGTTATTGTTAAAGAAATTTAATATGAAGGACTTGGGTTAGACATGTCATTGCTTGGGTATTGATATTGTCAGATATCATAAGGGCAGACAATTATGGCTTTCCTAGAAGGATTTCATTAACCAAATTTTAAAAGAATTTGGAATGCAAGATAGAAAATCTGCCAAAATCCCTTTGCAGCCTGGAGTTAAATTATCTATAAAAATGTGTCCAACTACAACTGAAGAAAAGGAAAGGATGAAGAAAATTCCATATGCAGAGGATGTGGGCTCACGGATGTATCCAATGGTATGTACCAAGCCTGATATTGCTCATGCAGTTGGTATGGTCAGCAGATATATGTCCAATCTTGGAAAGGAACATTGGATAGTTATAAAAAGAATTTTTAGATATTTACAGGGTACTAAAGAACATGTTTTGTGTTATCTTCCCAAGAAGAATGAAGAGTTTTGTTTTTAGGGACATGTAGATGCAGATTGGGCAGGTGACTTGGAAAATCGTAAGTCAACAAGAGGATATGTCTTCACTTTGTATGGTGGTGCAGTGAGTTGGAGGAATAAAAAGCAAGTTGTTGTAGCTTTTTCAAGTGTTGAAGTTGAATATATTGCTGCAACTGATACCGCAAAATCAATTGTTTGGTTGATGATATTGTGTAAAGGTTTGCATTTGAACCAAGAAAATGTTGGAATAAAGTATGATAGTCAAAGTGCAATAGCACTTGCATATTATTCATCATTCCATGAAAGAAAAAAACATATTGTAGTGAAATATCATTTTGTGCATGATATGGTGGAGTGTGGAATGATCAACCTGATAAAATACAAAACTTAAGAGAATGCAGAAGATGCACTTACTAAGGTTGTCACAGTTCAAAAGCACCAATTTTGCAGCAATGAGATTGGGATAAAATATTCTAGAAAAATCCTACATCAAGTGGGAGTTTGTTATAATGTTTAGGTGCTACATGATTTTCTTGATTAAATGATGGAACCCTATGTAAAGTTCACAAAAACCCCTTTTTGTGGAGAATCTTCTGGAAAGTTCATGGAAACCCTTTTTTGTGGAATTTATACCTTTTAGTATGACCTAGAAGATTCCATAAAATTAGTGTAGACACCAAAATAGCACCAATTCGATTAAGTGACTACAAACACTGATCGCATTGACATACATAGCTTTTAGGGCAGCCCTCAGAGGTCAAACAGTGGTCCTAGCCACTCACACAGTAGTTTAGAAGGTCAGAAAGTGAGCAGAGCAAAGTTGGTCATTTTAACAAGCCTTTAATCAAAAGCAAACTTCAAGCCTTTAATCAAAAGCAAACTTCAAGCCTTTAATCAAAAGCAAACTTTAAGCCTTAAGCAAGAACAAATCTTAAGCAAACTTTAAGCCTTAAGCAAGAACAAATCTTAAGCAAACTTTAAAACTTAAGCAAGCAAGCCTTAAGCAAAGGAGAACCTTGGCCTTAGGTGTCGCAAAATCGTGACTTCGTGATTTCGCGACATCGCGAAATCGGGACACCTAAGGCCCGAAGGGGAGCTTCGGTCGAGGGTGTTGCGATTTCGCGACGTCACAAAATCATGACACCTAAGGCCCGAAGCGCAGCTTCGGTCGAGGGTTTCACGATTTTGCGACGTCGCAAAATTACGACACCTAATGCCCGAAGGGGAGCTCCGACCGAGGGTGTCACAATTTTGTGACGTCACGAAATCGCGATACCTAAGGCCCGAAGGGGAGCTCCGGTCGAGGGTGTTACAATTTCACAACATCATGAAATCACGACACCTAAGGCCCAAAGGGAGCTTCGGCCCGAGGGTGTCACGATTTCGTGACGTCGTGAAATCGCGACACCTAAGGCCCTAGAGGGAGCTTCGGCAGAGGGTGTCACGATTTCGCAACGTCGTGAAATCGCAACACATAAGGCCCAAAGGGGAACCTCGGCCAAAGTGTCCCGATATCGCTATATCACGACACTTAGGTATTTTTTTGCTTTAACATACATTCAATCAATCAAAGGCAAATTCAACAAATCAGAGGCAACATTCTGCCAATCAGAGGCAACATTAAAACATTCAAATGCAAACATCAAGGCAGACATCAAGGCATTCAGAGGCAGCATTAAAATGACTGGAGGCCGACATGATATAAGTGGAAGCTGAGGACAGTCAGTTATGGCCGCCTGATGTGCATGCGCACGTAAGTGGGTAGATTGGCAATTAGCAGACTGTCACAAGGGCAGTCACGTAGGCCCTAGTCAAGGCGGAGTCTCCTCCCTATCAAGAAGGCATGGCCACCACGTGGCATCCCTGCATGCTCTTTTCTAAGAGACCCCTTGGGTCTATAAAATGGTGGATTTTCCCACCCAAAAGAAGACAAGCAGGTAGACATTTCGAAGCAACGAAGTGCTGCCAAAACCCAAACATCCGATCAATACCCGACATTGGATCACAATATTCCATCAATTCGATGACAACTCAACATAAGAGATTTTGGGCCCTTCCTTAGTGGATTGGTGCCATAATTAAGTTCTAACGGGGGTGGCCCGCTTTTGCACCCCACACATTTTTTTGGTTTCGCTTTAATATATTCTGTTCTTGCGTGTTATCCTGCATTAGTGTTCATTCTACATTGTGTGCTTAATATATATATATATATATATATATATATTGAATATTATTATGCTATCGTGGTTTTCGATATCCCATTATTATGCTCTCGTGGTTTTCAAATATTATTATGCTCTTGTGGTTTTATTCTCATTTGAGTGCAGGTTGGCCGATTGTTTCAATGATAGTGGCCCTCTGTGCCACTTTTATAAAAGCACATTCAGATCTCATCATTGTTTGAATATAAGATCTGCGACATTATTACATATTTATCATACGTCGCATTATACGCTATTTTTTATTTTATTCTGCTATCATGTGTTTATCCTACGTCACAGGTGCTACTAACGCCTCTGTGTTTCTCTGAACGTAGGATAAACAAAAAGGAGCAAGTATTCATCTGCACGCGAGGATAAGTCTTCTATGGTAGGTGTCATTAACAGGACAATCCTCCCTTTTGTACCGCCTATGTTCCACGTACCATCTGCTCTCACGTACCTATAGTTTCCCTCTCGTAAGGGCGGGTATATAGAGAGGTTGGTATATCGGTCTGGCAATGGTATATTGAAGGGGTGACCATTTATGGGAGTCATATGAGCCAACATTATGCATTTAAACATTCTTAAAAACTTGCAAAAACAAAACAAAACATCAAAATGCACTAAACCAGTTTAGGACACACTATTTAATCCTTAAAAAGAGATAATCACGGTTTGTGTATGTGTGTGTTCATTTTTGCTTAGTGTAGACAAAAAGGAAAATCATCATAAATGAGATAAAATTTTGCTTAGCTAAGTAGAGAAGCACCACAATGGTGTACACCCATAGCCAAGTCTGATCAAGGGCAGACGCTGTGGAAGGTGCACAAAGAGAGGGCTCTCGTCGCCTTCGTTTTAGCCCCAAGGATTTGGTCTTACCACCTTGGCGGCCTGACACACAAGGCAGTCCCCTCCGTGCCCTGACGGAATGGGACTATAGGAGCACCTCTTCGAGGAGCACTCCTGTTCAGCATAGCACTCAGCACACACCCCTCCATGAGGGGTACAGTCATAGGAGATCCCCCTTAGATGCTTGCTATGAGCGGTCACCATGCGATGAAGCGCTAGGTCAACATAGGGTTCAACGGGAGGAACCACATCATTACACTATCACTCCTTCACCCCCCCTAGTTGTCAGGACTACAAAGAAAAATCCAGAGCACAAGGCTCCTCAGGCGGGGTGGGCCAACTCCACCTGTCCCCTTTTCACTTATGAAAGAGAGCATGATGAAAACCCTTACCTTCCTCAAAAACAATATACATCACGATAGCAAGATGCCTCCGCGAATGCTAGATATCAAGATCACACATTGAAGCCAGAGCCTCAGATAAATGCTGCTACCCCCAATATAGGGATGCGGACTATAGAGATCTTGGATCACTACAACCGAGATAGATATCTAGGAGAGGCATCTAGGCCTTCTAAACATGAGACGGTGAGACCAACTATCTTAGAATCTAGAAGCATTTCGCACATTGAATGTAACTCACGCAACTTGAGCTAGAACGACAATAGTTAGAGCAATGGTGTCTTCTAAATAAAGAGCACCTTCAGCACCAGAAGGATGATTTGTTCCAACACACTATGCAGGAGAGGACTCCAACCCTTCACATACATAAGACAAAACATTATGAGGGGCACAACCCATGGGGGAAAGACAGGTCATTGCAACCTCATCAAACGCTACCCCCAACACCCCATAGACAGGAGCAGGAGGCTACTCTCCCGATTCTTGAAGCACCACCCTTGACACCTCCTAGACATGAGCGGGAGGCCACTCCTAAAAACAATGATGGGTGCCTTCCTCAGACAACCACCCAGGTTTATGAGCCACCCTTAGAAATTCATCAAGAAGCCTCTAAGGAATCTGAGCGAGAAGAAAAGTGGGATGAACTGCCCTACCAAGGCATGGGGGGTGCTATCTAGCAACCCCTCCATAGGCCCCAAGTTTCTCAACAAGAACCAACCAAAGTGGAGGAGCTCAAGTCTCTCGATACATGCAAAGCACTAGAGCACTTAGAGTTGGTAGAGACCAAGATTTTGGAGCTCCCAAGGCCCAACTTACATGAGGCTCCTTTCGAAGAGGATCAAACTTTAACCATAGGGCTACCTGATGATACAAGATCCTCCATGTCTTAGAATCTCTAGATTCTGATGAGCTATACTCACCGGTCGAAGGTGAGGATAAAACAGAGATAGCCCACAAGCAATCACATGCGACAAAGATCGACATCCTATAAATATCGATGAAGCATGTCAACAGATAAACATAATACTAAGGCATGAGTGGCGTGTTAACTCACCGCAGTGGTACCAAGCATTACATCTGACACTTTGGGCACACAAAGATCAATTTCAACCCAGAGACCTCATAGCAACATCAGTTCCGAAGGTAGACCCTGTCCTCCTATCCATGCATAGGACCAATCCATTCGTTCCCATACCTCCAGAGCCAGATCCAAAGTGTAAATACCATCAATATGGGGGTACCTCTATCTCTTGAAGATCCATAATCCAAACCAAAAAGCTCCAAGGATTATCGCAATCCCTTGGTCACCTCAAAAGCTCCAAGGATTATCGCAATCGCTTGGTCAAAACCCAAAAGCTCCAAGGATTATCGTAATCCCCTGGTCACCTCAAAAGCTCCAAGGATTATCGCAATCGCTTGGTCAAAATCCAAAAGCTCCAAGGATTATCGCAATCCCTTGGTCACCCCAAATGCTCCAAGGATTCTTTAATCTCTTGGTCAATCCCAAAAAGGCTCCAAGGATTATCGCAATCACTTGGTCACCCCAAAATGCTCCAAGGATTCTATAATCGCTTGGTCAATCCCAAAAAGTCTCCAAGGATTATCGCAATCACTTGGTCACCCCAAAATGCTCCAAGGATTCTATAATCGCTTGGTCAATCCCAAAAAGGCTCCAAGGATTATCGTAATCACTTGGTCACCCCAAAATGCTCCAAGGATTCTATAATCACTTGGTCAATCCCAAAATGCTCCAAGGATTCTATAATCACTTGGTCACCCCAAAATGCTCCAAGGATCTCTAAAATCACTTGGTCAAACCCCAAAAATGCTCCAAGGATCCTTAAAATCGCTTGGTCAAACCTCAAAAAATGCTCCAAGGATCCATAAAATCGCTTGGTCAATCCCAAAAGGCTCCAAGGATTCTTGCAATCGCTTGGTCAATCCCAAAATGCTCCAAGGATTTCCACAATCGCTTGGTCAAAAATCAAAAAAATTCAAAAATAACAAAAATCATCAAAACAACAAAAATTTGCATCTCATTTCTAAGCATACTCAAATTCATCAATAGAGAGTTCTTCTTGCACTTCATCTTCATATTCACAAAAATCAATTCATCAAAAATACAAAAATACATAGATGCATTAAAGCATTGCATCCATACATTGCATATTTGTGGTCGTATAGGTCAAAGGCACCATAGGTCGTAATTGCTCTGCTAGTCCATCTTGTTCCACACTGTTCCATTTTACAAAAACAACAAAAACACCATGCATTGCTTTTACCACACTAGAGTCAGTGGTCTTTTAATGTATCAAGAGTTTTCATGATTCAGTCATTATTTTGCTCTTTAGCCATGTAATGTATCAAGTCAGTCATGATTTTCTTGATTAAATGATGGAACCCTATGTAAAGTTCACAAAAACCCCTTTTTTTGGAGAATCTTATGGAAAGTTCATGGAAACCCTTTTTTGTGGAATTTATACCTTTTAGTATGATCTGGAAGATTCCAGAAGATTAGTAAACCCTAGAAAATTCTAGAAGGTTGTGGGTTCCTCTCATTTTGTGATTATATAAGAGAATTGTATGTATGTAATATGACATTGCAGAGTTCATAGAAATAAATATATGTTTCTCAATATTTATTGTGTCCTCTTTTTATTTGTTGTTCATTTTTTCTGCTTGCAATTTTTAATCTATGTTTAATTAGCATGTGCTCTATTTTTCTTTTTAGTAAAGGTATTGAAGTTATTATATAATTTTTTTATTTTTTAATAAAACATGTTTATAGTTATATCATCCATTGCTTAAATTTCAAACAAAATGCAATTACCTTTTTTTTATTTGCTAGTTTAGAGGCTTTCAATAATATTATAGCATTGAAAGCTAGTTCTCAATTGACATTTATGAAGTAGACTAGAATTTTGATAGAGACTGTAGTATTGACAAATCTATGAGTTATTTTCAGGTTTATTGAGTGAGTGTGGCCATCAAAATATTAGGAATATTTTATCACAACCTGTTTGCATAGCTTTTGTATACTTTGTTTAAAGTCTCATATGGAATCTATTGCAAAGAAGATAGTAATATAATTAGAACCCTCATATGAGGATATCAGAGTACAAATTCTATATCTGGATCAGAGGTGAAGTATCAGTAATCTCTGAAGTTTTCATAAGGGTCTCAATTTTTCTTTCCCAACACAAAATATTATGTTTTATTTAGTACTCACAAAAAGTATAATTTATGGTTTGTTGTGGTGTAGGTGTGGAATGGAGCTGGGTAAAGTAGATTTAATCAAATTTTTGGATACTAAGATGGTAAAAAACTATGAGAATTGGTTGACCACTACTTGTAAATATTTTTATCATTCAATATCTCATGTCAATCATTCTTTTTTTCTATTGAGAAGACCACTTTTCTTTGCATTCTATTATTAGTAATAGAACTTGTATCTTATAACCATATATACATTAGAAATATATCATCCTTGAAGACAAATTAGGTGTATAGGAAATAAATTTTTAGAGGGTTGTTACACATCTTCAATCTAGAATGGCTTAGATTTTACAGAGAACTAGATAGCAGTAGAAGAAAGCCATGGATAAGCATTGTGTTCCTTATCCTTTTTAGGTTGACGATAGAGTTTGGATCTATTTGGATAAACAACATTTTTAAGGTAAGGCACATAGTAGAATCAAACCTTTATAGTATGGACCTTACAGAATTCAGCAACAAGTGTCCGAGAATGTCTTTCACTTGGATCTTCCAAATCATCTCGGTATACATGACATTGTTAATATGGATATTTTGAAGCCTTACCATAAGTCCACTTTAGAGACTACTCCAATCATCATCCATCTTGTATATGTGGTACTTGACTTTCAAATTTTGTTTCATACAGATAAAGTGTTTGACATGAATACTCTCTAAAAATGAGAAGGATCTACAACTTCCTTCCTTGTCACCCCCTACAACCAGCTTCCACATCAGGCTCACAAGATATCCCAATATCAAATTGTAGACACCAAAACAACACCAATCCGATTATGTGACTACAAACACTAATCGCATTGACACACATAACCCCAAGGGCATCCCCCAGAGGTTAAACAATGGTCCTAACCACTCTCACAGCAGTTTTGGAAGGTCAAAGATCAATTTGGCACCTTCACACACATTGCTCAATATCCGTTCCACCTTGGAATGAATTCAAACTGGGATTCGCCCCACCCAGGGATGAATTTTAGAATCTCTCCAGGGTGGGGCGAATTACAGGTTTGATGGGTAAAAAGTCAAATCTTGACAAATGGTAGCTTAGATCTGCCACTCAACTCTTACTTCATCGCATGGGAGTATGGGTGAGCGTTTTTGAGCATTAGAGGCAATTACAAGGGCAGTCATGAAATCCCTATTCAAGGAGGAATCTCCTTCCCCCTAGGGAGGCATGATCGCCAAGTGGAACCTTTGCATACCCATTTCAAGAGACCTCTAGGTCTATAAATTGGTGAGTTTCCTCACCCAAAAATATATAGAGAAGGAGCATTTTAGAGCAATGAAGTGTTGTCATTTTATTGTCATACCTCACACCTTTTGGATTTATGCCTTTCACATCCTTGATCTCCTTTAGAGGGGAGGTCATTGTGTGACTATTGGGAGGATGAATCTTGAGCCCAAAACCTAAAATTTTGCCACAATATCCCACCAAATATTTTGACAATACCACACAAGAGGTTTTTGACCCATCCCAAGTGGATTGGTTCCAAAATTAGGCCTCAAACAGTGGACGGCCTGCCCCATGGGCGCCCCCTCCCACACTGCCACAGTCCTAATCGCCCCCCTTCAGAGTGATGGGAATTCCATGGCAGACTTACTTTCTTTAATTTTTGCATTCAATTCTATGATTCTTAGATAGGTTTTCATTTAAATTTCATCTCGTTTTGAATAATTTTGATCATATTTCCATCTTTGCTTACTTCTACTAATCTATAGGTAGCATCATTAAATTACCATTGATTGAGCCCATATTGGGAAAATCTGACCATCTGGGTCTTCCCAAATGGCCCCCAATTAGCTAACCCCAAGTTTGCAAGTATTTTTGAGCTTCCTAGGTAGGACATTTGGGACAATACCTTTTCGGAATTTTGTTGTAGGTGAATTCGTCCTGCCCCGGAGAAAATTCAAATTGGTGATGAATTTACCAAATATTCTTTTTTCATGGCCTTCCTGGTGTTGTCTTGATGCCCCTATAAAATTTTTAGAGCATTTGGATTTGTTTTAGTGATAATTTAATTCATTTTTCTCATTCACTTATTGTAGGCTTGGGGATTGCATGCTTTGTTTTATCCGTAGGTGCTACTGACCATTTCATGTTACTTTGAACATAGTGTTTGGACATCAGAAGAGTAGCAAGGAGTCAAGACTCATCAATGCAAGTGGCGATGATGTTTGGTCTGCGCATTTTACATGTGGGCACATGAAAGAATGAAAAGCACCCATGGATGTAACAAGAACGCATACTTAAACGCTCCTAGCCCTTGGAAGGGGAGGATGCGCATTGTAACCGAGTTGTGAAACATATAAATAAAAAGGGCTGTCTTCTTTATTCACATTTGTTTCATTTTGATTTTCTCATGCTTTTCCCTCTTTTCATGCACTTTCAAATTCCTAGGATTTAGTGCTGAGTTTAGTTCTATTTGCATCTCATCTTCGCTTTCCTTTTTGCTTCCATACCCTCATGCTTTCAGTGGTGATCACGGTGGGACCATGTCTTCTATTTTTAAGATCAGGGATCTAATCCAAACTTGGTTGTTTTTTCTTACAAGTACCGTGTTCTCATACGCTGACTGTTGTTCGTTCCATCAGAGGGCAAATACAGAGCTATAATTCGTCTCACCTAGGGACGAATGGGAATTCGCCCCACCCTATGACGAATACAGTCCTGTAATTCATCCCCCCCAGGATGAATTCTAGTCTATGAATTTTCTAAGCAAAAACTCAGAATCAACAGATTCAGTTAGAGAAGAGGTAAGAGTCCTAAACTTTTCCTGTTATTTCCTGTTATTATTTTTTTGTTTTTCTACTTTCTTTTTGCATGCTTAGGAAATGTTTGCTGCATGTTTATTTTGTTTCATGAAAAATAAAAAGAACCCCACACACCACATGGAAAATTAAACACCAAGGAGCTGGTCATAAAACCCCAACCCTTGATCAAGACCAACAGTGGATTTCATCACCACATTGGCTTGAATTTTGCATTCATGAACCCCGATCGCTACTGTTGCTAGACGTAAATCCTGAAAAAATCTGAATGAGTGTAGCTGGGGTGATTCCCAGCACACGAGGATAAGTCTTCTATGGTAGGTTTCATAAATAGGGTTATTCCCATTTTGTACCACCTATGTTCCACGTACCATATCCTCTCACGTACCTATAGTTTCCTTCACGTAAGGGCGGGTATATAGAGATGTTGGTATATTAGCCTGGCAATGGTATATCGAAGGGGCGACTAGTTTTGGGAGTCATAAGAGCCCTCATTTTGCATTTAAACATTATTTACAAAAACCTTAAAAAAAAAACACACTAAACCAGGTTTAGGACACACTTTTAATCTTTAAACAAGATAATCACTACTTTGTGTGTGTGTGTGCTTTTTTTTGTTTAGTTTAGCATAAAAAATCATAAAAAGAGATAAAAATCTGCATAGCTTTTAGAAAATCAACACCATGGTGCACACCCATAGCCAAGCCCAATCAAGGGTAGAAGCTGCATAAAGTGTATAAGGGGGCACAAGTCACCTTTGCTACAGCCCTAAGGACTTGGTTATACCGCCTTGGTGACCTGACCCACAAGACAGTCTGCATCATTCCATGTCAAGATGGAACTATAGGGACACCCCTTTAGGGGACATGCCCGTTCATCATAGCCCCTTTCAGGAGGAGTCCTTACACGTGGTGCTCAACATAGACAAGAAATCTCCCTTAGAAGCTTGATATGAGTGGCCAAAGCATGATGAAGTGCTAGAGTGGCATAGTGTCCATGAGGAGAGGCCACATGATTATGGCATCCCTCCTTTGCCCCCCATCACTGTTAGAACCAATAGACAAACCCTAGAGTGCAGGGCTCTTCAAGCAGGGTGACCCAAATCTGCCCACCCCTTTCACACATATGAAATGGAGCACAAGGAAGACCATTACATTCCTTAATATAAATATACAATGCAGGAGCCATGCGCTTGCGCACCCGCTATGTACCATGATCACCCATGGAGGCCAGAGCCTCGAGTAAATTTTGCCAACCTCGATAGAGGGAAGTGACCTATTGAGATCTTAGATCATCATGACCGAGGTAAATGCATAGGAGAGGCATCCAGGCCTCCTAGGCTCAATATGGCAAAAAAAATTGACCTGGCAATCACCAGACATACCACCCGCCAAGCCCAAATCATGTGGCTTAAGCAAGATTAGCAGCAGCTAGAATGTCTATACCACCTTAGCAAGGAGCGCATCTAGCACCAAACAAATGAGTTGCTCCATAACCCAATTCCTGAGAGGGTTCCAACCCCTCACACCCAAATATCAGAACCATATGAGAGGCATAATCCATTGGTACGAGATAGGTCTTTATGACCTTATCAAGTGTTGCCTCCGAGACCCCCTAGACCTGAGCAAGAGGCCACTCCCCGAAACAACAATGGGTACCCTCCACGGAGACCTACCCAGGGTCATAGGTCTCACCCAGAGACTCCTTAGGAAGCTTACAAGGATTATGAACAAGAAGAAAAGCAGGTCGAAATGCCCTACCAAGGTGGAGGGGTTGCTATCCGGCAACCCCCCCATAGGCCTCAATTCTCCCACAACCCACAACGGGAGCAAACTAAAGAGGAAGAGATTAAATCTTCTGATGCATACAAAGCATTGCTAGATCATTTGAAGTCTATGGAAACCAAAGCTTTTGGGCCCCAAAAGCCCACGTTATGCCAACTCCGCAGTCATCCTGTGCATCCATCAGTTCCTGCACCCCCTTACCCTGAACACTTTAAGTTGCCTCAGTTGGCAATCTTTAAGGGTGAGGAGGATGCCCAAGAGCATGTGACTAGATTCTTGAGCCAATATTTTTGCATTCAAGACAATGATGCGTTGTTGCTAAGGACATTTATAACCACATTCATGGGCCCTACCTCGGATTGGTTCACTCAATTTTCAAGGCACAACATCAGTAACTTAGATCAGTTAGTGGATGCGTTCCTTGAATGCTTTGCCTTTAACACCAAGAAGAAGGCGTCACTAAGTGACCTGGCCAGCCTCAGGCAGTATGAGGAAGAAACCATGGTGGCCTACGGGAATCGGTGGAGGACTCTACTTTCCAAGCTAGCCTACCTCCCTCCTATGTTTGACCTTACACAAATGTTCTCATGAATTTGTTTGAGATTGATCTATGTGCTATTGTATCTGTAGAAATATGCCACCTTAGAGGAAGCTCTGGTGCAAGCTAGAATTATTGAAGAGATCAAGATACAGGATGACAAGATTGCCAAAGCTAAGAAAAAAAAATGGAACAAGAACACAAAAATAGGGACAACACAACAGAAACCCTATGCGGTCAATCAAGTTGCTATAAATATCCCTAAGCCTGTACAAGAAATATAGCCTCAAAAGGCTAACTATTAGGCAGTGCCTCCTAATAATTATGAAATATAAAACTAGAAGTAGGAGCAAAATTAGCAGCGTCACCCTAGGCGATAGTACACACATTATACAAAGTCTAGAGACTCCCTATTTGACCTCTTGTTAGTGGTGAACTTGATCAACTTTCCAGAGATTCAAAACATAGACCCCAATGCTCCTAAGCCTAAGGGGTACAGGGAGGAATTATATTGTAGGTTCCACAGGTGGGGGGGACATGACCTGAATGCATGTTGGAAGTTCAAAATATTGACACAAGACCTGATTGACAATAAGACATTGGCAGTGGACAACCCCGTAGTGCCAAAAAACCAATAGATGGGAGTTTTCAAAGACCCCTTGCCTGCCCATGAGGCATAGGCAAAAACCCTTCAAGTCAATGAGGTGCAACAAAATTGCCCCATGCAAGGGTATGTAGGAATGATAAGCATAGTGACTAGGAACAAGAGATACCCAAGAGTTGCCCCCGAGGTAGCCACAAGAGAGGTTCCACCGATGTCACAACCTCAATAGCACCCTATGCAGCTACCTCTGCCTAGACCCGTGACAATGATTCAGACCAAAATCATGCAAATTTTGAGGACCACAACGGATAGGCTCTCCATATACGACCTTATATAATAATCAACACCCCATCGGGAGGCTGTAATGGAGATATTGAAAGCCATCGAGTTGCAGCCCCACGAAGTGAATTCCTTCAACAACTTTGTGGGACATGTCAAATGATGCATAGAGACAGTCATCACCTTTCAAGAGGATGAAGTTAAATTAGTGTTTTATGACATGGCAGATCCACCCCTACACATTATCAAGTGGTTCAATGGGATCCCATGTAAGAGAGTGTTGGTAGACACTGGCTTGTCCAGTAACATCATTACCATAGCGGAATTGAAACATCTAAAGTTGTCAGCCTCTCACATCACATCTTCCACCTATACACTGTGAGCATTCAATGATGCGATATGCTCAACAGTTGGCATAATTGTCCTACCCATTTAAGTAGGACAAAATATGATACCTACATTATGCCATATTTTGGAAGGCGAGATGGCTTATAACATCTTGCTAGGGTGGCCATGGATCAAGGACATGAAGTGTGTCCCTTCGATAGCTCATTAGTGTTTGAAGTATACATTTTAAGGGGAAGTACATGTAGTCCCAATGGACTTAGAACCCTTCAAATATTGCAATGCGGTGTAGCTGATGCTGCAATTAACCCTTCCATTGACGCACTTGGATTTTTAGTTAAATCCATCTAGACAGGGTCTAATTCTGCAAGCACCACTAGTGATAAATCCATCAAAACCCCAGCTAGGCACATCTTCATCATTCGGTCCTTCACCAACAATGCCACCTATTATGGCTAAACAGAAGGACAAAGTGAAGAAAACCCTGGAAGAGGCTCAACCCCTAGAAGAGGTACTGCCAATAGTATCAACCATATCTACTGAAGAGATGCCTAGTACAATGGAAGTTGAGGCTCCTAGTTCACCCAACATGGAGTGGAATTAGGAAGAGCTTTCATTCCCTCCCTCTCAATCGCCAATAATCACTGTTGAAATGGCCAGTATGGGCCTGGGGGAGTATCTAGTGCAGAATGTTGTAGCAACGACCGCACTAGAGTTCGTGCAAGACATGGGGAGACCTCACCTCCCCATCGATACAATTGTTCCTTTATGTCACCCGCCAAACCAAACAAACTTTGTGTATGGGGGCCTTGATCATGGTACTAGGCCATGCATCCAAAAGGACGAATATGAATAGCCCTTTGTAGAAGATGTCAACTATCTATCTAATCTGGACTTCACTCTAAGATATCTTGGCCAATGCAATTGTCATGGACATGGGCTAGGCAGGTATGAGCAAGGAGTGTGTGTCCTTTTCCAGCTAAGATACCAAATGCCTTATGACAAGTCGAGAGTAGGGTTCAACCACCCCCTACCCTTGGACATCTTGGTGGAGAACATGCAAGGCCTAGGGTTAGGAAACAAAGGCAGATTGGCATCATATCCCTATGCCAACCTGAACATAACATATACATTGAGAGATTACCTCCCATGGTCAACAACCACCCTTGTTAACCTCAATAACCCTTCTCCTTTGCTAGAGAGAGGCGAAAGTTCGGGGACTCACTTTCAAGGAAGGTATAAATAGTGTCAAGAGGGATCTTCGAATGACAAATTAGAATATGAACCAGCATCATATGATCCCTTCAAATCAGATAGTGATCACTCACAAGTGATCCCCATGAATGATTGTCAAGAGAGCCTCTTGACAATGTTCCCTCTAGAGGCTCCAAACAAGCCAGTGCTGCTTCAAGAGAATCAGGTCCCCCCATGAAGAGTGGAACAACCACAATGGGTCCAGATAAATTTGCTCAAGTAGGACGAGCCTATAATACCTCAAATAGTTGTTGAAGCCAACGAGGGATTTTGGATCTCCGATAGTGATTACGAAGATGAAACAAAAATGAAATATCTTAATCACATGCGATAGGTTCCGCAACCATACTCCTTGGAGATTAATGACATATTTGAATAGATGGGCATAGTTCTAAGGCACGAGTGGTACGTAGACCTAGTGGGGTGGTACCAAGTGTTGGATCCGTCGCTCCAGGTATACGAAGAGCACCTTCCACTCCGAGACCCTAGGGTGATATCAGTGTCGAGGGTAGACCCTATCCTCCTATTAGCACATAGGACCGATTCATTCATGCCAATACCTCTAGATCAAGATTCGAAGCACAAAGAACATCCAGAGTATTCGAGTCATCACACCCACGATAATGGAGACCAAAATCATTTCATCAACATGATCTCCATTGACTTAACCACCCCCATCCGCAATCCAGTCGATCCAGCATGGTCATTGCATCTAGACATAGATGCCATTGACTGGGATCATGTCAATTCACCTCCATCCCCATCATAGTACTGGCCTTTTAGTAAAATGCTTCATTTTACCCCTAGGAAAACTCAGGATATCTTCCATGCCGAAGAGGAACCCAAGGTTCCCAACGTAGATTTAAACTTAGCAAGTGATATCCATTTTATCTCTACTCCACATTAGTTGGAGGATGGATCCCACATGTCGATCGAGGAGATGATTGATGTAGACATTAGCTTGGATCCAATGAATCCACAAATCATCAAGCTAGGGGTAAGCTTATCCCCTAAAGAGCAAGCTGACTACATTGTCCTTCTCAAAGAGAAGAAGGATTTTTTTGCATGGTCATACAGAGACATGTCGAGGCTAGATCCACAGCTAGTCATGCATAATCTAACACTTGATATAAAAGTCAAGGTAGTTAAGCAAATACTACATAAGATACACCCAACAGTGGCCTTGATGGTCAAATATGAATTGCAAAAGCTATTGGATGCATAGTTTGTCATCTACATGGATTATCCTCCATGGCTATCCAACATGGTTCCCATCAAAAAGCTTGATGGGAGGATTCACATATGCACTGATTTTCGAGATCTAAACAAAGCGAGTCTTAGGATGATTTCCCCTTGCCAAGCATCGATGCATTGGTAGATGCTATAGCAGGTCACGAAATGCTATCCCTCATGGATGGTTTCTCAGGACATAATCAAATTTGTATCAATCCCGAGGACCAACTAAAAATGGCGTTCACAATGCCTTGGGGGACATTTTTTTATAAGGTCATGCCATTTGGCCTTAAAAAAGTTTGTGCCACCTACCAACGTGCCATGACATACATCTTCCATGATTACATGCATAAAACTTTGGAAAATTACATGGATGATTTGTTGGCTAGATCATCTCGATGACTTAAGCAAGATCCTCGATCGCCTCATGGAACATAAAGTCTGACTGAATCCCAAGAAGTGCGTATTTGGCGTCACATCTGGAAAAATCTTGGGTTTCATAGTCTCAAAGTGAGGCATCAAGGTGGACCCAAACAAAGTCAAGGCAATCCTTGAAATGGTTCCCCCAACTACCATTAAGCAATTCAAAAGTCTGTAGGGAAAGGTCACATCAATCAAGCGCTTCATAGCACAGCTGTCTGACAAGTGCCAACCCATGAACAAAATATTACACAAGGGGGTAACATTTCACTAGGATGATGAGTGCTATTCAGCCTTTGACGACATCAAATGATACTTGGCTTCACCGCAAGTATTGGAACCACCTAGACCAGGAGTGCCATTCTACTTATACATATCAGCTACTGAGGTGGCACTGGGCACCATGCTAGCCCAAAATAATGAACTTCACAAAGAACAGGCTACTTACTACCTTAGCTGCACCCTGGTCAGTTATGAACTTAACTATGCATACATTGAGAAACTTTTCTTAGGAGTGGTGTTTTCTACCAAAAAGCTATGCCACTACATGTTGAGCAACACTACATATGTTGTGTCTAAGGATAATCCATTGTGGTACATGATGAGTCGTACTTATCATAGTAGTCGCACGAAGAAATGGATCATGTTTTTGATAGAATTTGACATAGATTTTATTGGAAAGAAATCCATCAAAGGATAGGTCATAGCCAATCAACTAGAATAGGCTCCTCTCAAAGACGATTAGCCTCTGGTCATAGAACTACCCAATGATGGGGTCTTCCATGTCTCAAAATCACTAGATTCTGATGAGCCTGAGTCACAGGCCGACATAACCCTATTTTTTTATGGTTCTAAATGTGAGCAAGGTGGTGGCACAGGAATTGTATTCTTCACACCACAAAATGCTCCAATGCCTCTGTCCTTTAAATTAGACTTCTCGTGCACCAACAATAATGCAGAGTATGAAGCCTTGCTCATAGGTCTTTAGACAACAATCACCATGAACATCAAATTACTGAACATATTTGGTGATTCACTATTAATTGTCAACCAATTCAAAGGGGTATTCCAATGCAAATGCCCAGTTCTATAGGCCTACAAAGCCCTTATGGACAAATTCCTAGAAAATCTTGAGTGGTACGACATCGAGGCACTCCCTCGATCATCGAATCATTTTGTGGATACTATGGCCTCCTTGGGTTCACTAATCCCACAAGACCTTTCCGATGATATGAAAACCATTCAAGTCAAAACACTATCGCAATCCATGATGGACTGTGTAAGTTCTAACTTGATGCCAGGAATCCACATGATCCAGATTGAACCATCCTTGGATAAGTTCTCTCGAATCCATGATCGTCTAAAACATGCCAACTTGGGGTCCTTGTTCTCCCCATACTCCCATTAATAGCAACACAATGCTATTCTTACAAATTTTCTCTCGCTCAGCGTTTGCGAGGGATGAAATTCAAGAGGTATTGGTTGTTCATACCATCAAGGCTTTAGATCAGCAGGATTGGTATTTACCCATAAGTGACTACCTCAAGTTAGGTAACCTCCCACTTGGATTGACGCATGCCACAAAATGAGCATTCAAACAGAAAGTGGCCAAGTATGTCTTGTTAGGAGACATTTTGTACCATCACAGCTATGAAGGAATCCTCCTTCGTTGCTTGGACTAGCAAGAGTCCACTTGGGAAATCACACAGGTGCATGATGGTACGTGCGGTGGCCACTTCAGTGGTATGGCCATCGCAAAGTGCATTCTTCGCATGGGCTATTATTGGCCATCTTTAGAGCGAGATTGTTGCACATATGTCAAGAAGTGCATGAAGTGTCAACATCATGCCAATTTGATGCACGTACCTTCCCAGGCCTTGCAGATAGTCCAGTCAGCTTGGCCATTTTTGTAGTGGGGCTTAGATCTAATTAGAAAGATCTCCCCTGCGTTGTCAGGTCATCACACATTTATCATAATGGCCATAGAGTATTTCACCAAGTGGGTGGAAGAAGTTTCGCTTACCTCTACGATAGGACCTCGCATTGCGGAGTTTATTTGCATAACATCATATGTCATTTTGGTATTCCATCCAAAATAATCTTGGATAATGGGACATCATTCAAGAAAAAAAACATGCATGCTTTGACCACAAAGTACAAAATTTAGCATAGTTTTTCAAGACCCTATTATCCGCAGGCAAACGGGCAAGCAGATGCATCAAACAAAATTCTAGTTGCCATCCTCAAAAATATAGTCACAGACAGTCATAAGGATTGGCACATCCAAATCCCACTTGCCCTATGGGCTTATCGCACTAGCATTCGGATGCCCACTGGGGCAACTCCATTTTCACTCGTGTATGGCTCCGAGGTAGTCATGCCTCTCAAGTTGGAAATTCCTTCCCTACGCATATCAATGCAAGAGTTCATCGATGATGAAACTGCATGGCAGGCTCGGTTAGACCAGCTTACGTTACTTGATGAATGACACGTTAATGCCCTCGAGAATTTACGTATCTATCAAGAGTGACTTAAGAAAGCTTACAACATGAAAGTTCACCTGAGGGATTTTTAGGTTGGTGACTTGGTCTTAAAAGAGAACCAATAGAACTCTAGTTTTTCATCCCATCTAAGGGACAAGTTCATGGCAAATTGGTTAGGTCCATATGTAATTGATAGCAAAATAGGACCTGGAACATGCCGGCTAGCCTCTCTTGATGGAATCAAGGAACTATAACCCTTGAACATCAGTCATTTGTGACCATTCCATATCTAAAGAGCCGTATCCCAAAATGCTCCAAGTATTTTAACAATCGCTTGGTCAATCCCAAAATGCTCCAAGGATTCCGACAATCGCTTGGTCAATCCCAAAATACTCCAAGGATTCCGAAAATCGCTTGGTCAATCCTAAAATGCTCCAAAGGTTCCTACAATTGCTTGGTCAATCCCAAAATGCTCCAAGGATTCCTACAATCACTTGGTCAATCCCAAAATTCTCCAAGGATTCTGACAATCACTTGGTCAATCCCAAAAAGCTCCAAGGATTCCCACAATCGCTTGGTCAAAAATAAGAAAATTCAAAAATAGTAAATCCTTAAAAATAACAAAAATTTACATCTCATTTCCAGGCATACTCCAACTCATCACAACAATAAAGAGCTCTTTTCACATCTCATCTTCATATTCACAAAAAAATTCAATCCATCAAAAACACAAAAATATGTAGCTGCATTAAGCATCACATCCATACATTGTATGTTTGTGGTCATACAGGTCAGAGGCACTATAGACTGTAATTACTCCGCCAACCCATCTTGTTCCACATTTCTCCATTTTATAAGTAGTCCATCGAAAATAAATGCCATTCACTTCTTTTTTTTCTACCATACCAGAATCAATGGTCTTCTAATGTATCAAGAGTTTTCATCCTTCAGTCATTATATAACTTTCTAGCCACGTACTGTACCAAGTCAAATATATTTTACAAAGGTAGAGTTCTACTTGGATCACACCTTGTTACATAGCATCCCAACACAAATTAAAACACATAAAAATTCCCAAGTTGTGTGAATGAAAGATGAAACCTGCACAACAATCCAAGTCACCATAAGCGAAATGGTTATCTTGCTCATCCCCCTGTGTGAATGACCCCAAGAATGATGAGAGTTTGCAAAAGGACAAGCATCCTCCCTACCCAATTCCCCAAGAATCCCAAGTTCTCAAAAAGTTGCAAACATCGTAAAATCTTGCACAAAGTCAAAACTCCAAAAATTTGACATCACCACCAAAGTGTATACATCAAAAGGCACATACAATAGTGATTCTCATCACTCAAAATTCAAATCCCTTGCTCAAAAGAAAAATAAAAAAATATAAATAAACAGTGATTTTTATCATTACAAATGAGCAAGTATCTGAAAACACGAGATTATAGAAACAAAAAGGGAAAACTCCAAGCACAATGCAAGAACGAAACTAAACTTGATGCTACAAATTAAAAATACATAAAATGGAGAAGGCATAGACAAATTGGAACCCAAATGGAATGAAACAACCCTCTTATTTTATTGATGTATTTCAAATTTGGTTACAATTCGCTTCCTCCCTTTTTAGGGGCGAGGAGCATCAAACTTGTCTCTTGGTCAGATCAATGGAAAGCCATCCCTCTTCCGCGTGCCCACATGTAAGATGGGCAGACCAAATGTTGCCACCACTTGTGTATACGAGTGTTGATTCCTTGCTGCTCTTTCGATTTTTAGACCCTGCGTTCAAAGGAACAAGAAACCGTTAGTAGCACCTACGAATAAGACAAAGCATGCGATCCTCAAACCTACAATAAGCGGATGAGAAAATGAATTAAACTATAACTAAAACTTATCCAAATGACATGAAAACTTGGAAAAGACATAGAAACATCACCAAGAAGGCATTGCAAAAGGAACAGTCAAGAAATTCCTCACCGATTTGAATTCGCTCCTGGGCGGGACGGATTCGACTGTAATTCATTCCGGGGTAGGACGAATTCCCCTGCAACAAAGCACCAAAGTGATACTGCACCAAATGTCATGTCTAGGGAGCTCCAAAAGACCTGCAAACTTGGGGTTAACTAATTGGAGGCATTTTGGGAAGACCCAGATGGTCAGATTTCCCCAATTTTGCCTCCATCAATGGAAATTTGACGCTACTACCTGCAAGTTAGTGAGCACAACAAAAGCGATAAAATATGATAAGATTTGATCAAAGCATTATGAAATCGGAATTACAAGCTATTTAAGCAGCATAATATGGAATGAAAAATAAACAAATGAAAAAAAGAACAATCTACCATGAATTCCCAATCGTTCTTAAAAAAGAATATTAGGTTCATAGCAGTGCAGGGTGCCCGGGCAGGCCGCCCACCGTTGGAACTTGATCTCGGCACCAATCCACTTGGGATGAGCCCAAAATCTCTTGTAATGTGTTGTCGACGAATTGGTAGATCGATGTGGTCAAGTGTTAGGTTTTGGATCCGGATTCACACTTCCAATAACCACCCAATGACCTCCCTTGCGAAAGAGATCAAGGATGTGGAAGAGGTGAATCAAAGGTAAAGCACGGTATTAATTTGGCAACACTTCATTGCTTAAAAATGCTTCCAACCCATCTTACTTTGGGGTGAGGAAGCTCACCAATTTATAGACCCAAGGGGTCTCTTTGGATGGGCATGCAGGCGCACCACTTTGCGGCCATGCCTTCGCAAGAGGGAGGAGATTCCTCCCTGACTTGGGCTTCCATGACTGCCCTTGTGACAGTCCTCTAATGTTTAATTTGTTCACCTACACACGCATGCAAGGCATGGAGCATTAATTGACTATCCTTGGCTGTCATTTGTCAAGATTTTACTTTTTGCCCGTCAAACCTGAAATTCGCCCCACCCCAGAGCGAATTCAGAATTCGTCCCTGGGTGGCGTGAATCCCATTTTGAATTCGTCCCAGGGTGGGACGGATACTAAGCAAAGTGCCTAAATGTGCCAAATTGATATCTGAAATTTCAAAACTACTGTGAGAGTGGTTAAGACCATTGTTTGAACTCTGGGGGCTATCCTTGGGGCTATGTGTGTCAAAGCAATCAGTGTTTGTAGTCACATAATCGGATTGGTGCTATTTTGGTGTCTACAGATGCCCCATTATGGGATGCATTGTGCATGGCGCAACATCGAGCAAAAATAGATAACCAAAGCATTAATGATTAGGGTTTCTCAATAACCTAACCAACTTTTGATGCCCCAAGCATGGAAAGGGCATGCATTGTTGAATCCTTTCTTCTGACGAGTGAAGGCACTTAATTCAAGTGTTAACCTTTTTCGGTGAGGTGTTACTTGACCTTGGACATTGATCAGTCATGAATAGGCAAAGGGCGCAACCTTTTGTCTATGAGAACCTTGAGTTCATGATTCATGAAATGCCAAGTGATTTGATCAGATTGTGATTATTGCTTTTTTACTACCCCAAGTAGGAGCACAATTGTCTTTGTCAATGATTCTTTGAATGCATGTTGTTTTTCTTACCTGGGTGTGTGCTTGCTGATTGATGACTAAGTGTGACTACCCCCTCAACCGATGAATCGATGAGGGAATGACCTTCGTGAGAAAAGTGACGAGTCGCTTGACCCAAGATGACTTGTGCAAGGGTGCCCTTAGATGGTTTAGCATTAAGTGTGTGCAATTTTTTGACATTTAGACCTATTTTTGGTGGGTGGTAACCCTTTTTGCAACGCTTTTTGGAGCTAAAATTGGCGAAAATCCATCCTCCTGTGGAGTGGTCCAGCTAAGGTAGCCTTCTTAGGGAGTATGATAGTGACAATTTGTGACCCCAATGTCTGTTTTGCATGCATAGGATTCAAGTGCAACAGCACTCTCATCGGTCAAGTTTATTAGCTATTTTAGTGCATTTTTATTCAATTTTTGCTATTTTTTGAAATTTTTGCCCTAAATTCATCCCAGGGTGGGATGAATACCAGCTTAGTATTCGTCCCAGGGTGGGACGAGTGCTAACCAGAGCACTCATCCTAGGGGGGAGCGAATATAAGCTCAAAAGGCCTAT
This sequence comes from Wollemia nobilis, assembly GCA_028583015.1. Classification (NCBI taxonomy): domain Eukaryota; kingdom Viridiplantae; phylum Streptophyta; class Pinopsida; order Araucariales; family Araucariaceae; genus Wollemia; species Wollemia nobilis. Next base: position 117,946 of record JAQPPZ010005185.1, on the reverse strand, counting down.
TTAAAGGTCATAACTAGGGTTTGGGCTCATTTGTATCTAAATTTTCTTGCGATTTGGAGCTCTAGGGAGGAGGTTAATTCTGCGAAGCGAAGCACTACCCGAATTTCTCCTAAAATCATGAGTGCATAGAGCGGATTGAGTAGCGGAGCCAAAGCAATACTAGTAAGTTCTCCCTAGTGTTATTACTTTTGTTTAAGGCTACAAGTGTTTTGTTTAATTTTCTTTGTGATGATGTTTTTCAAAGTTTAAAATTGAAACCCTAAAACTAAGCTGAACACAACCAAGACTTAGTGTAGAACTAAATGACAAACATACTGAAAACCTAGGTAAATAATTGTTATTTTTATTATAACTAAAACCCTAGGATAAAAAAAACGTAAAACCCTAGTTCTTAGGTTGAGCTGGTTAGTTTAAAAACGTAGGTTAAAAGCCTAGGTTTAAAACTATTATTTTAATTTTATTTTTTTTGTGCAGACTTTTTAGACTTAGAATACCAAAATTCTACGACTGACAATAGGACTGACAAACTATTTGTGTTTTTGTTAATTAATCAGTTTAGAGTTTAAAAACCCTAGGGCTGACAAATTAATTTTTGAATTTTGTTTTGTTTTGTTTTTGGAATTTATCAGTTAGGATTAGAAACCCTAGGACTGAAAAATTAATTTTTGAATTTTGTTTTGTTTTTTTTTTTAAATTTATCAGTTAGGATTAGAAACCCTAGGACTGAAAAATTAATTTTTGTTTTTGAATTTTTGTTTTGTTTTTAAATTTATTAGTTAGGATTAGAAACCCTAGGACTGACAAATTAATTTTTGAATTTTGTTTTGTTTTGTTTTTGGAATTTATTAGTTAGGATTAGAAACCCTAGGACTGAAAAATTAATTTTGTTTGAATTTTTATGTTTGTTTTTGGTTGTACATTGGTAGGCAATGTTGTATATTCATGTTATTGTTGTACAGTTTTTTTTTCTATGATTTTAATGTTTTTGAATTGTTTTCTTTTGCAGGTTGTTAAGAGACGGTACCGTGTACCTACTACTTTTTCTGAAGCATGGGGGGCGCTAATTGTGGCTGACTGGGAGTGGCTTGATGCCCTTGGGCTCAAGCAGGTGGCTCAAATAGAGCCTGTGGTTAGGGATCAGGCTTATCTGATGGCCCTGATCAAGCTATGGGATCTTCGGACCAACACCTTCCATCTCCCAATAGGGGAGATGATAGTGACCTTGGAGGATGTCTATCGGCTTCTACGAATTTTGATAGATGGACTACCGATCAGGACGTCACCGCATGATCAACGAACAACTATACTGATGTGATGCTTCGAGCATGGGGAGGAGCTGGGTGTGGAGGATCTAGTGGAGAGGGCAGAGGGCGACTGCCATATTGGCAAGATTTTGGTCCGATGGTGGCTGGAGAGGGGGGTGTTGGGAGTGAGGCACACATTCCTTATGGGCCTCATTTCCAACATGCTGATACCTGACTCGTTAGGTGCGAGGTTCCCGTGGAACTTGTTGGATTTGGTTTGGCGGTTTGTAGAGTGCCCGATAGAGGCACCGCTAATCATGATATGGGGACAGACGCTACTGGCATAGCTTTATGGTGAGCTGTACGATATCCACTACCAAAATAAGAAGGGGATTAGCTACAACTATCTATTGTAGAGCTGGGATTGGCAGCACATAATAGTGGAGAGGCTGGTCGGGTTACCATGGTTGACTCAGGCGGAGATGGAGGATAGGGAGATAGGATATGCAGTTCTGTGGTGGCGATCTAGGGAGCAGGGATAGATTCGACAGTGGGCAAGTGTCGTAGGGCACTATGTTAATGCCCTCACTTGGCTTACTCTAGGGGAGGTGCTTTGGTGCCCCTATCGAGACTGTCCAGCCTGGCCGAAGGTTGGAGAGTGGCTTCGATAGGTACATAGAGAGCGATGGCTGATTGGGCGGCATGGGACCGAGCATGAGTTCTTCTCCTACAACTAGGTGACATGATAGTTTAGGGTGCACCAGGGGTTTCCTGGTGAGCCCGTGGTCTATCGGTTCTAGGGGGACAAGAGAACTTTGGATCGACCGGTCATCATGCCACTGGGTGAGGATTCAGACGTGGTGATCGATGTCCTGGATGTGGCTGACGTCGGGACTACCATAGACTATGACCAGTGGTGGATACTACAGCGATGGAGGGGAGAGGGGCCATTGGGAGGTGCAGAGGTAGTAGTAGTGGATGGGGAGGGTGTCGAGGCACCAGGGGATGATTGGGGAGCTCCTCGAGAGGATGTAGAAATGGTGGAGGTGGAGGATGAGGATGTGGATTTGGGGGTTCTGGATCAGCTAGATATGCAGGACATCACGAAGTAGTGGGAGCCAGAACAGGCTGTTGTTCCAGATATGCCCACACCTCAAGAAGATGCAGAGGACATGGATTCCAGGTTACGTGTTGAGAATGCACAATTGGAGGGGCTGTTGTGGAGGCGCGATGAGGAGTTGGGGGATGCATTGTAGGAGAGGGATCTCCTATGCATGTAGCTGGTGGAGAGATAGAATGCATTGGCTGCTTACCACCAGCAGGATGGGGATAATGATGAAGCACGAGAGAGGGATCTCCTACGAACGTAGCTATCAAAGAGGGATAGGGTTTTGGTGCAGTGTGATGACTTTGTAGCTTATTACCATTGGTGGGAGACAGAGTGGTTATAGCAGGAGATAGATTGGTCTCGACATCGGATGGATATGGATGGAGAGATAATCCGCCTCAATGGGCGGTTACCTAATCCCCCAGGGGGTGGATCTTCATGCCATATGAGGGGCAGTGATACTGAGCAGTCAACATCATCTCATCGCAGGAAATTGGATGAGGGAGGGGGTAGCAGGTGTGATGCAAGGGCTAGCAGTAGCCGCCTTGATGGGTCCCATCAGACCCACACCATGGGGGGTAGTTCCCATCACACCAATCTTGTATGATCATGGTGGTTGACACCCTAGGCTTGGGGGTTTATGAGCTTTTGGATTGTACGGGGTCATATGACTGGTTATTGTAGCCTGTAGGCATTTTTGATGATATATACAAATGACTTTATTTTGTTTATGCGAGTGATGATTTGATTTTATGCCTGATGAGTGATGAGTATGGATGTATGCATGTTAATTTATTTTGATGGATGCATATGTTATGATGAATGCAAATGTTTTTGATGTATATGTGATATGCAAAATGTAATGGATGAATTGAATTTGTGTTGTTTGGCAAGAGCACCATAGACTATTTAGGACTTTGTGATTTTTTTTTTTATCCTAGGCGATTGTTGTGGTAAATGACTTTTCATGTATACATGTGGTTTTTGTATTTTCTGATGGTAATGTGAGGATGAAAAGTAGCGCAGTTGGTTTAGAAATGTAGCTAAGGTTTTCTGAGACTCAGACGATTTTAACTCACTAGCCACGATTGTACTTTATCTTACAAGACTTTTGAACAAGGTATGAATTGGACTTGTCTTTGAGAAAGCTATTTCACATCCCTGTGTGTGCAATTGAGTTCATTTATGTGGTATTTTTCAGGATACCACCAGTGCCAGATAGGCTGTCAACCAAACCTATACTGAGGATCACCTAATTAGCTCTAGTAACTCCTTTGTTGTATTTAGTTAGATTAATCTATGGTGCTATCTAGGATACCATAAGCTAGCTCATCCACATGCAAACATTGATCTGTACATGAGTTAATGTGATAGATATATCATCATGTGGGAGGTTTACTGCTAGTGACCGATAGGCTATCCACCCAATCGATATTGAGGTTTGCCTCATGACCTATCGAAATGCTGAGAGGTATAGGGATTCAAGTTCGACTCCCTTATTTTCTTCAATTGTATTGGGATACTTGCTCGTTTGTAGTGATAAAAATCACTGTTTATTTTTATATATTTTTATTTTGAGCAAGGGATTTGGATTTCGAGTGATAAGAATCACTATTGTATGTGCCTTTTGATGTATGGACTCTGGTGGTGATGTCCAATTTTTGGAGTTTTGACTTTTTTTTCTTTTTTTGCAAAATTTTTATGTTTGCAACTTTTTTTTTGAGAACTAGGGATTCTTGGGGAATTGGGTAGGGAAGATGCTTGTCCTTTTGCCAACTCTCAGCATTCTTGGGGTCATTCGCACAAGGGGATGAGCAAGATAACCATTTTGCTTATGGTGACCTGGATTACTGTGTAGGTTTCATCTTTCGTTCACACAACTTGGGAATTTTTATGTGTTTTAATTTGTGTTGGGATGCTACGTAACAAAGTGTGATCCAAGTAAAACTCTACCTTCATAAAATCTGTCTTACTTGGTACAGTATGTGGCTAGAAAGAAAAATGACGAATGAAATGCAAAAAACTCTTGATACATTAGAAGACCACTAACTCTAGTGTGGTAAAAAGCAGTGAATGGCATTTTTTTGTTTGGACTGCTTATAAAATGGAAAAATGTGGAACAAGATGGACTAGCAGGGTAATTACAGTCTATGGTGCCTTTGACCTGTACGACCACAAATATGCAATGTATGGGTGTGATGCTTAATGCAGCTACATATTTTTGTATTTTTGATGGATTGATTTTTGTGAATATGAAGATGAGATGCAAGAAGAGCTTTTTATTGATGAATTTGAGCATGCCTGGAAATGAGATGCGAATTTTTGTTGTTTTTGATGATTTTTGAATTTTCTTATTTTTGACCAAGCGGTTGTGGGAATCCTTGGAGCATTTTGGGATTGACCAAATGATTGTAGGAATCCTTGGAGAATTTTGGGATTGACCAAGCGATTGTAGGAATCCTTGGAGCATTTTGGGATTGACCAAATGATTGTAGGAATCCTTGGAGCATTTTGGGATTGACCAAGCGATTGTAGGAATCCTTGGAGCATTTTTTTTGGGATATGGCTCTCGTAGATATGGAATTGTTGCAAATGACTGATGTTCAAGGGTTTTGGTTCCTTGATTCTGTCAAGAGAGGCTAGCTGGTACGTCTTAGGTCCTATTTTTCTATCAATTACATATGGACCTAACCAATTTTCCATGAACTTGTCCCTTAAGTGGGATGGAAAACTAGAGTTCTGTTGGTTTTCCTTCAAGACCAAATCACCAACCCGAAAGTCCCTCAGGTGAACTTTCATGTTGTAAGCTTTCTTAAGTTGCTCTTGATAGATACGTAAATTCTCGAGAGCATTAACGCGTCGTTCTTCAAGCAACGTAAGTTGGTCTAACCAGGACTGCCATGCGACGTCATCATCGATGAACTCTTGCATTGATATGCATAGGGAAGGAATTTCCAACTCGAGAGGCATGACTACCTCAGATCCATACACAAGCAAAAATGGAGTTGCCCCAGTGGGCGTCCAAATGCTAGTGCGATAAGCCCACAGGGCAAGTGGAATTTGGATGTGCCAATCCTTATGATTGTCTGCGACCATCTTTTTAAGGATAGCAACTAGCATTTTTTTTGACGCATTTGCTTGCCCATTTGCCTATGGATAATAGGGTGTTAAAAAACTATGCTAAATTTTGTACTTTGTGGTCAAAGCATGCACGTATTTGTTCTTGAATGACGTCCCATTATCCAAAACTATTTTGGATGGAATACCAAAATGACATATGATGTTATGCAAAATGAACTCCACAATGCAGGGTCCTATCATAGAGGTAAGTGGAACTGCTTCCACCCATTTGGTGAAATACTTTGTGGCCATTATGATAAATGTGTGACAGTTTGATGATGCAGGGGAGATCTTTCCAATTAGATCGAAGCCCCACTATGAAAATGACCAAGTGGACTGGACTGTCTGCAAGGCCTAGGAAGGTACGTGTATCAAATTGGCATGATGTTGACATTTCACACACTTCCTGACATATACGCAACAATCTCGCTCTAAAAATGGCCAATAATAGCCCATGCAAAGAATGTGCTTTACGATGTCCATACCACTGAAGTTGCCACCACATGTACCATCGTGCACTTGGGCGACTGCCCAAGTGGAATCTTGCTAGTCCAAGAAACGAAGGAGGATTCCTTCATAACTACGATGGTACAAAATGTCTCCTATCAAGACATACTTAGCCGCTTTTTGCTTGAATGCTCATTTTGTAGCATGCATCAATCCAAGTAGGAGATTACCTAACTTGAGGTAGTCTCTAATGGGTAAATACCAATCCTGTTGATCGGAAGCCTCGATGGTATGAACAACCAATCTCTCTTGAATTTCATCCCTAGCAAATGCTGAGAGATAGAGAACTTGTAAGAATAACGTTGTGTTGCTATTAATGGGAATAGGGGAGAACAACCACCCCTAGTTGGCATGTTTTAGATGATCATGGATTCATGAGAACTTATTTGAGGATGGTTCAATCTGGATCATGTGGATTCTTGGCATCAAGTTAGAGCTTGCACACTCCATCGTAGATTGTGATAGGGTTTTGACTTGAATGGTTGTCATATCACTAGAAAGGTCTTGCGGGATTAGTGACCCCAAGGAGGCCATTATGTCCGCAAAATGATTCGATGACCGAGGGAGTGCCTCGATGTCATACCACTCAAGGTTTGCCAATAATTTGTCCATAAGGGCTTTATAAGCCTGTAGAACTGGGCATTTGCATTGGAATAGCCCTTTGACTTGATTGACAATTAACAACGAATCACCAAAGATGTTCAATCATTTGATGTTCATGGTGATTGTTGTCTGAAGACCTATGAGCAAGGCTTCATACTCTGCATTATTGTTGGTGCATGGGAAATTTAATTTAAATGACAGGGGCATTGGAGCAACCTGTGGTGTGAAGAATACTATTCCTGCACCACCACCTTGCTCACATTTAGAACCATCAATCTGATTGTATCCCGAGAAACCATCCATGAGGGATAGCATTTCATGACCTACTGTAGTGTCTACCAACATGTTGATGCTTGGCAAGGGGAAATCATCCTTAGGAATTGCTTTGTTTAGATCTCAAAAATCAGTGCATATGCTAATCCTCCTGTCAGGATTTTTGATGGGCACCATGTTGGATAGCCATGGTAGATAATCCATGCAGATGAAAAATTGTGCATCCAATAGTTTTTGTAATTTGTCTTTAACCATCAAAGCTATTGTTGGGTGCATCTTACGTAGTTTTTGCTTAACTGGCTTGATTTTCAGATCAAGTGTTAGATTATGCATGACTAGTTGTGGATCTAGCCTCGACATGTCTCTGTATGACCATGCAAAAACCTCCTTCTGATGGAGTACAAAAATCTATAGAAAAGTACAAAATTAGAATGCATAGAAAAACCAAAGATGAATTATTCTTTCAATAGCTTCAAAAGATTTTTACAAAGAAATATTTCCTCAATCTACAGTTTGCCAACCCCTCTCATTACAATTTTTGGGTTTTTATTGAGGCCCCGATCCTCTGTGCTTGCAAGTTTGTCCATGACCTACAATCACCGCTTTGTCAAACTGTTTTCCTAGAACCGCTGCCTCATCCGGTTGCCCATGCCCTGCAACTACCGCTTCATCAGAATTTCAATGCATGCATGGCCGACATACTTGTCAGAATATTCCCCCATGGTTGTTATCCCTATTTTAATACACATGGCTATCCACGTGTCTATTTTGGCCTTACATGGCCATCCGCGTGTATATTTTGGCTATGCCTTCAACTGGTCATGATATCATGACCAAAGCACCTTCGAGCTTTTTGCTTTGGGGAGCTATCATGATATCACGATGTCACGATATCGCGACGTCATGATATCATGAACAAAATGCCTTCACCTTCACCTTTGCTTTTGAAGTCGTGATATCACGACATCGCAATATCATGACAAAACTTGCCTTTGCATTGCCTTCGTGTTTGAAGTCGCGATATCACGACGTCATGATATCTCGACGTTGCGATATCATGACAAAACTTGCCTTCGCCTTGCCTTAGCTTTTGAAGTCGTGATATCACGATGTCACGATATCATGACAAAACTTGACTATGCCTTGCCTTACCTTTTGAAGTAGTGATATCGCGACGTTGCGATATCATGACAAAACTTGACTATGCCTTGCCTTCGCTTCTTTTTTTTTTTTTGGATGCTGCACTTTCATGACAAAAATTTTCCTTGGGAAAGAAAAGAAATAAAACAAAATACAAGTACTTCAAAAAAAATTTGGAGGATGCAAGATTGCTCTACTGTCACCGGATGCTCCTGCATCAGACACCCAGGGTAAATTAAGAAGTGATCCTCACTTCTAATCTGTTATGGGAAGACCCAGGCGGTCAACCTCTGTCTTCGACAACCAAGTTGCATCTTCTATAGGTCTGCCCTTCCACTTTATCAAATATTTAGAATACTATTTGTTCCTGGTGCTTCTGCCTTCATGAGCATCTAATATTTCCTTGACCTCGTCTGTGGTTGGAGTAGATGCTGGAATTTGACATAACTCTGTACTTGGTGCCTCTGTACTATCTCCCTCATGGTATTCCACTAAATCTGAAATATTAAAAATAGGTGAAATGTCAAGCCAACTTGGTAATTCCACTTTATATGCATTGCCCAACTCCCATTTTTCTAGTATTCTGCATGGCCCAAACTTCTTCATCTTTAATTTGTTATAAGTTCTGGCAGGAAATCTTTCCTTCCTGAGATGGACCATGACTTCATCTCCTACTTTGAACTCTTTGAACCACCGCTTCTGGTCTGCTCTTGTCTTATATTGAGTATTCATTTTTATAATTTGTTTCTTTACTTCTTCATGTAGACTTTTCATATGTTCCACAAATTCCTCTGCCTCGGCACTGCACTTTTCCCCTTTTCCCAATTTTCTCAGCTCGAAAACATTTCTTGGGTTGTTTCCATATATGACCTAGAATGGAGATTTATTTGTGCTCTTATTGACAGAATTGTTATATGCAAATTCTGCTTGCAACAAAACCAAATCCCATCCCTTAGGTTTATCTACTATCAAGCATCTCAGTAAATTACCCAAACTTCTATTTACCACCTCTGTCTGTCCATCAGTCTGTGGGTGGTATGCAAAACTAAATTTTAGATCTATCTTCAACTTCTTCCACAAAGTTCTCCAGAAATACCCAACAAATTTTGTATCTCTGTCAGAAACAATGCTCTTCGGTAGACCGTGAAGTCGTACCACTTCCTTGAAAAATAACCCTACATGTGAACTACATCACTTGTTTTCTGGTAGGGAATATAATGTGCCATTTTGGAAAATATGTCAACTACTACAAATACAGAGTCATTTCCCCTCTATGTTCTCGGCAATTCGAGGACGAAGTCCATGCTGACGTCCTCCCATGGTCTTTCAGGTACAGGCAATGGCTGATACAATCCCGTGTTCTGTCTTCCGCCCTTTGCCATCTGGCATATTCTACAACTCTGTACAAACTTTTTCACATCTTGCTGTAGTTGTGGCCAATAGTAATTTTCACTCACTAGAGAAATTGTCTTATCCCGGCCAAAATGTCCGGCCAGTCCTCCGCTGTGTTTCTCCTTGACTAAGTTTTCCCGCATGGAACTCCTTGGAATGCATAATTTACTTCCTCTAAACAACATTCCATCTTGGATTAGAAAATCCAACCATTTTGTCCTATCCATAGTAACAGGTGTCAAGCAAGTCGTCCAGGCTTCTGCAAAATCCGGATCTTCAGGGTACAAACCCTTCAGTTCTTCAAATCCTACTACTTCCACTATCATTTTAATCAGCAAATTCTGCCTTCTACTTAAGGCATCTACAACTCTATTTGATTTCTCGCTTCTGTGCTTCAGCACAAAGGTATAACTTTGGAGAAACTCAACCCACTTCAAGTGTCTCTGATTTAGTTTTGTTTGGTTGTTGATATACTGTAAGGCCTGATGATCAGTAAATAGAACAAACTCCTTTGGCAATAAATAATGCCTCCACTTCTTCAGAGCCTGAACCATAGCATAAAACTCTTGATCATAAACTAAATACTTTTTTCTGGCATCATTGAGTTTCTCACTAAAGTAAGCAATAGGCCTGCCTTCCTGACTTAGTACAACTATTGCACTACCACTTGCATCACAATCTACCTGAAATACCTTGTAAAAATTTGGAAGTGCCAAAATAGGTTGTTCTATGACCTTCTTCTTTAATAGATCAAAGCTTCTATCTACTCCCTCGGTCCACTTAAACTCCTTCTTATCCCCTCTCATTGTTTCTGTGAGGGGTGCACAAATGCTGCTGAAGTTTCTAATGAACTTTCTGTAAAAGCTGGCTAGACCATGAAATGATCTTACCTCTATTGTGCTTCTTGGGTTAGGCCATTCGATGATGGCTCTCACCTATTCTGGGTCCATTTTTAGACCTTCTGCTGAGATGACAAATCCCAGGTACACTAACTCTTTCTTTACAAAATTACACTTTTTTAGATTTATTAATAACTGCTCCTCCCGCAGCTTCACAAAAACCCTTCTGATGTGCATCAGGTGCTCTTCCAAGGTTCTGCTAAATATTAATATATCATATAAATAGACAATAACAAATTGGCCTAAAAATTCTTTTAGTACCTCATTCATCAGCTGCATGAAGGTACTTGGTGCATTGGACAGCCCAAATGGCATGACCAACCACTCATACAGACCCTCTCTGGTCTTGAAGGCTGTCTTCCACTCATCTCCTTCTCTGACACGGATCTGATGGTAGCCACTCTTGAGGTCAATCTTGGTGAAGTACTCCGCTCCACTTAATTAGTCCATTATGTCATCCATTCTTGGAAATGGAAATCTGTATTTTATTGTGATCTTGTTGATGGCTTGAGAATCTGTACACATTCTCCACTCTCCATATTTCTTTGGTGCTAACACTGCAGGTACTATGCATGGACTCAAACTTTCCCGAATCAGTCCCTTCTCCAGCAACTCCTGGACCTGCCTATTTAACTCCTCAGTTTCTACAAGCGTCATTCTATGTGTAGCTTTATTTGGTAAGCTCGATCCTGGCACCAAATCTATATGGTGGCTGATCTTCCTTACTGGGGGTAAACCCTCAGGCACATTATCAGATACAATATCTGGAAATTCTTCCAACAGATCTAGGACTTCTGCTGGGGTATCTTTGCATTCATTCTCCCTAACTCTAGGAATTATTGCATAACACAAATGTTCATGCTTTAAATCATCTAGAAATTTTCTCCCATCAACTAAGCAAATTTTGGCACTGCCACATACCTTTTCTTCCACCTCCTTCAGGGGTTTCAGCTTATGACGCGTTCCATTATTTGTTATGGAGTAGGTGTTGGCACGGCCATCATGAACCATGCACCTATCAAACTGCCATGGCCTTCCCAATAGCAAATGGCAAGCATCCATGGGTAGGATGTCGCATAGGACTTCATCACGGTAAGTCCCAATACTGAATTTCACCAGGCATTGCTCGCTGACTAAGACCCTATGGTCCTTCTGCAACCACGCGATCCGGTATGGATGCGGGTGTCTCTTCCTCTCCAGTTGTAGCTTTGTAACCATTCCTTCTGAAACCAGGTTATCCATGCTACCGTTGTCAATAATAATATTGCAAATCTTACCCACACATTTACACCTTGTGTGAAATAATCTTTTCCTCTGATCTGTGTCGTCCTCCTTATTTAGCAAGACTCTCCTCACGATCATTGCTTCTCCTCTCTCTACTTCTTTGAAATTTTTAGATCTAACATCTTCATCAATGATCACAACTTTGGCATTACCTTTCAGCCTCCTGTTAATCCTTGCTTGTTATTGTGGACACTCATATTGGTGATGTCCCTCTTCTCCACACTGGAAACAAGTTCCACGAAATTTGCCTCTTCCCTGGCCACGTCCATATCTGCCTCTTCCCCTTTGGTAATCATTGTTCTGATTACGGGGTCAGTAGTTATTTTCTCCCCTTTGTTCCCGATTACTGCTACTTTCTCCATTCTTCTGAGAATATTCATTTCGTCTTCCACCAGTTCTTCCAACAGTTCTTCCACTAGTTCTTCCTCTTTGCTTGTTCTCAAACCTCCTATTGAGATTTTCTTCAACTCTTAGGTCAAACTGGTAAGCGTCCTCGATGGTGGTAATTCTGACCAAACTTAATTCTTCTTGAATACCTATCCGCAATCTATTAATATAATGGGCTACCTTTTCTTTATTGGCTTCTGAGTGGCCTGTTATGATCATAATTTTATGGAACTCTTTTGTATATTATTTTATAGACTTACTTGCTTGCCTCAAACCTTGCATTTTTTTTAACAGGTCTAACTCATAATCACCGGGGATGAACTGTCTCTTCAGTTTTTCTAACATTTGTTCCCATTTTGTTATTCTTTCTTTTCCTCTTCTATTTCGCTCTAGTTATACTCCCTTCCACCATATGCCGACATGACCCTTTAGTTTGGTCTTAGCAAATCTGACCCTATCAGGGTCCTCTACTTCCTCATACTCGAAGTATTCTTCCAAATCGTTGATCCAGTCGATCAATTCCTCCGGATCCAGGTTCCTAGAATATGTGGAAACTTCCATCTTTAGCCTTTTCCCAATATGGGATATGGCTTTGTACAGTCTGGCTGATGCCGGATCTACTGCTTCCTCTTCTTCCTTAGGTTGGTCCTCTTCTTCGTCATCTTCCTCTTCACTACCTTCATCTCTTCTTAGCTGTAATCCTCTACGAATCTCTTCTTGCAGAGCTTGCATTTGTCTCTACAAAACTCAGATTTCTTCTTCTGCTACCGCCATGCCTCTCCCGCCAATCGGGTTTCTTCTTGGAGGCATTTTGTTTACTCCTTCATGAGCCCTTCCACAAATCTTGGTGTAACTGCCTCACTTCCGGTGATCTGTTACACACTCAGGAACTTTTGGCTCTGATACCACTTGACAAAGTACAACAATCTACAAAAAAGTACAGAATTAAAATGCACAAAAAAACCAGAGATGAATTGTTCTTTCAATAGCTTCGAAAGATTTTTACAAAGAAATATTCCCGCAATCTACGGTTTGCCAACCCCTCTCATTACAATTTTTGGGTTTTTATTGAGGCCCCGATCCTCTGTGCTTGCAAGGTTGTCCATGACCTGCAATCGCCGCTTTGTCAGACTGTTCTCCTGAAACTGCTACCTCATCCAGTTGCCCATGCCCTGCAACTGCCGCTTTGTCAAAATTTCAATGCATGCATGGCTGACATACTTGTCAAAATATTCCCCCATGGCTGTTATCCCTGTTTTAATACAAGTGGTTGTCTGCATGTCTATTTTGGCCTTGCCTGGCCATCTGCATGTATATTTTGGCTATGCCTTCAACTGGTCGTGATATCGTGACATGTCACGATATCGTGACCAAAGCGCCTTCGAGCCCTTTGCTTTGGGGAGCTGTCATGATATCGTGACATTGCGATATCACGACGTCATGATATCATGACAAAAAGGCCTTCACCTTCGCCTTTTCTTTTGAAGTCATGATATCGCGATGTCATGATATCACAATGTTGCGATATCGTGACGTTGCGATATCATGACGAAACTTGCCTTTGCCTTGCCTTCGTGTTTGAAGTCACGATATCACGACATCGTGATATCGCGACAAAACTTGACTATGCCTTGCCTTAGCTTTTGAAGTCACGAGATCACGATATCGTGACAAATCTTGACTATGCCTTGCCTTAGCTTCTTTCTTTTTTTTTTGGATGCTGCACTTCCGTGACAAAACTTTTCCTTGGGAAAGAAAAGAAATAAAACAAAATACAAGTACTTAGAAAATTTTTTGGAGGATGCAAGATTGCTCTACTATCGCCGAATGCTCTTGCATTACCTTCTTCTCTTTGAGAAGGGCAATGTAGTCGACTTGCTCTTTAGGGGATAAGCTTACCCCTAGCTTGATAATCTATGGATTCATTGGATCCAAGCCGATGTCTACATTAGTCATCTCCTCGATCGACATGTGGGATCCGTCCTCCAAATTATGTGGAGTTGGGATCAAATGGATATCATTTGTCGAGTTTAAATATGCATTGGCAACCTCGGGTTCCTCTTCGGCATGAAAGATATCCTAAGTTGTCCCTGGGGTAAAATGAGGCATTTTATTGAAAGGCCAGTACTCTGATGGGGATGGAGGTGAATTGACGTGATCCCAGTCAATGGCATCTATGTCTAGATGCAAGGACCATGCTAGATCGGTCGAATTGCGGATGGGTGTAGTCAAGTCAATGGAGATCATGTGGATGAAATGATTTTGGTCTCCATTACCAGGGGTGTGATGACTCAAACATTCTAGATGTTCTCTATGTTCTGGATCTAGCTCTAGAGGTACAGGAATAAATCGATTGGCCCTATGTGCTAATAGGAGGATAGGGTTTGCCCTCGGCACTGATATCACCCTAGGGTCTTGGAGTGGAAGGTGCTCTTCATGTACTTGGAGCAGTGAATCCAACACTTGATCCCACCCTACTGGGTCTACGTACCACTTGTGCTCTGGCACTATGCCCATCTATGCAAATATGTCATTAATCTCCAAGGGGTATCGTTGTTGCATTTGTCACATGTGGTTGAGATAGGCCATCTTAGTTTCATCTTCTGAATCACTATCAGAGATCCAAAAGCGTTCATTAGCTCCAAAAACTTCTTCTGGCATATGAGGCTCATCCTGCTCAAGCAAATTAATCTTGCCTCGTTTGTGTTGGTCCACGCTCTGTGGGGGGACTTGATTCTCTTGACATGGCACTGGCTTAGTTGGAGCCTCTAGAGGGAACATGGTCAAAAGGATCTCTTGATAGTTATTCATGGGAATCCCCTGTGAGTGATCACTATCAGATTCAAAGGGATCATATGACTCTGGTTCATATTTTGATTCATCCTTTGAAGATCCTTTTGGACACTGCTTATACCTTTCTTGAAAGTGAGTTCCCGAACTTTTGCCTCTCTCTAGCAAAGGATAAGGGTTATTGATGTTAACAAGGGTGGTTGTTGTCCATGGGAGATAATCTCCCAATGTATATGTTGTGTTTGGGTTGGCATAAGGATCTGATGTCAATCCACCCTTTTTGCCTATTCCTAGGCCTTGCATGTTTTCCACAAAGATGTCCAAGGGTAGGGGGTAGTTGAAACCTACTCCCGACTTGTCATAAGGCATTTCGTATCTTGGATGGAAAAGGACACACACTCCTTGCTCATACCTTCCTAGCCCGTATCCATACCAATTACATTGGCAAAGATATCTCAGAGTGAAGTCTGGGTTAGACAGATAGTTGACATATTCTACAAAAGGCTCTTCATCCTCATCCTTTTTCATGCATGGCTCAACACCATTGTCAAGGCCCCCATACACAAAATTGGTCTGGTTCTTTGGGTAGCCTAAAGGAACAATTTTCCCGATGGGGAGGCGAGGTCTGCCCATGTCTTGCACTGACTCTAGCATGGTTGTTGCTACGACATTTCACACTAGATACTTCCCCAGGCCCATACTGGCCATTTTAATAGTAATTGTTGGTGATTTAGAGGGAGGGAATGAAAGCTTTTCTTGAGTCCATTCCATATTGGGTGGAATAGGAGCCTCAACTTCCATTGTGCTAGGAATATCTTTGGTTGAGATGGTTGATACTATTGGTAGCGCCTCTTCTAGGTGTTGAGCCTCTTCTAGGATTTGCTTCCCTTTGTCCTTCTGTTTAGCCATGATAGGTGGTGTTGGTAGTGAAGGAGCTGAAAATGAAGATGCACCTGGCTAGGGTTTTGACGGATTAGTCACCAGTGGTGCTTGCGGCATCGGACCCTGTCTAGATGGATTTAACTAAAAATCCAAGTGCGTCGATGGGAGGGTCGATTGTGGCATCAACTGCATCGCATTGCAATATTTGAAGGGTTCTAAGTCCGTCGGGACTACATGTACTTCCCCTTCAAATGCATACTTCAAACACTGGTGAGCTATCGAAGGGACACACTTCATGTCCCTGATCCATGGCCGCCCTAGCAATATGTTGTACACCATCTCGCATTCCAAAATATGGCACAATGTAGGTATCATATTTTGTCCTACCTAAATGGGTAGAACAATTATGCCAACTGTCGAGCATATCGCATCATTGAATGCTCATAGTGTGTAAGTGGAAGCCATGATGTGAGAGGCTGGCAACTTCAGATGTTTCAATGCTACTGTAGTAATGATGTTATTAGACGAGCCAGTGTCTATCAACACCCTCTTATATGGGATCTTGTTGACCTACGTGATAACGTGCAGGGGTGGATCTGCCATGTCATCAGAAACTGATTTAACTTCATCTTCTTAGAAGGTAATGACTGGCTTTGTGCATCATTTTACATGTCCCATGAAGTTATTGAAGGAATTCACTTTATGGGGCTGCAACTCAATGTCTTTCAAAATATCCATGAGAGCCTCCCAATGGGGTGTTGATTATTATATAAGCTCATATATGGAGAGCCTAGCTGACGTGGTCTACAAACTCTGCATGAGTTTTGTCTGTATCATGGCCGTAGGTCTAGGCAAAGGTAGCTGCACAGGGTGTTGTTGAGGTTGTTGAGGTTGTGATGTCGATGGAACCTCTCTTATGGCTGCCTCAGGGGCAACTCCTAGGTATTTCTTGTTCCTAGTCACTATGCTTATCATTCCCACATACCCTTGCATGGGGCAATTCTGTTGCACCTCATTGACCTGAAGGGGTTTTGCCTGTGCCTCATGGGCAGGCAAGGGGTCCTTGAAAACCCCCATTTGCTGGTTGTTTGGCACTACGGGGTTGTCCACTACCAATGTCTTATTGTCAATTAGGTCTTGTATCAATCCTTTGAACTTCTAACATGCGTTCAGGTCATGTCCCCTTCGCCTGTGGAACCTACAATACAAGTCCTCTCTGTATCCCTTAGGATTGGGAGCATTAGGATCTATGGTTTGAATCTCTAGAAGGGTGATCAAGTTCGTCGCTGACAAGTAGTCAAATAAGGAGTCCCTAGACTCTGTATACGAGGTGTACTATCACTTAGGGCGACGTTGCTGATTTTGCTCCTATTTTTTATTTTCTCTTTCATAATTTTTAGGATGCACTGCCTGATAATTAGCCTTTTGAAGTTGTATTTCTTGTGCAGGCTTAGAGAAATTTATAGCAACTTGATTAACCACAGCGGGTTTTTGTTGCGCAGTCCCTATATTTGTGTTCTTGTTCCACTCTTTCTTCTTAGGTTTGGCAATTTTTCCATCCTGTATTTTGATCTCTTTGATAATTCTGGCTTGCGCCAGAGCTTCTTCTAAGGTGGCATATTGCTGCAACTACAATAGCACAAATATCGATCTCAAACAACTTCGTGAGAACATTTGTGTAAGGTCGAACATAGGGGGAAGGTAGGGTATCTTGGAAAGCAGAGTCCTCCATCGATTCCCGTAGGCCGCCATGGTCTCCTCCTCATATTTCCTAAGGCTAGCCAGGTCACTCAGTGACGCCTTCTTCTTGGTGTTGAAGGCGAAGCTTTCAAGGAATGCATCCACTAACTGATCCAAGTTATTGATGTTGTGCTTTGGCAACTAGGTGAACCAATCTAAGGTAGGGCCTACGAATGTGGTTATAAATGTCCTTAGTAATAGCGCATCATTATCTTGAATTCCAAAGCATTGGCTCAGGAATCTTGTCACATGCTCTTGGTTATACTCTTCACCCTTAAAGACTGCCAACTGAGGCAGCTTGAAGTGTTCAGGGTAAGGAGGTGTAGGGACTAATGGATGCACAGGGTGACTATAGAGTTGGTGTAATGTGGGCTTTTGGGGCCCAGAAGCTTTGGTTTCCATAGACTCCAAACGCTCTAACAGCGCTTTGTATGCATCAGAAGATTTAATCTCTTCCTCTTTAGTTTTCTCCCGTTGTGGGTTGTGGGAGACTTGAGGCCTATGGGGGGGTGTCCGGATAGCAACCCCTCCACCTTGGTAGGGCATTTTGGCCTGCTCTACTTCTTGTTCATACTCCTCGTAAACTTCCTATGACCCTGAGTGGGTCCCCACAGAGGGTACCCATCGTTGTTTTGGGAAGTGGCCTCCATCTCAAGTCTATGGGGTATCGGAGGTAAAACTTGATGAGGTCACGGAGACCTATCCCGCACCAAGGGATTATGCCTCTCATATGGTTTTGCTCTTTGGGTGCGAGGGGTTGGAACCCTCTCAGGTAGGTTATAAAGCAGCTCGTCTATTTGGCACTGAATGTGCTCCTTGTTAAGGCGATATAGACACTCTAGCTACTGCTAATCTTGCTCAAGCTGCATGATCTGGGCTTGGTGGGCAGCATGTCTGGTGACTACCAGGTCAATTTGGTCCACCATATTGGGCCTAGGAGGCCTGAATGCCTCTCCTATGCATTTGCCTCGGTCGTGATGATCCGAGATCTCAATGGGTTGCTTCCCTCTATCGAGGTTGGTGGTATTTATCCGAGTTTCTGGCCTCAGTGGGTAACCATGGTATCTAGCAGGTGCGGAAGCGCAAGGCTCCCGTGCTATATATTGCTCTCAAGGAATGTGATGGTCTTCCTCGTACTCCATTTCATAGGTGTGAAAGGGGTGGGTGAAGTTAGCTTGCTCTATTTGGAGAGCCTTGCACTCTGGGGTTAATCTATTGGTTATAACAATGATGGGAGGCAAAGGAGGGATGCCATAGTCATGTGGCCTCTCCTCATGGACACTATGCCTCTCTAGTGCTTCATCATGTGGTGGCCACTCATATCTAGCTTCTAAGGGAGCTTTTCTGTCTACGTTGAGTGCCACATGTAAATATTCTTCTTGAAAGGGGCTATGATGAATGGGCATGTCCCCTAGAGGGGTGTCCCTATAATTCCACCTTGACATGGAATGATGTGGACTCTCTTGTGGGTCATACCACCAAGGAGGTATGGCTAAGTCCTTAGGGCTAAAGCGGAGGTGACTTGTGCCCACTCCTTGTACACTTTTCGTAGCTTTTGCCCTTGATTGGGCTTGGCTAAGAGTGTACACCATGGTGATGCTCTTCTACAAACTAAGCATATTTTTATCTCTTTTATGATTTTTTATGCTACACTTAAACAGAAAAGAACACACACATACACAAATGGTGATTATCTCGTTTAAAGGTTGAAAGTGTGTCCTAAAATTGGTTTAGTGTGTTTTATTGTTGTTTTTGAGGTTTTTTGTAAAGAATGTTTAAATGCAAAATGAAGGCTCTTATGGCTCCCAAAATTGGTCGCCCCTTCGATATACCATTTTCAGACTGATATACCAACCTATCTATATACCCGCCCTTACGTGAGGGAAACTATAGGTACGTGAGAGCAGATGGTACATGGAACATAGGTGGTACGGAAGGGGAACCGCTTTGTTTATGACACCTACCATAAAAGACATCCTCACATGTTGGGAATCACCCCAGCTACACTCGGTCATCTTTCATCAAGATTTACGTCTAGCAATAGTAGCGATCAAGGTGTATGAATGCAAAATTCAAGCCAAGGTGGTGATGAAATCCACTGTTGGTCTTGCTCAAGGGCTGGGGTTTTACGACCAATGCCTTGGTTTAAAATTGCCACGTGATGTGTGGGGTTTATTTTAAGAAAAATGAAACAAGCAACAACATCTTTACCTAAGCAAACAAGAATGGATAGAAAACAGAAAACAAAAATAGGAAAATGATAGGAACTTTTAAAAACTGTTACCTCTTTTCTGCCCAAATCAGCTATCTCTGACTCTCGGACCTAAAACTGCACAGAAAAAAATTCATCTCTAGGTGAGATGAATACCAAAATAGAATTCGTCCTATGCTGAGATAAATTTGAATTCATCCTAGGGTCAAACGAATTCCAATACTATATTCGCCACAGGCTGGAACAAACAACAGTCAGAGTTCAAAAAATGGTACCTATAAACAAGAAAACACAAATTTTTATTAGTTTCTTGATCTCAAAAATCAAGGGATAGGGTCCCACCATGATCGCCACTGAAAACACGAGATTTCAAAAACAAAAAGGGAAAACTCCAAGCGCGATGCAAGAACAAAACTAAACTTGATGCTACAAATTAAAAATGCATAAAATGGAGAAAGCATAGACAAATTGGAACCCAAATGGAATGAAACAACCCTCTTCTTTTATTGATGTATTTCAAATTTGGTTACAATTCGCTTCCTCCCTTTTTAGGGGCGAGGAGCATCAAACTTGTCTCTTGGTCACATCAATGGAAAGCCATCCCTCTTTCGCGTGCCCACATGTAAGATGGGCGGACCAAACGTCCCCACCGCTTGTGTATACGAGTTTTGATTCCTTGTTGCTCTTCCGATGTTTAGATCCTATGTTCAAAGGAACAAGAAACCGTTAGTAGCACCTATGAATAATACAAAGCATGCGATCCTCAAACCTACAATAAGCGGATGAGAAAATGAATTAAACTGTAACTAAAACTTATCCAAATGACATGAAAACTTGGCAAAGACATAGAAACATCACCAATAAGGCATTGCAAAAGGAACAGTCAAGAAATTCCTCATTGATTTGAATTCACTCTTGGGCAGGACGGATTTGACTATAATTCGTTTCGGGGTAGGACGAATTCACCTGCAACAAAGCGTCGAAGTGATACTGCCCCAAATGTCGCATCTAGGGAGCTCCAAAAGACCTTAAAACTTGGGGTTAACTAATTGGAGGCATTTTGGGAAGACCCAAATGGTAAGATTTCCCCAATTTAGCCTCCATCAATGAGAATTTGATGCTGCTACCTACAAGTTAGTGAGGACAGCAAAAGCGATAAAACATGATAAGATTTGATCAAAGCATTATGAAATCGCAATTACAAGCTATTTAAGCAGCATAATATGGAATGCAAAATAAAAAAAATGACAAAAAGAACAATCTGCCATGAATTCCCAATCATTCTTAAAAAATAATATTAAGTTCACAGTAGTGCGAGGCACCTGGGCGGGCCGCCCACCATTGGAACCTGATCTTAGCACAAATCCACTTGATATGGGCCCAAAATATCTTGTAATGTGTTTTCAATGAATTGATAGATCGATGTGGTCAAGTTTCAGGTTTTAGATCCAGATTCACACTTCCAATAACCACCCAATGACCTCCCTTGCGAAATAGATCAAGGATGTGTAAGAGGTGAATCAAAGGTAAAGCACGGTATTAATTTGGTAGAACTTTGTTGCTTAAAAATGTTTCCAACCCATCTTACTTTGCGATGAGGAAGCTCACCAATTTATAGACCCAAGGGATCTCTTTGGATGGGCATGCAGGGGTGCCACTTGGTAGCCATGCCTTCCCAAGAGGGAGGAGATTCCTCTCTAACTTGGGCTTCCATGACTGCCCTTATGAAAGTCCTCTAACATTCAATTTGTTCACCTACGCATGCATGCAATGCAAGGAACATTAATTGACTATCCTTGTCTGCCATTTGTCAAGATTTGACTTTTTGCCCATCAAACCTGAAATTTGCCCCACCCCAAAGCGAATTTAGAATTCGTCCCTGGGTGGGGCGAATCCCATATTGAATTCGTCCTAGGGTGGGATGGATACTGAGCAAAGTTCTTGAATGTGCCAAATTGATCTCTGACCTTTCAAAACTACAATGAGAGTGGTTAGGACCACTGTTTGACCTTTGGGGGCTACCCTTGGGGATGTGTGTGTCAAAGCGATCAGTGTTTGCAGTCACATAATTGGAATGGTGCTATTTTTGTGTCTACAATATCCCAATACAATTGAAGAAAAGAACAGAGTCAAACTTGAATCCCTGGAACTCTCAACATTTTGACAGGTCACGAGGCAAACTTCAGTACTAGTTTGGTAGATAGTCTATCGGTCACTGGTGGTAAACCTCCCGCATGATGATATATTTGTCACTTTAACTCATGTACAGATCAATGTTTGCATGTGGATGAGCGAGCTTAGGGTATCCTAGATAGCACCATAGATTAATCTGACTACATACAACAAAGGAGTTAGTGGATCTAATTAGGTGATCCTCAGTACAGGTTTGGTTGATAGCCTATTTGGCATTGACGGTATCCTGACAAATACCACATAAACGAACTCAATTGCACACATAGGGATGTGAAATAAATTGGTCAAAGATAAGTTCGATTAATACCTTGTCCAAAAGTTTTGTAAGATAAAGTATAGTCATGGCTTGTTAGTTAAAACCATCTGAGTCCCAGAAAACCTTAGCCACATTCTAAACCAACTGCGCTATCTTTCATCCTCACATTGCCATTAGTAATAACCAAAACCACAAAGGTCTAAACAGTCTATGGTGCTCTCTCCAAAAAACACAAATTTAATTCATCCACTACATTTGCATATCCTAAAATTTAGAAACATTTGCATTTATCATAACATATGCATCCATAAAAATAAATTAACATGCATAGATCCATATTCATCACTCATCATACATAAAATCAAATCATCACTCGCATAAACAAAATAAAGTCATCTATATATATCATCAAAAATGCTCGTAGGCTACAATGAACTGGTCCTGTGACCCCGCAACAAAATCCAAAATCTCAAAAACCCCCAAGCCTAGGGCGTCGGCCACCATGATCATGCAAGATCTGTGCAACAAGAACTACCCCTCGTGGTGTGGGTCCTATGAGACCCCTCAGGGTTGCTGCTGCTAGCCCCCGCATCACACCTACTCACCCCCCCTCATCCAGTCACCTATGCCAAGACGATGTGGATTGCTCAGTCTCGCTCCATCCCGAGTGGCGTAATGATCCACTTCCATTGAATGTAGGGACCCGCCCACCAAGGTGGCTAATCTCTACCTCCAACTCCAACCGCTGTCGCATCGAGTCCATCTCCCACTGGAAATACGTCACCAAGTTCTCTTTGCACAGCACCAAAGCCCTATCCCTCTTAGCCAGTTGCATCCGTAGGAGATCCCTCTCCCACACAACATTAGTACCCCCATCATACTGATGGTATGCAGCCAACTAATTCTCTCACTCTGCTAGCTGCATGTGCAGGAGATCCCTCTCTCACAGCATGTCCCCCAACTCCTCATCGTGCCTTCACAACAACCCCTCCAATCATGCAATCTCAGCATGTAACCCAGACTCCATGTCCTCCTAATCCACCCGAGGCATGGAAATATCTAGAATAGTAGCTTGCTTTGGCTCCCATTACTTCGTGATGTCTTGCATCTTCGACTGATTCGAAACCCCAAAATCCACATCCTCATCCTCCACCTCCACCATGTCTACATCCTCCCGTAGAGCTCCCCAATAATATCTTGGTGCCTTGACACCGTTCCTGCTCGTTGCTACTACCTTCATGCCTCCCAATGGCCCCTCTCCCCGCCATCATCGTAGTACCCACCACTGGTCATAATCTGTGGTAGTCCCGACATCATCCACGTCCGGGAAGTCGATCACTGCATCTGAATCCTTACCTAGTGGCATGATGACTGGACGATCTAGAGTCCTCTCATCTCCCTAGCATCGATAGACCATGGGCTTACCAGGAAACCCCTGGTGCACCCCAAACTGTCATGTCACCTAGCTGTAAGGGAATAACTCATGCTCGATCCCATGTCACCCAATCATCCACCACTCCCTATGTACCCATCGGAGCCACTCTCCAGCCTTCGACTAGGCTGGACAGTCCTGATAGGGGCACCATAGCACCTCCCCTAGAGTAAGTCGAGCGAAGGCATCGACATAGTGCCCTACGGCACCTGCCCATCGTTGAATTTATCCCTACTCCTTAGACCATCACCATAGAATTGCATAGCCTATATCCTTATCCTCCATCTCTGTCTGAGTCATCCACGATAACCATGATGGCCTCTCCATTGCTATGTGTTGCCAATACTAGCTCTACAATAGATAGTTGCAGCTAATCCCCTTCTACCTTCGGTAGTGGACCTCGTATAGCTCACCATAGAGCTATTCCAGCAATGTTTGTCCCCACCTCATGATCAATGGTGCCTCCGATGGGCACTCCACCAGTCGGTAGACCACATCCAGTAGGTTCCATAGGAACCTTGCACTTGATGAGTCACGTAGAAGCATGTTGGAAATGAGGCCCATGAGTATTGCATGCCTCACTCCCAAAACCCCTCTCTCAAGCCACCATCGGACCAAAATCCTACCAATCTGGTAGTCACCCTCTACCCTCTCCACTAGGATCTCCACACCCATCTCCTCCCCATGCTCGAAGCATCGTATCAGTACAACTATCCGCTGATCACGCGATGACGTTCTAATCTGTAGTCCATCTATCAAAATTCATAAAAGTCGATAGACATCCTCTAAGGTCACTATCATATCCCCTATTAGGAGATGGAAGGTGTTGGTTCGGGGATCCCACAGGTTGATTAGGGTCATCATATAGGCCCGATCCTCGACCACAAGCTCTAGTCGAGCCACCTACTTGAGCCCAAGGGCATCAAGCCACTCCCAGTTAGCCACAGTTAGCGCCCCCCACGCTTCAGCAAAAGCAGTAGGTACACGATACCAGCTCTTCACAACCTGCAAAATAAAACAACACAAAAACATTAAAATCATGAAAAACTATATAACAATAATATAAATATACAACACTGCCTACCAACATACAACTCAAAAGCAACAAAATTCAAAAAAATTCAAAAAAAAAAACTAATAAATAGTTTGTTAGTCTTAGGGTTTCTGTACTCTAATTTTAAATCTGACAACAAAAAACAACACAAAAACATTTTTTTTAAAAACAAAATACAGTTGTTAGCCTTAGGGTTTATGTACTCTAAGTTTAAAACTGACAACATAAAAAAACACAAAAACATTTTTTTTTAAAATAAAATACAGTTGTCAGTCTTAGGGTTTCTGTACTCTAAGTTTAAAAATGACAACATAAAACAACACAAAAACATTTTTTAAAAAACAAAATACAGTTGTCAGTCTTAGGGTTTCTGTACTCTAAGTTTAAAACTGACAACAAAAAACAACACAAAAACATTTAAAAAAAAAAAAAATACAGTTGTCATTCTTAGGGTTTTTGTATTCTAAGGTTAAAATTGACAAAGTATGCACAAACAAAACAAAATTACAATAACAGTTTTTAACCTAAGGTTTTTTCCTACGTTTTAAAATTGACAAGTTCAACCTAAAAAACTAGGTTTTACATTCCGTTTATCCTAGGGTCTTAGTTTAGCAAAATCAAAATTTTTCCTAGGGTTTACTTTATTGTAAAGCGAAAAGTAAATTTCCATTTTATTTTACAAAGAAAAATCAAATTTCAACCTAGGTTTAAACTACGTCTTTCGTCCAGTTTTAAGCTAAGTCTTGGTTTGTGTTCAACTCAGTTTTAGGGTTTCAATTTTAATTTTGGAAAATAGCATAACAAAGAAAATTAAACAAATCACTTGTAGTTTTAAAACATATAACAAACAAAAGCAATAACGCTAAGGAGCACTTACCGGTATCACTTCGGCTCTGCTGCTCGATTTGGTCTATGCACTCATGATGTCGGGAGAAATTCAGTAGCACTTCACTTCGTAGAATTAACCTCCTCCCCAAAGCTCCAAATTGCAAGAAAATTCAAATGCAAATGAGCCCAAACCCTAGTTTTGGGCATTAAATAGGCTTTTTGAGATTATATTTGTTCCCCCCTAGGATGAGTGCTCTGGTTAGAACTCGTCCCACCCTGGGAAAAATACTAAACTACTATTTGTCCCACCCTAAAATGAATTCAGGGCAAAAATTGCAAAAAAAAACAACAAAAATTGAACAAAAATGCACCAAAACAGTTAATCAACTTGCCCGATGAAAGTGCTTTTGCACTTGACATCTTGGGCATGCAAAATGGACATTGGGGCCACAAATACTCACTATAATACTCCCTAAGAAGGCTACCATAGTCGTACTACTCCACGGGAAGATGGATCTACGAGAATTTCATCCCCAAAACGGCATCGCCAAAAAGGGTCAAAACACACCCAAAAATAACAATAACATTGCCGAACGAAGGTGCCTTCGTGCCTAAAATTCTTGGCATCCAAAATAGACATTGGGGCTACAAATTGTCACTATCCTACTCCCTAATAAGGCCACCATGGCCATACCACTCCACGGGAAGACGAATTTTCAACAATTTCAGCTCCAAAAAGTGTCACCAAAAGGGTTAACACCCACCCAAAACAGGTCTAAATGTCGGGAAACTGCACACACTTAACGATAAGCATCTGAAGGCACCTTTGCACTAGTCATCTTGGGTCAAGTGACTTATCACTTTTCTCATGCAGGTCATTCCCTCATCAATTCTTCGCTTGAGGGGGTATCCACACTTAGTCGCAAATCAACAAATACACACCCAATTAAGGAAAACGACATGCATTCAAAGGATCATTGACAAAGACAATTATGCTCCTGCTTGGGGCAGTAAAAAAGCCATAATCACAAGCTGATCAAATCACTTGGCATTTCGTGAATCATGAACTCAAGGTTCTCATAGACAAAATGTTGCGCCCTTTGCTTATTCATGACTGATCAATGTCCAAGATCAAGTAACACCTCACCGAAAAATGTTAACACTTAAATTAAGTTCCTTCGCTCGTCAGAAGCAAGGATTCAAGAATGCATGCCCTTTCCATACTTGGGGCATCAAAATTTTGTTAGGTTACTAAGAAACCCTAATCATTAGTGCTTTGGTTATCTATTTTTGCTCGATGCTGCGCCATGCACAACGCATCCCAAAAAGGGGCATCTATAGACACCAAAACAACACCAATCTGATTATGTGACTGCAAACACTGATCGCATTGACACATATAGCCCCAAGGGCATCCCCTAGAGGTTAAATAGTGGTCCTAACCACTCTCATAGTAGTTTTGGAATGTCAGAGATCAATTTGGCACCTTCAGGCACTTTGCTCAATATCAGTTCCACCCTGGAACAAATTCAAATTGGGATTTTCCCCACCCAGGGATGAATTATGGAATTGCTCCAGGGTGGGGCGAATTGTAGGTTTGATGGGAAAAAAGTCAAATCTTGACAAATGGTAGCTCATATCCACCACTCAATGCTTCCTTCATCGCATGGGAGTATGGGTGAGTGTTTTTGAGCATTAGAGGCAATTACAAGGGTAGTCATGAAGTCCCTATTTAGGGAGGAATCTCCTTCCCCCTGGGGAGGCATGATCGCCAAGTGGCACCTCTACATGCCCATTTTAAGAGACCTCCAGGTCTATAAATTGATGAGTTTCCTCATGCCAAAATATACAGAGAAGGAGCACTTTAGAGCAATGAAGTGCTATCGTTTTATTGTCATACCTCACACCTTTTGGATTTGTGTCTTTCACATCCTTGATCTCCTTTAGAGGGGAGGTCATTGGGTGACTATTGGGAGGATGAATCTTGAGCCCAAAACCTGAAATTTTGCCACAATATCCCACCAAATTTGCTGACAATACCACACAAGAGGTTTTGGACCCATCCCAAGTGGATTGGTGCCGAAATAAGGCCTCAAACGGTGGGCGGCCTGCCCCATGGGCTCCCCCTCCCACACTACCACAGTCCTAATCGCCCCCCTTCGGAGCGATGGGAATTCCATGGTAGACTTACTTTATTTCATTTTTGCATTCAATTCTATGATGCTTAGATAGGTTGTCATTTAAATTTTGTCTCGTTTTGAACAATTTTGATCATATTTCTATCTTTGCTCGCTTCTACTAATCTATAGGTAGCATCATTAAATTCACATTTATGGAGGCAAAATTGGGAAAATATGACCATCTAGGTCTTCCCAAAATGCCCCCAATTAGCTAACCCCAAGTTTGCAGGTCTTTTGGAGCTTCCTAGATAGGACATTTGGGATAGTACCTTTTCAACATTTTGTTGTAGGTGAATTCGTCCCACCCCGGAGCGAATTCAAATCGGTGAGGAATTTCTTGACTATTATTTTTACAAGGCCTTTCTAGTGGTGTCTTGATGCCCCTGTCAAATTTTCAAAGCATTTGGAGCTATTTTAATCATAGTTTAATTCATTTTTCTCATTCACTTATCGTAGGCTTGGGGATTGCATGCTTTGTTTTATCCGCAGGTGCTACTGACCATTTCTTGTTCATTTGAACATAGGTTTTGGACATAAGAGGAGCATCGAGGAGTCAAGACTCATCAACGCAAGTGATAGTGATGTTTGGTCTGCCATTTTACATGTGGGCATGCAGAAGAAGGAAAGGCACCCATGGATGTAACAAGAACGCATACTTAAACGCTCCTAGCCCTTGGAAAGGGAGGATGCGCATTGTAACTGAGTTGTGAAACATATCAATAAAAAGGTCTATCTTCTTTATTCACATTTTTTTTGTTTTGATTCACTCGTGCTTTTCCCTCTTTTCATGCACTTTCAAATTCCTAGGATTTAGAGCTGAGTTCGGTTCTGTTTGCATCGCATCTTTGGTTTCGCTTTTTGCTTTCGTATCCTCATGCTTTCATAGATGTCTCATGAATTTTATTTACTTTTAAAAGCATTGGATTCCAATGCTTTTATGGTGAAGAGGTATGATGAGGATCACTTATGAGGTATATTAAAATAGACTAGGTGTTTATCTTTTACTTTTTTTATTAAGTATAAAGTCCTAATTCTGAGTTTAATTTATTAAAAATCCTATTCCAACTTGTAAAAATTAGCACATTTGGATGACATAGTCATTGGGTGGAATTTTTTCTTTTTATGAGTTAGAAATATAAGTGTTATATTCTTTTTTATTCTAGTTCAATTTAGGAGATTCAAAATTCAATCATGTGGAAGTGGATATTGAATTCAAATTACTCTATGATTTTTCTCCCTAAACGTGTTTTAATAATTATATTTTCTAGTTTAAAAAATAAGGATAAAATAATGGGTGGTGGCCCATGCTTTGTGGGAAGAGATGCACTTTATTTAAAACCATGTAATGAAAATTTTTATATTGAGAAAAAACTATTAAGAAGCTTTTAGTGCAGGTTAGTCTTCTTGGACTTCCATAACAAATTATAAATAAGAATGTTTTGAAGACTATTGAGAATACCCTAGGAGAATTTTTGCGGGCCAAACAAGGTGAATGGTTTCCTATTTTTGTCACATGCCCGTGCATTTAATTATCAACCCAGGGATCTTCATAAACTTGTGAAGATTCGAAACTAGGTTACTACAAAACAACTGGAGGTGAATCTGCTAATCCTAGTTTGCGGGGTGTTCTTGAGATGGTTTTCAATCATTCCCACACTCCTCAATAAATTACATAAGAAGAACATAAATAAATCTATGAAAATAAATCATGTATGCGTTCTTGGAAATAAACCTACTGTAAATACTGGAACTAGTAAATTAATGAATGTTTCTATGAAAGCAGTAAACTGATAAATAAATAGAAAAGAAATGGGGAAGATATACTAGCTTGGAGTGGGCCCAGGATCCAGTAGATTCCTCCCGATCGAACAAGTGCTTAAAACTTCTGGAAATGTAATATATTTATTAACGTATTACAATCTATCTTTTTTAATTCGAAATAGATGTTTATTAATTATTTCCATATATCTTTCAGAACGATCTATGTGTGTTTATATAACACACCCATAGAACTTTTGTTACAGAAGTGGTTACAACAGTCGATTTTTCCCAAAAAAAATTAGAATAGTCTGGCGAATGCAATCGATGTTTGGCATTCTATTCTGAATGCAGCGTGTTCGTTTCGGTTCGTGCTTTGCCTGGCATCGATAAGATGTTTGGGTACATTAGGTGCTATCTCCAATTTAGCTCTGCATGATGCAGAGCTGGAACTGCACCAGCCATAGCCGTCCATGTCGTTCAAATCTGGTCAACGGGCAAAGAATCAGTGGTGCCTTTCGGTTGTAGGGAGGCGCTTACCTCCTATTAGCACCTTTCAGTTGTAGGGAGGTGCTTACTTTTTATTAGTGCCTTATGGATGTGGAGAGGCGCTTGCCTTTGGTTGGAGCCTTCTGGTTGCAGGGAGGCAATTATCTTTGGTTGGCGCCTTTCGGTTGCAGGGAGGAACTTGCATTCAGACGACGCTTTTCGACTACAGGGAGGCACTTATATTCAATCGATGCCTTTCAACTACAAGGAGGTGCTTGTATTCACTTGGTGCCTTTTGAATGTAGGGAGGCACTTTTATTCACTTGGCGCATTTTGACTGTAGGGAGGCGCTTGTATTCACTTGGCGCCTTTCGACTGCAGGGAGGTGCTTGTATTCACTTGGTGCCTTTCGACTGTAGGGAGGCACTTGTATTCAATCGGTGCATTCCGACTATAGGGATGCGCTTGTTACTTTGGTGCCTTCCGGTTGTAGGGAGGCGCCTATGTTCTCTACATTGACTCCCGATGAAATAAAGTGCCAGGTCCATCAAAAGGACCTCGACTGTTCCAAATCTAACTAAATCAACTGTAATTCCACAAAACATACTAAAAGCACACAAATTAGATAACACACATAATTATATCAAATATCTATATAATCATTCATAAAAGTATGCAATCCTTATTATACAGCCGCATATTGATCCAAGAAATATGTACAAAATATGAGCATTTTTGGTGCTCATCATCCCCCCACGCCTAACATATGCCACACCCTCGTGGCATCCAAACTATAGGTAGCCCTCAGAATTTTCATCATTGCCATATTTTGGAGGATTCGGCTGCCCCTACGGCCCGAGTATATCTTTTTATGTCGGTATTTGAAGGTGTGGTTCGCCTTTGCCTATGGGAAACTACGGCTGTTAATTGTCCCCTTATAGTTCTGGCCGCTATTGGTGGTGGTCTAGCCAGCGTTGTTCCTACCGATTGAAATGCAGCTTCGACAGCTTGCTAGAGGTCATCATCTGGAGGTTTGACAACTACCAGGGGGATATCTGAGTTATCCTTTCTAGAAGGCACTACTTGGGCCTTGTATAATGTGGCCACTTTATGGGTAAGCCTTGCATTCTCCTTTGCAATTGCAATAGCCTCCAATTGTGGGCCATATACTCCCCACCGTTCCAAGTACCTCCTCATCATGGAAGGTTGCCCTCGGGATGAACCATAGATGTCCCAAAATTGGCTGTCTTCTGTCGACTTGATGCAGATGCCAGAATCTCCTTTTATCCTTGAGGATGCCTTCTTGGCCGCCTTGGCTACTTTCATTTTGTTGCGTAGTTGCTCAAAATATTTTTGCCTTTCGGTGAATGGATGCATGTCCCATTCATCCTCCTATGACTTGATGAAGGTCACTTTTGCCTTCTATCGAGCTGTATTGGGCCTCTTTGCCTTGGATTCTACAAAAAATGTGGCGGCTCAGACCGAGGTCTCTTCTTTCTCCTTTGTGGACTTCTCTTTACTCTGAAGGATCGGCTGTGCTACTATCTTTGGGGGTGATACTTCATTTTCTTGTCTTCCTAGTGTCGACCCCTCAGGCTCTTCTCCTTCTTTAGGCCTGGGGAAGTCGTCCATATCCTTTGGTCTTATCTACTGCTGGAGGCCTTCGTCCTACTCTGTGTCACTCAGGACAATGACAGGGGGCATCGTAGGACTTCTTTCATTTTTACCCCTAAAAACAAAGGAATCCTCCCCTACCTCCGGGCTACTCGGTCGGGCGTCTGATCGAATCTCCCCTAAAGAGAATACTCATTTGGTGGATGTGGAAGAGTTCGTTGGCATTGCTTCTACCCAATCAGTCTGCATGGACGCATCCTGTCTTGCTATTCCTCTGTCCTGAAGTATTTGATTTTCCTCCTGCAACTACCAGACCAGTTGCTCGAGCTAAGTGATTCGAATATCTTTTTCCTCCAATTCCTTTTGATGATGGTTTTGGCAATCCTCTAGAATCTGCTGTGCCATCTAGCAATCAGTTTTCCAATCGAGCGCCTCCTCCAAGGCCGCATTGATCTAGTCATTTCTCTCGAAAGTTCCTTCATTTTGTGGGCTCTGGTTCATTAATTCTTAGAGGGTTTGAGCGGAAATGTCTATCTCTGTATCACTCTGTTCTTCCTCTATCGATAGGAATTACCACAAATGTTTCCTCTTGGGAATTGGTTCGTCCTCACCACCAACGAGTGGTGCTCCTTCCTCCTCATACTCGGGCACTAGGGAATGCCCTCTATTCTCTATGTCTTCGAGCATTGATTACTACTTTGCTCCTCTAGAAAATAGGGCAATGCCAATTGCTCGATGTTTGCTATATCCTCTACAAGGGATGCTTCACTTTTCCCTAATTTGGCAACCGCATTGTGTTGCCCTATTTGGCCACCATCTCCCTCTACATCATAGTTATACCCTTGTGCTTCTGCATGGCAGACCAATGCCGATATCATCACATGGTGGGCTAAGGTGGACAATGCCCCTTTCTAGTATCGAGCTGCTTCATCTTTCAGAGCACTCACCAGGTAGAAAGGTATATTCAATTTCCTCCCATGCACTAGGTGATTGAGGAAGTGCACATGATTTAGGTGCATATGGGTATACTTCTCTGTGCATGTGAAGAATCGAGCAATCTGCTTGAACATCTTTCACATATTCATGGAGAGGCTATTTTTGAGTAACCCCTCCCTATCTACCTACACATTTCCTCCCAATAGCAGTATTTTGGCATATACTTTTAACACTCTGCCCTTGTATATACATTCCCTATGAGGGGTAATCCATTTGCCTATGAGATGAACTCAAGGGTGACTGGAATTTCCATCCCTCGTACTTGGGCCGCATCACCCCTCAAAGAGGTGGCGAATCCTCTAGCTACCTCGATGTCCTGGCCCTGACTTACCAAGGTGTAGTATTCGAGCCACCCCTCGGCTTCGAATTGGGTTTTTACTGCCTCTCTAATCCCATCTGTGTCACTAGGTTCATTCTTCTTGATCGCGTGATTCTCGGACCTTCCTCCCATGGCACCTTCTGCTGCTATATTTTTTTTCTATCCTTCTTCAAGAAGGCGCCTTCTTATAGAAAATGCGCCTAACCCTAGTAGTTATGGAAGGCACCCTCTCATTGGCACACATTTTTGGCTATGGGGGGTATGATATCTATGACAGCTGTATTTTTTTTGGTACTGCATATTTATAAACAATTATATAAAATATTTGATTTAATATGTGCGTACCTAATTTGGCATTCCAGTTGTTGTGGTAGCCACTGATTTGCTAACTTGCGACACACGGGAGGGGTGTAGTAATTTGATGTTGCTTATTCATGCAATGCTTCGTTCCACTCGAGACATCCAATAGATATAAATGTTGTATGCTGGAGGCATTCTTTGGTACCTTCCCCATGTGTATGGTGTCCATGTAGCACCTTTCCAATGTTGTCGGTTCTTGTTTTCGAATGAATGCGCCTTCCGGTGCCTTCTGATTGGTGGGAGACACTTTTGCCTACATGAGTCTTCCCAATGTGGGGGGCACCTCCTTCTAGTTCTCACATTTCCAACATTTGTCTTGATGAATGTGCCTTCCTGACATTGGAATGCGTATTCGGAAAAATGAATGCGCCTTCCTGATGTTGGAAGGCGTATTCGGCTGGTTTTTTTTTTTGGTTCCTTCCTGCCACGTAAGGCGCCTATATATATATATATATATATATATATATATATATATATTTACATGCCTTCTTCTGTATGGGTGCCTTTCGGACTGCAGTAAGGCACCTTCTTCTAGGCTTGGTGCCTTTTGACTGCAGTAAGGCACCTTCTTCTAGATGGGTGCCTTCTGACTGTAGTAAGGCACCTTCTTTTGGATGGGCGCCTTCTGACTGCAGTAAGGTGCCTTCTTCTGGGCTTGGCACCTTCTGACTATAGTAAGGTGCCTTCTTCTGGATGGGCACCTTCTAACTGCAATAAGGTGCCTTCTTCTGGGCTTGGTGCCTTCTGACTGTAGTAAGGCACCTTCTTCTGTATGGGCACCTTCTGACTACAGTAAGGTGCCTTCTTCTGGGCATGGCACATTCTGACTGCAATAAGGTGTCTTCTTCTGGATGGACACCTTCTGACTATAGTAAGCCACCTTCTTCTAGGCTTGTAACCTTCTGACTATAGTAAGGCACCTTCTTTTGGATGGGCACCTTCTGACTGCAGTAAGGCACCTTCTTCTGGACTTGCGATTTGACTGGAAAAAGGGTGATCAAACTTTCCTAGTTTTTTCATGCTGCCCAGATTCTATCTACGAGCTGGTGTTAGAATGCTAAGTTGAATATGGCTTGGTTTCCCAGATACCTATCGCTCGTGCTATCAAGTCCTCCACCTGCAAAAATCAACCAAAAAAGAAAGGAAAATAAAGGCAGTTAGACTCGTTTCGTGCCTGTTAGGCCCTGGATTAGGATGCCTGCAGCTTGCATGTAGGCGTTGTCCCTACAAAAAAAAACACACATTAATAAACTATAACCAACTAAACAAATTGGGTGAGCACTTTCGTGCCCACCATTTCACCTGTGAGATTTTGGTCCAGATCTAGTAATATGGGGTCTCCCCCATGCCTATTCTGGATTCCACCTGTAACGTTTTGAATGTATTAGAAGGGCGTAGTCGGTGGACATTGACTATGAACATGGTGTTGCTGCCGTAAATTGTCTTAACATGCACAACCCCATTCCTAATGATCTTTGCCATCTCATACGACCCCATCCACCTCTGCATAATTTTGCCCTTCCTTTCTTGGAACCAAGAATCATACAACAGTACCCATTCCCCTACCTGGAACTTCTTCAGCTTGATGTGGTTATCATGCCACTTCTTTCTTTGCCTCTGTATAATATTTGTCCTCTGCAAAGCATCCAGTTGGATTTCGTCCAACTGATCTAGCTGGCGAATCCTCTATTTTTGAGCTTCGTCCAAGCTGAAATTTAATTCTGAAGCCGTCCTCAGAGTTTTGATTTCAAACTCGATGGGCATCATCGCATTTTTTCCATAGACCAGTTGGAAAGGTGTGCATCCTATGGTGGATTTCACGTGGTGTTGTATGCCCAAACTACCTTCGGCAACTGTGTGGCCCAATATTTCTTATGTTGTTGCACGGTTTTGGTTAGGCTCCTTGTTTGTCACTTCTACTTGCCCATTTGCTTGCAGATGGTAGGGTGTGGTTTTATTATGTCAAACTCTATACTGCTCCATCATCTACTCAATCAATTTGGAGGTGAATTGGGACCCTTGGTCTGTTGTTATCTCCCGAGGAACCCCAAATCATGTGAAAATATGGGCAAATAAGAAATCAATGATCGTCCTTTCCTTTGAGTCTCTTAATGCCTGCACTTCCACCCATTTGGTGACATAATCTGTGCAGACTAGAATAAACCTCCTTCCCATTGAAGGTGGATTAAATGGTCCCATGAATTCCATGCCCCATTTATCAAAAGGTTCCAAGTGTACCTAGGGCTGTAGGGATATTTCATCCCGGTGGGTTGGTCTACCCATCCTCTGGCACTCGTCACACTTGTTGGTATACGCTGTCGCATCCTTGAACAGAGTGGGCCAAAAATACCCAGCCTATAGGATTTTATAGGTAGTTCATTTCCATGCAAAGTGTCCTCCACATGGCTCATCGTGACATGCCTTGAGCACTTCTAAAAAATCCTGTTCTGCTACGCATCTTCTTATAATTTGGTCTCGTCCTATTTTAAATAGGAGACCATCCATCCAAAGGAATGATGCGCTCTTATCTATGACCACCTACTTTTCTCTATAGGAGAGAGCAGGTGAGGTCCTTCCGATGGCCAAGTAATTGGCTATGTCTACATACCACAGAGTTTGTTCACTAATAGTGAATAGATGTTCATCCAGAAACTGATCTTCCACTGCTTGATGATCTGTTGGTAATAATCTAGACAAAAAATATGCCATGATGTTGTCCTTGCCTGGGTTATCGACTATAGTGATGTCAAATTATTGCAATAGCAACAGCCATATGATAGTTCTACCACCAATGGCCGGCTTTCTCATCAGATACCTGATAGCCGCATGGTCCGTATGGACGAAGACCTTGTATCCCATTATATAGTGACAAAATTTGTTTATTGCATGGACAACTACGAGGAATTATTTTTTTGTCACTATATAATTGAGCTTTGCTCCTGCCAAGTTTTTATTGACATAATAGATGGCGTAGAATTCTTCCTCTTTTTGCTCGAGGACTGCTCCGATCGCATCGTTAGATGCATCGTAGTAAATATGGAATGGTATGGCCCAATTCAGTCCTCTCAATACTGGTGTAGATATAAATTTTTCTTTCAGCAATTGGAACACTTCTTCACAATCTCCTATCCAATTGAACTCTACATCCTTAGAAAGTAGGGTGTGCAGTGGTTTGGCAATATTACTAAATTCGGCGATATATCGTCGGTAGTACCCGACTAATCCAAGGAAAATTCTTACCTCTCTGTGTTCTGGGGCTAGGTAGGTCTCTGATGACCTCAATATTCCTCCTGTCTACTTTTATTCCTTCTGCAGAGAGTGGTGTCCCAACACGATGCCTTCCTGCTTCTGTCGAGCACTCTTTCTAGATTTGTTATTGCCTCCTCGAAGGTTTCTCCATAGGTGGTGAAGTCGTCCACGTATACTTCCACCCCATCTCCTATCATATTAGAGAATATGCTAAGAACTGCCCTTTGAAAGGTGGCCGATGTGTTGCACAGTCCAAAAGGCAATACCTTATAGGCAAACATTCCCCTTGGATAGGTGAACGTCATTTTATCTTGATCTTCTTCCTCTATCTGGATCTGGTTGTAACCACTAAAACCATCCAAAAAGGAGAAGTATTTTCTTCCTGAGAGTGTGTCCAAGACCTGATCAATGAATGGGAACATGAAGTGGTCTTTCTTAGTTGCCTTGTTCAATGCCCGGTAGTCCACGCAAATCTGCCATTTCCCATTTTTTTTGGGGACCACCACTAATGGTGATACCCATTCACTGTCAAAAATCGAATATATGAATTCGGCAGCCAAAGGTTTGTGCAGTTCTTCTCTGATAATGTCTTTCATTGTTGGGTTCATCATTCTCTATGGCTGCCGACTAGGAGTTGCCTGGTCATCTAAGTAAATCCGATGGGTACATATTTTTGGTCTAATGCTGTGCATATCTACGTAGTCCCATGCAAATGCTTGCTAGTGTTTTCCCATAAGCTCTTCCAAATTTTCTAGCTATGTGGGCATCAACCTAATGTTGATGTTTAATGTCCTCCCTGGCCCAACGTGTATTTGTCGAATGTGCTGATCTTGGGTGCCAGTCAATGGCGATCCAGGTGCGGGGGTGGACGATTCTCCATGGAGAAACTCCACGATAGCACCATCATCATCCCATTCTACCACCTCCTCCAAGGTCATCATTAGCTGGATTATGGACAACTCCATAGTTGCATGCTCGGTGATCCTGGTTTATTCTACCGATTCCATAGACTAAGTTGGAGGTGAAATGGTTAGCCTTTTGATGTTCTACCCATTGGATATGGTCATTAGCCCATCCCAGAAGCTGATGTAAGCATCAGCTGTTGCCAGCCATGGCCTCCCCAAAATGAGCGGGTAACCGCCCAGCCTGGTCTTGGTTTGCAAAACTAAAAAATCGACTGGATATTCCCATGCATTGATTGTTACGATCACATCTTCCAGCATCCCTTTCGGCGATACGGTTGATCGATTGGCTAACTATAGCACTATCATGGTTGGCTTCAGGTTCATGAGCTACAGCCTCTGCATGGTCTCTTGAGGCATCACGTTGATGGCTGCCCCGAGGTCAACCAGTGTATTGGACAAGGAATGTCCTCCAATTTTTACGGTTAGCACTGGGCTTCCTAGGTCTACATACTTCGGATGATGTGTTCTACCCATCATTAGATCTTCCAGTTTACCCATGATGTTGATAGTCTGGGTAACTTTCCATCCCGTTCTCCTTAGACACATTTCTCTAATTGCCTTGGTGTAAATGGGGACATCTCAAATTTCTTAAAATAATGGGACTATCATCGTGAGATTCTTCAAGCTTGACAAGATGTCAAATTTTGGCTGTGTTGTTTTTCTTTGTTCCTGCAGCTGGCTAGGAAATGGAGCCTCCGCTCTCTCAAGTGCTTTTACTTCTTCTACCAGAGGTGTCTCCTCTATTCCTGCCTCCTCTTCTACCAGTGGAGGTATCTATACCATTTCTTCCTCCTCTTCTACCAGAGGTGGTGTCTCTAATCCTAGATGCCTACCTAATCTAAGCTAAATATTGTACATGTGATACATCTCACCTTCTACATTGTATGCCGACTGATTTAATCTGTTGTTCAAGTTTGCTATCGATTATGCTGGTAGCTGCATAGGTCTCGCTACTGGCAATACTGGTAAGTTCTATTGGATGTGAGCAGGAGCTACATTCTATGGAGTCTGATTCCATGCATTGTGGCCTCTCCACTACTACCCAGGATATGGATATGGCATCCATGGCTGCTAATTTGGGAATGTTGCTGGGGGTACGTTAGTCTAGGGTGACAGTCCCCACCACCCCATATTAGGTGGTTGAGGGGGTCCTTGGTGCATGTATGACCCTCCCCCATATGATGGCATTTCGATTGGTATATTCCTCGTGGGGGGTTGTGGCCAACTTTTCCTATTGCCTATGAAATAGGCCTCTGTGCTCTTAGCCACTTCCTAGTTACTGGGTAGTTGTGGTTACAATCGAGTTTTATGATTAAGCCTGCAAACTATGCATACTCTGACCTTGTTTTCTGGGCATGCATTATTTGCATGCCTTCCTCTACATTTTGGGCAGAAATAGGCTAATGCTGTGTCATTTTCTTGTTTCTTTTTTTCTAACAGTAGCGTATCCATCTATAGTGCTATAGATGAGAGAATTTCGCTCTTCAGATCCTCCAACATGTTGCCTATATCTATTTTGGTGACTGAAGTAGTCACCTTCATGGTCTTGGCGGTGATTTTGCCTTGCCTTCTCGAGTAGTTTTGGCATAATTTCTGAATGTTGTCCATAGCATGCTGATAGACATCACCTCTAGAGATCATGTTGAGATCCTCTAGTGACTCATTGGTGAGTCCCCTCAAGAAGATACTTTTGAGGGACTTATCAGATAGCTTCGAGTGAGGGGACCGTTGAAGATTAAAGCTGAATATCTCCCAATAGTCCTCGAGATCTTCTCTTTGTGTCATGCTCAGGACCTCCTCCCTGGAGTCTCTTGCTCTCCCAAAATCTTGATATTGCTCTAGAAAGAGCATCTTCATCTGGTCCCAAGTGGTGATGTGTTTGTTTCCCATACCGATGAACCATCGTAGAGCTGCATCGTCTAATGTAGAAGGAAATAATTTCAACTTCTACATGTTTGATTTGTAATCCAAAGACCTACACAAAACATTAAAATTGAATAAAAATAGGTCAGGGTCCTCATTCGGGTGTCCTCTGAAGGACGAAAGGTGAGTAGGGGATATGTTTTTCATTTTGGTATGTCCTACTCCCTCCTCTATTGGGAAACTAAAGCCAGATGAGACTTCACCGTTATCCATTTTTTCGAGAAATGTGGTTTCTAATGCAACATTTATGGCCTTCCAGTCATTTAAAACTTTCTGAGTCAATGCTCTAAGGTTGTCTGGCGAGATCGTCTGATCCTTCACAACCTTCCACAATAGGGCTTCCTCTAGATAAGTCCTATTAAACAAGGGATTTGTGATGATTTGTTCTTCCCCTTGTTGATGGGATGAGGTGAAACTTTGCACGAAGTGCGGTTCCTCACTCCAATGGACTGCTGGTAGGTCGGGTGAGTCTAACTCAAATCCAAAATGCTCGACTGACTCAGGTCCTGATGGATTAGTTCTTATAAAATGACCGTCAGGTCCTCTTCTTCTCGAAGAACTCATGCAAGGTCAGATGAAGGTTTCAAGGTATTGTAAGTAATCTAATTAAGATGCTTCCCCAACAACAGTGCCAAAATGTTGGGGGCCAAACAAGGTGAATGGTTTCCTATTTTTGTCACATGCCCATGCATTTAATTATCAACCCAAGGAGCTTTGTAAACTTATGAAGAGTCAGAACTAGGTTACTAGAATACCACTAGAGGTGAATCTACTAATCCTAGATTTTGGGGGTGTTATTGAGATGGTTGTCAATCATTCCCACACTCCTTAATAAATTACGTAAGAAGAACATAAATAAATCTATAGAAATAAATCATGTACGTGTTCTTGGAAATAAACCTACTGCAAATACTAGAACTAGTAAATTAATGAACGTTTTTATGAAATCAGTAAACTGATAAATAAAAAGAAAAGAAATGGGGAAGAAATATTGGCTTGGAGCGGGCCTAGGCTCCAGCAGATTCCTCTTGATCGAACACACGCTTAGAACTTCTAGAAATGTAATATATTTATCAATGTATTACAATCTATCTTTTGTAATTCAAAATGGATCTTTATTAATTATTTCTATATATCTTTCAGAATGATCTACATGTGTTTATATAACACACCTATAGAACTTATGTTACAGAAGTGGTTACAATAGTCGATTCTTCCCAGACTAAATTAGAACAGTATGGCGAATGCAATCGACGTCTAGCATTCTATTTTGAAGGTGGTGTGTTCATTTTAGTTCATGCTTTGCCTGGCATCAGTAAGATGTTTGGGTATGTTAGGTGCTATCTCCAATTTAGCTCTGCATGACGTAGAGCTAGAACTGCACCAGTCACAACCGTCCATGTCGTTCAACTTTGGTCAATGGACAAAGAATAAGTGGTGCCTTTCGATTGTAGGGAGGCGCTTGCCTCCTATTAGCACCTTTCGGTTGTAGGGAGGTGCTTACCTTTTATTAGCACCTTCTGGCTGTGGAGAGGTGCTTGCATTTGGTTGGTGCCTTTCGGTTGTAGGGAGGCGCTTGTCTTTGGTTGGTGCCTTCCAGTTGCAGGGAGGTGCTTGCATTAAGACGATGCATTTCTACTGTAGGGAGGTGCT
Source organism: Wollemia nobilis (assembly GCA_028583015.1). Taxonomy (NCBI): domain Eukaryota; kingdom Viridiplantae; phylum Streptophyta; class Pinopsida; order Araucariales; family Araucariaceae; genus Wollemia; species Wollemia nobilis. The sequence continues at coordinate 77,096 of JAQPPZ010005185.1, read as the reverse complement.
TGTATTCAATCAACACCTTTTGACTATAGGGAGGTGCTTGTATTCACTTGGTTCCTTTCGACTGTAGGGAGGCACTTGTATTCACTTGGTGCCTTCCAACTGCAGGGAGGCGCTTGTATTCACTTGGCACATTTCGACTGCAGGGAGGCGCTTGTATTCAATCGGTGCCTTCTGACTGTAGGGAGGCACTTGTTCCCTTGGTGCCTTCTGATTGTAGGGAGGCGCCTATGTTCTCTTCATTGACTCTCGATGAAATAAAGTGCCAAGTCCATCAAAAGGACCTCGACCGTTCCAAATCTAACTAAATCAACTACAATTCCACAAAACATACTAAAAACACATAAATTAGATAACATGCATAATTATATCAAATATCTATATAATCATTCATAAAAGTATGCAATCCTTATTATAAAGCTGCATATTGATCCAAGAAATATGTACAGAATATGAGAATTTCTGGTGCTCATCAAGAATCATGATGGAAGGAATAGCTAATAAGAAGAAAAAGTATTTTATATATACATGAATATATGTTTCTATAGATATTTTAAAACCTTTGCCATAATTCATTAATACTAAATTTGAAACAAGAGAATGGGATTGAGACATGGATTATAAAAACATAGCATTTCACTCCTAAAACTATTATGAAATTGGACACATGTCAAGAGTTTGAAAAGTGATAACTATGAAGAAAGATAAAAAATTGGTCATGAGATAAACTTTAAGAGAAATCAAGAAAATCATAAAACAATAGAAGCTAGATGAGATCAAGGACATTCCACTCCAAATGAAGAGGGAAAGAAAGCCTATCTACAACATCATTTGGCAAGTTAAGAAGGACTTAAAGGTGCAAAGAAAGACACAAAGAAAAAATCCTTGAACAAAGAAAACACAAAAGTCAAGTTTATTCTCAATAGATTATCTTTATTTTCCTCAAGTGGTATATAATCCTCTCCTTGTAATAAAAGTGAATGTAGTGAAGATGTTATCCCTTGCACTTTATTATTTCAAGAGTAGAAAAATAAATATATGAGGATGGAGGAAACCCATAACAATTTAGGATTTTAGGGAAGAATAAGAAGGTAATTGCTATGGAAGAGCATACTTGCACTTTATGGTTTCTATGGCAACATAAAAATATATATTTTTGAGGTTATTCCCTACACTTTAGAAAAATCATAGCAAGACAAACCTAAATATTATAAGTCTTACTACGAGCAGTGTTAGAGGATTGAAGAGATTTATGAAGATGAAAGTATTTGTGGAAATGAAAAAAAAAGAGAAAGGTCCAAGATGCAAAAATAAAGAGAAAAATAAACCTAGAAGGATATCTATATTGGAAAACACAAATGAATATCACAAATGTTAACAAAAATTGAGGCTAAACCAACAAATAAAACTAAAAAACAACAATAAAAATAATATCTTGGAATATTAAGGACATGAATAAAAACCCTAATAAAAGGTATCAAAAAATTGTCACATTGTTATAGACAAGATATTTATAGATATTGTTATAGACAAGATATTTATAGATATGAAAATTGGGCATCAAATATTTCAACCATTCTTTCATCTTGACAAAATTTAAATGTGGAAGGGCATCTAATATAAAGGAGTTGATTATGTAAACTTAACATTTTGAGGATGATGAAAAATACCTTTGATAAAAAGATAAATAAAAAATATCTTTGATAAAAAGACAAGTTGAATATAGTTCAATTAACTTAGATATATAATGTAAACAATATAATATGTTTTCTTTATAATAAAAATGACCTTAATAAAGAGCACACATAATTGTCCTCCAGGAACAATCCTTTTTTGAGAGGTGTGAACCTTGTGAGGAGTGTGTGTATGGTTGTTTCTTTGGCCCCTGGTGATAAGAACAATTATCACCCTTATGACAGGACATAATTGATATAAGGATGCTCAACCCCAAAAATAGGTGATAGAGGTTTATCACACTAATGTCAATCAATAAAAACAACCACACATAATATTAATATGTATAAAAAATAATTGTATATATTGAAACTATAAAAGGAAATGGTTATAAATTTAATATTTTAGCTTTTCTCAATTTCAATGTTAGCCTTCAAATTAAGCATATGCTTAGCCCCATCAACCTCAAGAAATGATATCTTTTGATATTTCAGATAGAGTTTCTAGTCTAAGAATACCTAGTGAATATTTGCCTACTTATATGCCTGAAGAGGAGGTGCATCAAGAGGATCAACAAATAATGCAACCTGATTATCCATATTATAGAGAAGATATCCAAGAATCAGTGGAGTAGCCTAGAAGAACTAGAAGAGAGAAACATCTTACTAACAAGATTCAAGATTATTTTTATGGATTTACAACTGTTGGTGATGATACTCTCACATTTGAAGATGTCATGAATAGTCCAGAGAAAGAGAATTGAAAGAAGGATAAGCAAGAATAAATGGATTCAATGAAGAAGAACCATGCATGGGATTTAGTTCAACAACTAATGAGAGAAATATAGTAGGCAACATGTGGGTGTTCAAAAATAATTTAAGGCCTGATGGGTCTGTGGAAAGATACAAGGCCAAATTGGTTGCAAAAGGGTTCTCTCATATCCCAGGTATTGATTTTCATAAAACTTATGCTTCCAATGTGAATTTATCTTCTATTAGACTTTTTCTTGCATATGCTAGTGCTTTTGATTTACAATTTGAACAAATGGATGTTAAAACTATATTCTTGCATAGAGATTTGAAGGAGGAAATATACATGCAGCAACCTAAATATTTTGAAGTAGGATGTGCAGGTGTTATTTGTAGGTAAAAAAATCTCTCTACGGATTGAAGCAATCTCTTAGAGAGTGGTACCAAAAGTTTGACAGTTTTGTCTTGCAAATTGGATTTTTTTGTGACCTGCAGATCCATGTGTCTATTACAAAATAGAAAGAAAAAGTTTTGTAATTTTGGTTTTGTATGTGGATGACATCCTTCTAATTGGAAATAATAAGCAATTGATTTCAAAAACTAAGGAGTTATTGTTAAATAAATTTAATATGAAGGACTTGGGTCATAAATGTCATTGCTTGGGTATTGATATTGTCAAATATCATAAGGGCAAACAATTATGGCTTTCCTAGAAGGATTTCATTAACCAAATTTTAAAAGAATTTGGAATGCAAGATAGAAAATCTGCCAAAATCCCTTTGCAGCCTGGAGTTAAATTATCTATAAAAATGTGTCCAACTACAACTGAAGAAAAGGAAAGGATGAAGAAAATTCCATATGCAGAGGATGTGGGCTCACGGATGTATCCAATGGTATGTACCAAGCCTGATATTGCTCATGCAGTTGGTATGGTCAGCAGATATATGTCCAATCTTGGAAAGGAACATTGGATAGCTATAAAAAGAATTTTCAAATATTTGCAGGGTACTAAAGAACATGTTTTGTGTTATCTGCCCAAGAAGAATCAATAGTTTTGTTTTTAGGGACATGTAGATGTAGATTGGACAGGTGACTTGGAAAACCGTAAGTCAACAAGAGGACATTTCTTCACTTTGTATGGTGGTGCAGTGAGTTGGAGGAATAAAAAGCAATTTGTTGTAGCTTTGTCAAGTGTTGAAGCTGAATATATTGCTGCAACTGATACCACAAAATCAATTGTTTGGTTGATGAGATTGTGTAAAGGTTTGCATTTGAACCAAGAAAATGTTGGAATAAAGTATGATAGTCAAAGTGCAATAGCACTTACATATTATTTATCATTCCATGAAAGCAAAAACCATATTGTAGTGAAATATCATTTTGTGCATGATATGGTGGAGTGTGGAATGATCAACCTGATAAAATACAAAACTTAAGAGAATACAGAAGATGCACTTACTAAGGTTGTCATAGTTCAAAAGAACCAATTTTGCAACAATGAGATTGGGATAAAATATTCTAGAAAAATCCTACATCAAGTAGGAGTTTTTTTATAATGTTTAGGTGCTACATGATTTTCCTGATTAAATGATGGAACCCTATATAAAGTTCACAAAAACCCCTTTTTGTGGAGAATCTTCTGGAAAGTTCATGGAAACCCCTTTTTGTGGAATTTATGCCTTTTAGTATGACCTGGAAGATTCCATAAAATTAGTAAACCCTAGAAAATTCTAGAAGGTTGTGGGTTTCTCTCATTTTGTGATTATGTAAGAGAATTTTATGTATGTAATATGACATTGCAGAGTTCATCGAAATAAATATATGTTTCTCAATATTTATTGTGTCCTCTTTTTATTTGTTGTTCATTTTTTTTCTTGCAATTTTTAATCTATGTTTAATTAGCATGTGCTCTATTTTTATTTTCAGTAAAGGTATTGAAGTTATTATATAATTTTTTTATTTTTTAATAAAACATGTTTATAGTTATATCATTCATTGCTTAAATTTAAAACAAAATGCAATTACCTTCTTTTTTTCTAGTTTAGAGGCTTTCAATAATATTATAGAGTTGAAAGCTAGTTCTCAATTGACATTTATGAAGTAGACTAGAATTTTGATAGAGACTGTAGTATTGACAAATCTATGAGTTATTTTCAGGTTTATTGAGTGAGTGTGGCCATCAAAATATTGGGAATCTTTTATCACAACCTGTTCGAATAGTTTTTGTATACTTTGTTTAAAGTCTCATATGGAATCTGTTGCAAAGAAGATAGTAATATAATTAGAACCCTCATATGAGGATATCAGAGTACAAATTCTATATCTGGATCAGAGGTGAAGTATCAGTAATCTCTAAAGTTTTCATAAGGATCTCAATTTTTCTTTCCCAACACAAAATATTATGTTTTATTTAGTACTCACAAAAAGTATAATTTATGGTTTGTTGTGGTGTAGGTGTGGAATGGAGCTGGGTAAAGTAGATTTAATCAAATTGCTGGATACTAAGATGGTAAAAAACTATGAGAATTGGTTGACCACTACTTTTAAATATTTTTATCATTCAATATCTCGTGCCAATCATTTTTTTTTTCTATTGAGAAGACCACTTTTCTTTGTATTCTATTATTAGTAATAGAACTTGTATCTTATAACCATAGATACATTAGAAATATATCATCCTTGAAGACAAATTAGGTGTATAGAAAATAAATTTTTAGAGGGTTGTTATACATCTTCAATCTAGAATGGCTTAGATTTGACAGAGAACTAGATAGCAGTAGAAGAAATCCATGGATAAGAATTGTGTTCCTTATCCTTTTTAGGTTGATGATATAGTTTTGATCTATTTGGATAAACGACATTTTTAAGGTAAAGCACATAGTAGAATCAAACCTTTATAGTATGGACCTTACAGAATTCAGCAACAAGTATCCGAGAATGTCTTTCACTTGGATCTTCCAAATCATATCAGTATACATGACATTGTTAATATGGATATTTTGAAGCCTTACCATAAGTCCACTTTAGAGACTACTCCAATCATCATCCATCTTGTATATGTGGTACTTGACTTTCAACTTTTGTTTCATACAGATAAAGTGTTCGACATGAAGACTCTCCAAAAATGAGAAGGATCTACAACTTCCTACCTTGTCACCCCCTACATCTAGCTCCCACATCAGGCTCACAAGATATCCCAATATCAGATGTCTCATGAATTTTCTTTACTTTTAAAAGCATTGGAGTCCAATGCTTTTATGGTGAAGAGGTATGATGAGGATCACTTACGAGGTATATTAAAATAGACTAGGTGTTTATCTTTTACTTATTTTATTAAGTATAAAGTCCTAATTCTGAGTTTAATTTATTAAAAATCTTATTCCAAATTGTAAAAATTAGCACATTTGGATGACATAGTCATTGGGTGGAATTTTTTATTTTTATGAGTTAGAAATATAAGTGTTATATTCTTTTTTATTCTAGTTCAATTTAGGAGATTCAAAATTCAATCAAGTGGAAGTGGATATTGAATTCAAATTACTCTATGACTTTTCTCCCTAAACGTGTTTTCATAATTATATTTTCTAGTTTAAAAAATAAGGATAAAATAATGGGTGGTGGCCCATGCTTTGTGGGAAGAGATGCACTTTATTTAAAACCATGTAATGAAAATTTTTATATTGAGAAAAACTATTAAGAATATTTTAGTGCAGGTTAGTCTTCTTGGGATCGAGACATGGATTATAAAAACATAGCATTTCACTCCTAAAACTATTATGAAATTGGACACATGTCAAGAGTTTGAAAAGTGATAACTATGAAGAAAGAGATAAAAAAATTGGTCATGAGATAAACTTTAAGAGAAATCAAGAAAATCATAAAACAATAGAATATAGATGAGATCAAGGACATTCCACTCCAAATGAAGAGGGAAATAAAGCCTATCTACAACATCATTTGGCAAGTTAAGAAGGACTTAAAGGTGCAAAGAAAGACACAAATAAAAAATATTTGAACAAAGAAAACACTAAAGTCATGTTGGAGAGCAAGTGGGTAGTTAAACCTCTCTGGTCTCCCCCGCCTGGTCCCCCCAACCCCTTGTGGCCACCACCAAAAAAAAAAAAAAATTCATGTTTATTCTCAATAGATTATCTTTATTTTCCTCAAGTGGTATATAATCCTCTCCTTGTAATAAAAGTGAATGTAGTGAAGATGTTATCCCTTGCACTTTATTATTTCAAGAGTAGAAAAATAAATATATGAGGATGGAGGAAACCCATAACAATTTAGGATTTTAGGGAAGAATAAGAAGGTAATTGCTATGGAAGAGCATACTTGCACTTTATGGTTTCTATGACAACATAAAAATATATATTTTTGAGGTTATTCCCTACACTTTAGAAAAATCATAGCAAGACAAACCTAAATATTATAAGTCTTACTACGAGCAGTGTTAGAGGATTGAAGAGATTTATGAAGATGAAAGTATTGGTGGAAATGAAAAAAAAAAAGAGAAAGGTCCAAGAAGCAAAAATAAAGAGAAAAATAAACCTAGAAGGATATTTATATTGGAAAACACAAATGAATATCACAAATGTTAACAAAAAGTGGGGCTAAACCAACAAATAAAACAAAAAAACAACAATAAAAATAATATCTTGGAATATTAAGGACATGAATAAAAACCCTAATAAAAGGTATCAAAAAATTGTCACATTGTTATAGACAAGATATTTATAGATATGAAAATTGGGAATCAAATATTTCAACCATTCTTTCATCTTGACAAAATTTAAATATGGAAGGACATCTAATATAAATGAGTTGATTATGTAAACTTAACATTTTGAGGGTGATGAAAAATACCTTTGATAAAAAGATAAATAAAAAATATCTTTGATAAAAAGACAAGTTGAATATAGTTCAATTAACTTAAATATATAATGTAAACAATATAATATGTTTTCTTTATAATAAAAATGACCTTAATAAAGAGCACACATAATTGTCCTCCAGGAACAATCCTTTTTTGAGAGGTGTGAACCTTGTGAGGAGTGTGTGTATGGTTGTTTGTTTGGCCCCTGATGATAAGAACAATTCTCACCCTTATCACAGGTCATAATTGAGATAAGGATGCTCAACCCTAAAAATAGGTGATAGAGGTTTATCACACTAATGTCAATCAATAAAAACAACCACACATCATATTAATATGTATAAAAAATAATTGTATATATTGAAACTATAAAATAGAATGGTTATAAATTTAAAATTTTAGCTTTTCTCAATTTCATATAAACAACAAAATTAGACCAAAAAGAAACATAGAGAAACACGACCAACCCTTACAACGGTTGAGAGATTTATGGTATAAATTAAAGAAGATTGCAAATCTAACTTTTTATTCAATTCATTCGATCAAGCGTTAAAGTCTAGGTGCGATATATCTGATACAAAGGAAGAGAGATTTATTGTATAAATTAAAGAAGATTGCAAATCTAACATTCTATTCAATTCATTCGATCAAGCGTTAAAGTCCATGGACAAGGATTTCTATGGAAGGATTTAATATAAAAAATATGAAGAATTCAATAAATATAAATTGTTCAAGTTTGAAGCTATTTATTGTTTTTACTTTAATTTTTTAATATTTTTGTAAATTAAAATTATTAAGTTTATTTAGATATTACATGATTTTAAATTTTTAATCATATTAATATTTTCTTTTAAATAAGTTATGAGCCGGAGCATTTTCATTCAAAAAAATAATATACATTACATTATTTTATTATATCTATATCAAATAAATTCAATTATATTTAAGTTGCCTTTCTATAAAAATATTTTTCTTTTCTATTTCTTATCAAAGATTATTCTTCTATATTTTTTTATTAAAGAGATTTCTCATATTTCTTACTGCTAATTTTATGTAATCAACTTTTTTTAATTGTTTCTTACATGGCTTCTAAAATTAAATATTTACCAAGATAAAATTCAATATCATCATTGACTAAAATATTTAATACACTTTTTTTTGTATCTATAAATATAAATATATTGTCTATAGCAATCTAAGATACTATTTTCCAAGATATTGTTTTCATTGTTATTTTTTGTTTTATTTGTGATTTTAATCTCACTTCTTGTTAACACTTGGGATATTTGATTTTGTTTTCCCATATAAATATCCCTCTAAGTTTTTTTTTTCTCTTTGTTTTTGTTTCTTGGATTTTTCTCTATTTTTCAATTTCACCAATACTTTCATCTTCATTTATCTCTTCAATTTTCTCACACTACTCAAAGTAAGACTTATCATCTATAGGTTTGTCTTGTTGTATAGGATCTCAGAACACCCTAGTATCTTCTTATATATTGATCATCCTTATCTTACTTTGGATAAAGAGATTTAGATAAAATTTACTTATACAAATATCATTAATTTTATTATTATTGGAGAAGCATCTTCTCTTGTTCAATATCCTACTCTAAGAAGACAATAATAAGTGACCATTGAGCATTAAAAATAATATCTCATACCAAGCTCATTTTCCTTAAACCTTCTAATAATGTATTACTTAATGTGATAATAATATACTTGTTGTGGTTGATCCACAACACACCCCAAAATTGGGGACCCACATTTTTGCAGGCTTGCAGGGAAGGATCTCAGTGACCCAGATGCCAAAATTGAAGAAAAGAGGAAAAATGTCCAAGTGTAGAAAGGGGTCGTGAAATCGTGACAGGTAGCGAAATCGCGACATGTCGCGAAATCGCGAACGAAGCCGTAAAGCGGTAGCGAAATCGCTACATGTCAAAAAATAACGGTCAACGCGATCAACGACAACAAAACAGAAAAAGTGTCATGAAATCGCGACGTGTCGGTGACCAGGATGAAAAGGATGTCGCGAAATCGTGACATTCAGCTGAGAAGAAAAGAAAAGTGTCGCGAAATCGTGACGTGTCGGTGACCAGGATGAAAAGGATGTCGCGAAATCGTGACATGTCGCTGAGGAGAAAAGAAAAGGTGTCACGAAATCACGACATGCTGTTGAGAAGAAAATAAATGACGTCGCGAAATTGCGACACGTCGTTGGAAAATGATGAAAATGGTCACGATTTCGCGACGTGTTTTTCCGAAGCGTACGGATGATGAAAAGTGTCGTGATTTCATGACGTGTTTTGGAAAGGTGTACGAAAGCAAAAAAACGTCGCGATATCACAACAGGAAACAGCTAAAGGACTCGAAGAGGAGAGACGTCGCGATTTCATGAGAAAATAGTCGCGATTTCGCGACGTGTTTTGAAAAACTGTATGGACGAAGAAAATGGTCGCGATATCGTGACAATTTTTGCCAAGGCGTACGGAACAGAAAAATGGTCACGATTTCACGACGTGTTTCGGGGAGGCGTACGGAAAGAAAAAGCGGTAGCGATATCGCGACAGAAAGCTGCATGAAGGTCCGAGGGGGAAAACGTCGTGATATCACGACAGGTTTTGCCAAGACGTACGGATGATGAAAGGTGTCGTGATTTCGTGACGCATTTTAGCAAAGTTGTACAGTACAAGGAAGATGTCACGAAATCGTGACGAAAATGAAAATCAGGCTCGAAGCAGAGAAGCGGTAGCGATATCGCGATGATTTGTCGAAAGAGGGCAAGAGGATGATAATGGTCGCGATGTCACGACGTAAAGTTGCCAAGGAGGCCCGACAGAGAAACGGTAGTGATTTCACTACGCCTTGCGGAAAGAAGACTCAAAGTTCAAAACGGTAGCGATATCGCTACAAATTTCGTGAAGGCAGGCTCAAAGTGAAAGTGGTAGCAATATCGCTACCATTTCATGAAAAGGAAGCTCAAGGCCAAAATGGTAGCGATATCGCTACAAAAATCCGTTGGACACGTACGGACGAGAAAGACGTCGCGATATCGTGACATGTCACGATTTCGTGATCGGGAAGGTGAACAGGCGGACTTGCAATTTTGTCGGGTTCTTTCATAGGAAAGCGTTACAGGAGGCACAAAAAATGCGTGACACATGGCGCACAGGTGTCAAAATTGCAGAGGCGTTACATGCAGAGATGAATTTTGAAGCATTTTCAAATTTGAGCATGAATCAAAGCAAGAAAAAGTAGGAATTTGAGGGGTCATGTGCAGGAAGGTGAAATGAAGCGACAGAGAAGATCGAAGAGCCGCGTCAAACATTATAAGACCAGAATTGCATATCGAAGGAGGGGGTTGGAAATTGCCGAATACGGAGTTGTAGAGACGAAAGCTTTGTGCTATTCTGGGCCCGTACTTGGGCAATTTTCTTCTTTTTGTTTTGGAATTTTACACCTGGAACATTTTTTTTTTGATGTAATCGAAATATTCTTTAATACAAAATACAGAGAGTTGGCATATTTTGGATGAGAAAGAAGGAGTTACTTCTACATGCATGATTTAATGTCTATCTTTCCTTTCCAGATTTCTTAGGTTTCTAGGTGAATTTTAATGCAAGATCTCTTGGTTGCTTCATGTGAATGCCTGAATCTGGAATTACCACAGAAACCCTCGAGACTCACACCTGGCCTATTTGGATTGTGTGGATGTGCAGGTTCATTAGGTTAGGTTGCATGTGGAAAGCCTTAGTATCTTCGGTTTCATCCGATTAATGACAGCTTTCTGACTGTAATTTATTTTACGTTTTTATTTATTTTTCTTTGCTTTTCAAACCCATATTTTATTTTTAGCAGTTTAATTACTGTGTTTGAATAAATCACTAAAAATCCATCAGAATTAAAGGTTAAAATAGATTTTATTCATTTTGAGTCCATTGAAAGTTCAAATTAATAAACCACAGTGCCCCTTGTTAACATCCACTTGCAAACCCTAAGGTGTTCTTAGCATTTCATTTTAAACAAAGCATCCTTGATAATCAATAATTAGCATAATAAGAACCTTGGAGAAATCGTTTTTCTTTGCAAGCAGAGGATTTAGGACTTGGATCCTACAAGAGAGTGTGTTTTCACAATCGGGTTAAAAAACCACTCAACATATTGGTGCTAGAAGGAGGGCAAATCGGTTTATCTATTTCATTTTTTATATCTGAATATTTTGTTTTTGATTTAATTATGAAATTATTTACGGCTAAACTGCAACACTATTTTTTTGTGTTTGTTGCAGGTTTTCTTCGAACTAGCCGAGGGTTTCCTCAGGCAGGCTGGACCCACCACGCCGTATTGCGACCAGGTCTCAAACAACCGAAGAAACCATTTTTCACGACCTTACTGGTACTCCCAAGGGTAAATTCAAGCAAGTCGTAAGCACTCCAGTAGCAAAAGGCCTGTTTTCTATAGGAACGTCGAGTGGACCTACGCTAGTAATATCCGTTGCCCCTAGTGTGCCTATAGTTTGTAATATTTCTTCTGCTATTGTAGGTCTGTCTACATCAATTCTGAGTCAAATGGCTCAAGCTCCAGCAGCTCCTTGGTATGGAGCTAACAATACTCCTTTGAATATTGTTGGGGATATCCATGAAATCCCCAAGAACATTGAAATATTTCTGCCTAAATACAAGCCAGATGGCCTAAGAATAGCAGAAGAACATATCCAAGCCTATAGAGATGTTTTAATTAGGCTGCAAGTTCAGCATGAAGATGTATCTTGCAGACTTTTCCCCATGAGCATGGATCCAATAGCATATGAATGGTATATATGCTTGCCAACTGGTTCAATCACCTCTTGGACACAAATGGAAAATGCATTTGTCAATCAATTTAGGTCGCCCTTAGATTTTGCAAATATTTACAATCAGTTTATTACATGCAAACGGGGCCAAGGGGAACCAATCCGAATGTTTAATCAGAGATTCCAAAAGAACTATAACAGAGCAATTAGAAATTTTGCCATCGATCTTGTAGTAGCTTTGCAGATATATTTTGGGGCATTGGACCCCATGACAGCCATGTTTGCAAGGCGTAATCCTCAGGTCACCACGCTGGCTTTGGCCTATAATGAAGCCATGACTATTGATCAACAATTGACACCACAAGGCTACAGGTTTACCCAGATGCCTATGTTGGGATAGGGTGCTCCATATGGTCAAGTTCCCCAGGCAAATCAACTCATGGCACCATAAATGCCAAGTATGAATGCCTTCCCATATCAGCAGTCGTATCCACCAAAGACCCGCATATGCACCCATTCCAATCCAACCAATCACAGCCATTCCACCTGTTCTTGCATTTTTGTAGAACAGTCAATCAACTACGCAGGAAACTAGTCAAGTCAATCCTCAAGCCATAGTTCCTATTCCAAATCCAATCCCAATTCAAGGTATCAATCCATATGGGAATCCAATTCCTCATAACCCCACCCAAATGTGGAATCAAGACCCCATCAATTATGCAAATCCAATGGGGGTTAACAACAATGTGGTTCCACCGAAGGATGTCTTTTCGGAAGTCGAAGAGCTCAAGAAACTAGTGCATAAACTAAGTAATGACAGGGTTCAACAGCAGAAGCATGAGTCTTGTGCCCCTCACCCAAGTCAGAATTTTAACAATAGAGGGAGGCACTGGAACACTAAGCCAAACAATGGGGGAGTTCCTGCTCCCATTGCTAATCAATTAGATGCTTCTACAAGCCCTAGCCAATCCAATTCTCTTTTGAATCTTTCGGATTTGGCATGGGAAAGAGGGTGCAGGTTACATAACACAAAAGAACACAATGAGAGGAATTGTCCTGAGATTGCTAGATACACTCATTGTCTTCAGGCACAAGTTGATGATTTGGAACCGGTATCAAATGAGGATCCATCGTATCGACAAGATGAAAATATTATGGTGATGGAAACATTATATCACCAAGAGGGTGAGAGCGAGGAGGAAGAAGACAAAGTTTTGGAACAGGAGGTGCAAGATTTTCGAGATTTTAGAAAGGGGACTCATGGGTACCATTTGAGGAGTAATTCTAAAGCCCCTAAAACCTCATCAACACCTCCAAATAGTTCTATTCTTCCTCCAGATACAAAGGCAAGTAACAACCCTCCCCCTCCACTTAGAAGAGAAATGTCTAATGACGTTCAGAAGATAGTCAAATTCGAAAAACCAAATTATGATGTAGTGGAGGATATGAAGAAGTCCAAATCTAGCCTTTCATTCCTGGACGCAGCTAAATTGCCTGGTCAAAAGGAGGCGTTGATAAGAGCTTTGAACTCACCTGATCCGATGTGGAAGGAAAAAAGAGCTGAATCCCACCTGATTTTGTGAAAGGAGAGAAGGGATGTCCCGCCATTCTTATTAACTCTGAGAATTGCGGGTAAGAACTTACACAACTGTCTGGTAGACACAGGAGCCACGAGCAACCTCATGCCTATGGAGATATGTCAAATGTTGGGTCTACAACCGGTTTCATCCAAATGCACGATCTTGCAATTGGACCGTTCAGAGGTAAATGTAGTAGGGACCTTATATGATGTCAAGATTCAATTAAATTCTAAACCCAGGGTCCAGGAAAGTTGTAGACATTTTGGTGGTTAACATACCAAGTAGGTATGGAATGTTACTTGCAAGATATTGGATAAAAACGCTGAATGGCTATTTTGCAACAGACTGCTCGCATATGTGGCTGCCATGGAAGGGCATTGCTAACCAAATCAGAGTGGAAAACGAACTGAGGCTTAAGGAGATTATAACAAATTTTAACAAACCGAATGAGGTTCAATTTTCTGAGCGAACTAGGGGTCTATGCTCTTGATGTTGAGAAAGTCGCTAATGAACTTAAATAAGAGGTGTGTCATGGGGGTTCTTCTGAGGAAAAGGATTACACGTGGTTGCTCAAGTTTGATGGATCAAAATATAGACAGGGAGCAGGAGCTGGAGTCGAGCTCACTGGTCCAGGAGGTAAACCATTATTGGCTGCCTATAGACTACAATTCCCTTGCACAAACAATGTGGCGTAATACGAAGCATTGATCTACGGTTTACGTCTAGCATTGAGCAAACATGTTAAATGCTTGAAGATTTTGGGAGATTCCCGAGTTGGTTGTTAGGCAAATCAAAGGACAAGTATACATGCCGCAACAAAATACCGAGCCTTTATAGGACTAGGGTTATGGACCTCATGGAGGAGTTTGATGCATTCAACATAGCCCTTATTTCTAGGAGAGGAAATCGAATAGCAGACTCTCTTGCAGTCACCGCAGGCATGTTAAACCCGGTGGATATAAAAAGATGTAAAAAGTTTTCCATTGAGCTGGTTCCTTGTCCATCAATACCTGATAATGTGAAGAATTTCAAATGCCTACGGAGATATGTCAAAACACACTCTCCTGTAGGATCCGAGTCCTAAATCCTCTGCTTGCAAAGAAAAATGATTTCTCCAAGGTTCTTATTATGCTAATTATTGATTATCAAGGATGCTGTTTAAAATGAAATGCTAAGAACACCTTAGGGTTTGCAAGTGGATGTTAACAAGGGGCACTGTGGTTTATTAATTTGAACTTTCAATGGACTCAAAATGAATAAAATCTGTTTTAACCTTTAATTCTGATGGATTTTCAGTGATTTATTCAAACACAGTAATTAAACTACTGAAAATAAAATATGGGTTTGAAAAGCAAAGCAAAATAAATAAAAACGTAAAATAAATTACAGTCAGAAAGCTATCATTAATCGGATGAAACCGAAGATACTGAGGATTTCTACATGCAACCTAACCTAATGAACCTGCACATCCACACAATCCAAATAGGCCAATCACAGCCATTCCACCTGTTCTTGCATTTTTGTAGAACAGTCAATCAACTACGCAGGAAACTAGTCAAGTCAATCCTCAAGCCATAGTTCCTATTCCGAATCCAATCCCAATTCAAGGTATCAATCCATATGGGAATCCAATTCCTCAGAACCCCACCCAAATGTGGAATCAAGACCCCATCAATTATGCAAATACAATGGGGGTTAACAACAATGTGGTTCCACCGAAGGATGTCTTTTCGGAAGTCGAAGAGCTCAAGAAACTAGTGCATAAACTAAGTAATGACAGTGGTTCAACAGCGAAGCATGAGTCTTGTGCCCCTCACCCAAGTCAGAATTTTAACAATAGAGGGAGGCACCTGGAACACTAATCCAAATAATGGGGGAGTTCCCTGCTCCCATTGCTAATCAATTAGATGCTTCCGTAAGCCCTAGCCAATCCAATTCTCTTTTGAATATTTTAGATTTGGCATGGGAAAGAGGGTGCAGGTTACATAACACAAAAGAACACAATGAGAGGAATTGTCCTGAGATTGCTAGATACACTCATTGTCTTCAAGCATAAGTTGATGATTTGGAACTGGTATCAAATGAGGATCCATCGTATCAGCAAGATGAAAATATTATGGTGATGGAAACAGTATATCACCAAGAGGGTGAGAGCGAGGAGGAAGAAGACGAAGTTTTGGAACAGGAGGTGCAAGCTTTTCGAGATTTCAGAAAGGGGACTCATGGGTACCATTTTAGGAGTAAGTCTAAAGCCCCTAAAACCTCATCAACACCTCCAAAAAGTTGTATTCTTCCTTCAGATACAAATGCAAGTAACAACCCTCCCCCTCCACTCAGAAGAGAAATGTCTAATGACGTTCAGAAGATAGTCAAATTCGAAAAACCAAATTATGACGTAGTGGAGGATATGAAGAATTCCAAATCTAGCCTTTCATTCCTGGACGCAGCTAAATTGCCTGGTCAAAAGGAGGCGTTGATAAGAGCTTTGAACTCACCTGATCCGATGTGGAAGGAAAAAAGAGCTGAATCCCACCTAATTTTGTGAAAGGAGAGAAGGGATGTCCTGCCATTCTTATTAACTCTGAGAATTGCTGGTAAGAACTTACACAACTGTCTGGTAGACACAGGAGCCACAAGCAACCTCATGCCTATGGAGATATGTCAAATTCTGGGTCTACAACCGGTTTCATCCAAATGCACGGTCTTGCAATTGGACCGTTCAGAGGTAAATGTAGTAGGGACCTTATATGATGTCAAGATTCAATTAAATTCTAAACCCAGGGTCCAGCAGGTTGTAGACATTTTGGTGGTTAACATACCAAGTAGGTATGGAATGTTACTTGCAAGATATTGGATAAAAACGCTGAATGGCTATTTTGCAACAGACTGCTCGCATATGTGGCTGCCATGGAAGGGCATTGCTAACCAAATCAGAGTGGAAAACGAACTGAGGCTTAAGGAGATTATAACAAATTTTAACAAACCGAATGAGGTTCAATTTTCTGAGCCAGAACTAGGGGTCTATGCTCTTGATGTTGAGAAAGCTGCTAATGAACTTAAATAAGAGGTGTGTCATGGGGGTTCTTCTGAGGAAAAGGATTACACGTGGTTGCTCAAGTTTGATGGATCAAAATATAGACAGGGAGCAGGAGCTGGAGTCGAGCTCACTGGTCCAGGAGGTAAACCATTATTGGCTGCCTACAGACTACAATTCCCTTGCACAAACAATGTGGCAGAATACGAAGCATTGATCTACGGTTTACGTCTAGCATTGAGCAAACATGTTAAATGCTTGAAGATTTTGGGAGATTCTGAGTTGGTTGTTAGGCAAATCAAAGGACAGTATACATGCCGCAACAAAATACTGAGCCTTTATAGGACTAGGGTTATGGACCTCATGGAGGAGTTTGATGCATTCAACATAGCCCTTATTTCTAGGAGAGGAAATCGAATAGCAGACTCTCTTGCAGTCACCGCAGGCATGTTAAACCCGGTGGATATAAAAAGATGTAAAAAGTTTTCCATTGAGCTGGTTCCTTGTCCATCAATACCTGATAATGTGAAGAATTTCAAATGCCTACGGAGATATGTCAAAACACACTCTCCTGTAGGATCCGAGTCCTAAATCCTCTGCTTGCAAAGAAAAATGATTTCTCCAAGGTTCTTATTATGCTAATTATTGATTATCAAGGATGTCGTTTAAAATGAAATGCTAAGAACACCTTAGGGTTTGCAAGTGGATGTTAACAAGGGGCACTGTGGTTTATTAATTTGAACTTTCAATGGACTCAAAATGAATAAAATATGTTTTAACCTTTAATTCTGATGGATTTTTAGTGATTTATTCAAACACAATAATTAAACTACTGAAAATAAAATATGGGTTTGAAAAGCAAAGCAAAATAAATAAAAACGTAAAATAAATTACAGTCAGAAAGCTATCATTAATCGGATGAAATCGAAGATACTGAGGCTTTCTACATGCAACCTAACCTAATGAACCTGCACATCCACACAATCCAAATAGGCCAATCACAGCCATTCCACTCGTTCTCGCATTTTTGCGAGCAGTCAATCAACTACGCAGAAACTAGTCAAGTCAATCCTCAAGCCATAGTTCCTTTTCCGAATCCAATCCCAATTCAAGGTATCAATCCATATGGGAATCCAATTCCTCATAACCCCACCCAAATGTGGAATCAAGACCCCATCAATTATGCAAATACAATGGGGGTTAACAACAATGTGGTTCCACCGAAGGATGTCTTTTCGGAAGTCGAAGAGCTCAAGAAACTAGTGCATAAACTAAGTAATGACAGGGTTCAACAGCAGAAGCATGAGTCCCATGCCCCTTACCCAAGTCAAAATTTTAACAATAGAGGGAGGCACTGGAACACTAAGCCAAATAATGGGGGAGTTCCTGCTCCCATTGCTAATCAATTAGATGCTTCTGCAAGCCCTAGCCAATCCAATTCTCTTTTGAATATTTTAGATTTGGCATGGGAAAGAGGGTGCAGGTTACATAACACAAAAGAACACAATGAGAGGAATTGTCCTGAGATTGCTAGATACACTCATTGTCTTCAAGCATAAGTTGATGATTTGGAACTGGTATCAAATGAGGATCCATCGTATCAGCAAGATGAAAATATTATGGTGATGGAAACAGTATATCACCAAGAGGGTGAGAGCGAGGAGGAAGAAGACGAAGTTTTGGAACAGGAGGTGCAAGCTTTTCGAGATTTCAGAAAGGGGACTCATGGGTACCATTTTAGGAGTAAGTCTAAAGCCCCTAAAACCTCATCAACACCTCCAAAAAGTTGTATTCTTCCTTCAGATACAAATGCAAGTAACAACCCCCCCCTCCACTCAGAAGAGAAATGTCTAATGACGTTCAGAAGACAGTCAAATTTGAAAAACCAAATTATGACGTAGTGGAGGATATGAAGAAGTCCAAATCTAGCCTTTCATTCCTAGACGCAGCTAAATTGCCTGGTCAAAAGGAGGCGTTGATAAGAGCTTTGAACTCACCTGATCCGATGTGGAAGGAAAAAAGAGCTGAATCCCACCTAATTTTGTGAAAGGAGAGAAGGGATGTCCTGCCATTCTTATTAACTCTGAGAATTGCTGGTAAGAACTTAAACAACTGTCTGGTAGACACAGGAGCCACAAGCAACCTCATGCCTATGGAGATATGTCAAATGCTGGGTCTACAACCGGTTTCATCCAAATGCACGGTCTTGCAATTGGACCGTTCAGAGGTAAATGTAGTAGGGACCTTATATGATGTCAAGATTCAATTAAATTCTGAACCCAGGGTCCAGAGAGTTGTAGACATTTTGGTGGTTAACATCCCAAGTAGGTATGGAATGTTACTTGCGAGAGATTGGATGAAATCGCTGAATGGCTATTTTGCAACAGACTGCTCGTATATGTGGCTGCCATGGAAGGGCATTGCTAACCAAATCAGAGTGGAAAACGAACCGAGGCTTAAGGAGATTATAACAAATTTTAAAAAACCGAATGAGGTTCAGTTTTCTGAGCCAGACCTAGGGGTCTATGCTCTTGATGTTGAGAAAGCTGCTGATGAACTTAAAGAAGAGGTGTGTCATGGGGGTTCTTCTGAGGAAAAGGATTACACGTGGTTGCTCAAGTTTGATGGATCAAAATCTAGACAGGGAGCAGGAGTTGGAGTCAATCTCACTGGTCCAGGAGGTAAACCATTATTGGCTGCCTACAGACTGCAATTCCCTTGCACAAACAATGTGGCAAAATATGAAGCATTGATCTACGGTTTACGTCTAGCATTGAGCAAACATGTTAAATGCTTGAAGGTTTTGGGAGATTCTGAGTTGGTTGTCAAGCAAATCAAAGGACAGTATACATGTCACGACAAAATACTAAGCCTTTATAGGACTAGGGTTATGGAACTCATGGAGGAGTTTGATGCATTCAACATAGCCCTTATTTCTAGGAGAGGAAATCGAATAGCGTGACTCTCTTGCGATCGTCGCGAGCATGTTAAACCCGGTGGATATAAAAAGATGTAAAAAGTTTTCCATTGAGCTGGTTCCTTGTCCATCAATACCCGATAATGTGAAGAATTTCCGTGTTTTTGAGTGTGACAGTCACATCTTCAAGTTTGTCACAAACTCGGGTATTTTTGAAAATCAGGTGATCGATGAGGAACAAAGGTGGCAGGATGAAACAGAAGAAAGTGAAACTGCGTATCAATCCAACAAAATTCATAAAGATGTGGTTTCATTAGAAAATATGTTCAACATGGAATGCAAGAACAAGAAAATAAAAAGAGTCCCGCTCCCCAAAGATGCATGCGATTCAATTAATCTAGGGAGTGCAGACAATCCAAAGGAGGTGTACATAGCAAAGGCATGTACAAAGGAAGAAAGGAGCAATATAATACAGGCTTTGAAGCATTACATAGATTGTATTGTTTGGAACTACAATGAGCTGAAGACTTACAACCAGAACATTATCACGCATACCATACCTTTGAAGCCAGACTCCAAGCCTTTTAGGCAAAGACAGCGAGTTGTTAACCCGCTATTGGAGCCTTTGATCGAAAAGGAGGTTAAAAGACTGTTGGAGGCAAAAATAATTTTTCCCGTTAGGCACTCAACCTGGGTGGCTAACCTCGTTCCAGTGAGAAAAAAGAATGGAGAGATTAGGCTGTGCATAGATTTTCGAAATCTTAATAAAGCCTCCCAGAAAGATAATTCTCCATTGCCATCAATCGATGAAATCTTGCAAATGGTAAATGGATCAAAAATGATGTCCTTTCTCGATGGATATTCTGGGTACAACCAAGTTCTTATACATCCAGATGACAGGATGAAAACAACCTTCACTACCAAGTGGGGGACATTTGCATATAAGAGAATGTCGTTCGGACTGTTAAACGCTGGTGCAACTTTTCAACGCGCCATGGATTACGCATTCAAAGTACTAATAGGCAAATGCATCATCATGTATGTGGATGATATCCTAGTTTTCTCGAAGAAGAGAGAGGATCATGTTAAAGATTTGAAGAAAGTGCTTCAAAGATGCAGGGAACATGGAATTTCATTAAATCCCAAGAAATGCATTTTTGGAGTGACAGAAGGGAAATTGCTAGGACACATTATTTCAAAGGAGGGAATATCCATCGACCCAGAAAGGGTACAAGCTATCCAAGACCTACCTCTCCCGAGCAGTAGAAAATAATTGAGGTCTTTCTTTGGGCAAGTCAATTTTGTGAGGAAGTTCATTTCTAGCTTTGCTGAGATAGCTAAACCTCTAAACCAGATGCTCAAGAAATATGTGGACGTAAGGTGGAATGAGGAAATTAGAGTGGCTTTCCAAAATATCAAAGACGCCATTTCCAAAGCCCCGGTATTGATAAGCCCAGATTATTCCAAGCCTTTTTACATTTATGCTTTTGCATCGGAACACTCCTTTGCGAGTGTCTTAACCCAAAAAGGTGAGGATAGTGCCGAAAAGCCCATTGCATTTTTAAGTGCCTCCTTAAAAGATGCCCAATTAAGGTATTCAATCCTTGATAAGCAAATGTATGCACTTTTTAAAACTGTGAAAAAATTTAGGCATTACATCATACACAGTAGAATTATTGCTATTGTGCCCGATTCTCATTGGCCAAGACCATGTTTTCTGCGTAATGAACTAGGTGAAAAGAGAGGAAAGTGGATTGCAACCATCCAAGAATTTGATGTCGAAATCCAACCAATGAAAATAGTTCGAGGACAAGGACTGGCAAAGGCGATCGCAAAAAATGATCCGCAAATAACAGGTCAATGCTCAAATACATAATACATGGCTAAGGAGGACTGGTATGTTGATATTGTGTAATTTTTATTGACTGGTAAGTGCCATTATAACTTGAATTCAACACAGAGGAGAGCTTTAAGGCTAAAATATGTTAACTATCTGATAAAGTCTGGTGTGCTTTACAGGAAAAATCATGAAGGTATCTACCTGAGATGCTTGAGCAAAGATGAAACCGCCAGGGTGTTGCAAGAATTTCATGGCAAGCATGGAACTGGTCATGGTGCAGCCAATGCTACAGCACATCAAATCCTGAGAGCAGGATATTACTAGCCTCATATATTCAAAGATGCACATGCTCATGTGCGATCTTGTCACATCTGTCAAGTGGCTGCAAATAGAGAAAGAAATGCAGCCATGCCGTTGCAGCCTGTAGTCGAAATGAGACTGTTTGCACAGTGGGGACTGGATTTTATCGGGGTTATTAACACAAATTCTTCTGACTCTCACAAATTTATTTTGACAGCTACGGACTACTGTACAAGGTGGACAGAAGTGATTCCCACTAAACATGCCACCACGGACGTTGTGATTAAATTCCTTGAGGATCAAATTATCACAAGATATGGAATGCCCGATTCTGTTGTCAGTGACAATGGTAAAGCTTTCATTTCCACACAATTTGCAGAGTGGGCATATGATAATAAAGTGAGCTTGAAATTTGCATCCAATTACTATCCTCAAGGAAATGGGTTGGCCGAGTCTTCAAATAAGAATTTGTTGAATACTATTAAGAAGTTGCTGGAAAAGAATCCTCAGGACTGGCATAGTCAATTAATGTTTGCCCTGTGGGCAGATAGGACCAGAGTGAAAGAATCTATAGGGAATACTCCTTATCATTTGGTCTATGGGCAAGACCCGATATTTCCAACAAATTTGGAGCTGCAGACCTTACATTTCATACAAGAGTACATGGGTACAGATGATCAAGTTGAAGCTAGATTGAGCCGGTTATTGCACCTGGATGAAAAGATAGAAGAAGCCATGAATCACATGAATAAACACCAGGAAGTAATCAAGAGATGGTTTGACAGAAGGGCCAAAGTTAAATCATTCAGAATTTCAGATTTAGTATTACTATGGGACAAAAGACATGAGGAAAAAGGAAACCATCAAAAGTTTGATTGTCTTTGGTTAGGCCCATATCAGATTTCAGATATTCTTGGGAAGAATACCTTCAGGCTAAAAACCTTAGAAGGGAAAAATTTCACGTTTCCGGTTAATGGGCAGATTTTAAAACATTATTTTAGCCCTTAGGTTGTGGCACTTTCATATCATTCTTTGATTTTGGTGGGATTTTCAGATCTTGTTTCATTGTTTAGGATTTTTAGATTTTGTTTGATTTAGGATTGTCAGCTTAGCTAGGATTTTGGTTGTGGATTTGATTTCGGTTGACATGTTGTTAATTTTGAAAAAATAAAAAATAAATTAAAAAAATAAAAAAATAATAAAAAAATAAAAAAATAAAAAATAAATTGAGATGCCAACTTATGCTTAGGGTTAGGAGAATATGAAATATTGGAATTATCTTGTAAAGGCTCCACCAAGTAACACAAGCATATTAAGTTATATTGTTTGATTTTGTGATACATGAAAGAATCAGTTTTGCATGACATATCATTTCATTTGCAAAGATAAGGCATTCATATTCCATCTCACCTCACATACATTTCATTTTAGTTACATATGCATCTTATGTACAAGCCATGAAAGTACGTCAAATTCTCTTAGGGTTATGTTATAACATAAATGTAAGTAGCTCCTAAGGTTGGAAACTGAGTCTTGAGATATCTAGAACCAAGCACGTCTCATGCATTAAAAAGGATCTTGAGCAAAATGATCAAAACCTAACTTGGAGGAAATGGTTGGGCGAAAGAAGTTATTCATGTCTATCCTATTATGCAACATGATCCTTAAAGCAGTGGTTTTAACCACTTCCATTAAGACTAAAGCCTAAAATCAGAGTAGTAAGGATAGGGTTAAATCCTCATCGAACTTAGGTTGAGGATCCAATTCCCCAAAGCTTTGATTTGACCCACATGGAGTAGTAAGGATAGGGTATAAATTCTCATCTCGGTTGGTTGAGAATCTGATGCCCCAAAGCTCTTATGTCTCATTTCATAATCAGTCTTGGATTGTAAGGATCATACTATTTATCCTCTGCAAGGGATGGGTAGTCATCCCCAAGGTCCAAAGAAATGGAGATAAGTTTTGGATTGTGGGGTTAGATATGCCCATGCATGGCATCATGTCTTGCCTAAAAAACAAGACCACTGATTGTCTAGAGGGTTAGACTAGCATGACCATTTCTTCCATAACTAGTTTAATTATTTTGCTTAAAGTGAGGTAATGAAATCTAAATCAGAATAGTAAGGATAAGGTTAAACTCTCATCTCGGTTGGTTGGGAGTCTGATTCCCCAAAGTTCTGATTTCACATTCACTTGCACATGGGTTTTAGATAGTAGGGACTCATAACCAACTTTGGGATATAGTAAGGAAATGAACTAGTGGATACTAAGAGGGTTTGGCAATCTTGAATGCTTGTACATAGTATTAGAAGAAGTACCATGCCCTTTATGGAAGCAAATCTCCTTGCACATTCATTAGGGTACACAAATCATTCACCATCCCATATATGCATTCATGCAAAACTGATAATGGAATGTTGATCAATTTCAAACGATAGGGAATGAAAACACATTGCACACATCGAGCTAATACTTGATGATTCCGATGATTCATGTACTTCCGATCTTTGGGCATTTGTTATTTTGCTTATGTGCTAACATATATTTGCGAGTTTGTGATATGTTTCAAAGTTGGGTTCTTACTAAAATTCTCAAGAGCATTTGACAAACAGAGTCGCCATTTGTTGTGGTTGATCCACAACACACCCCAAAATTGGGGACCCACCTTTTTGCAGGCTTGCAGGGAAGGATCTCAGTGACCCAGATGCCAAAATTGAAGAAAAGAGAAAAAATTCCCAAGTGTAGAAAGGGGTCGCGAAATTGCGACAGGTAGCGAAATCGCGATAGGTCACGAAATCGTGACATGTCATGAAATCGCGACCGAAGTCAAAAAGCGGTAGCAAAATCGCTACATGTCAGAAAATCACGGTCAACGCGATCAACGGCAACAAAACAAAAAAAGTGTCGTGAAATCACGACGTGTCAGTGACCAGGATGAAAAGGATGTCGCGAAATCGTGACATGTCACTGAGGAGAAAAGAAAAGGTCTCACGAAATCACGACATGCTGTTGAGAAGAAAATAAATGATGTCGCGAAATCGCGACACGCCGTTGGAAAAGGATGAAAATGGTCACGATTTCGCGACGTGTTTTGCCGAAGCGTACGGATGATGAAAAGTGTCGCGATTTCGTGATGTGTTTTGGAAAGGTGTACGAAAGCGGAAAAACGTCGCGATATCGCGACAGGAAACAGCTAAAGGACTCGAAGAGGAGAGACGTCACGATTTCGCAATTGATTGCAGCAAAGGTGTACGGACAGAGAAAATAGTCACGATTTCGTGACGTGTTTTGACAAACTGTACGGACGGAGAAAATAGTCACGATTTTGTGATGTGTTTTGCCAAGGCGTGCGGAACAGAAAAATGGTCACGATTTCACGATGTGTTTCGGGGAGGCGTAAGGAAAGAAAAAGCGATAGCGATATCGTGACAGAAAGCTGCATGAAGGTCTGAGGGGGAAAACGTCACGATATCGCGACAGGTTTTTCCAAGATGTACGGATGATGAAAGGTGTCACGATTTCGCGACGCATTTTGGCAAAGTTGTACGGTACAAGGAAGATGTCGCGAAATCGTGACGGAAATGAAAATCAGGCTCGAAGCAGAGAAGCGGTAGCGATATCACGACGGTTTGTCGAAAGAGGGCAAGAGGATGATAATGGTCGCGATGTCACGACGTAAAGTTTCCAAGGAGGCCCGACAGAGAAACGGTAGCGATTTCGCTATGCCTTGCGGAAAGAAGACTCAAAGTTCAAAACGGTAGCGATATCGCTACAAATTTCGTGAAGGCAGGCTCAAAGTCAAAGTGGTAGCGATATCGCTACCATTTCATGAAAAGGAAGCTCAAGGCCAAAATGGTAGCGATATCGCTACGAAAAGCCGTTGGACGCGTACGGACGAGAAAGACGTCGCGATATCGCGACATGTCGTGATTTCGCGGCCGGGAAGGTGAACAGGCGGACTTGCAGTTTTGTCGGGTTCTTTCACAGGAAAGCATTACAGGAGGCACAGAAAATGCGTGACACGTGGTGCACAAGTGTCAAACTTGCAGAGGCGTTACATGCAGAGATGAATTTCGAAGCATTTTCAAATTTGAGCGTGAATCAAAGCGGGAAAAAGCAAGAATTTGAGGGGTCATGTGCAGGAAGGTGAAATGAAGCGACAGAGAAGATCAAAGAGCCGTGTCAAACATTATAAGACCAGAATTGCAAATCGAAGGAGGGGGTTGGAAATTGCCGAATACGGAGTTGCAGAGATGAAAGCTTTGTGCTATTCTGGGCCCGTACTTGGGCAATTTCCTTCTTTTTGTTCTAGAATTTCACACTTAGAACATTTTTTTTTGATGTAATCGAAATATTATTTAATACAAAATACAGAGAGTTGGCATCTTTTGGATGAGAAAGAAGGAGTTACTTCTGCATGCATGATTTAATGTCTATCTTTCCTTTCCAGATTTCTTAGGTTTCTAGGTGAAGTTTAATGCAATATCTCTTGGTTGCTTCATGCGAATGCCTGAATCTGGAATTACCACAGAAACCCTCGAGACTCGCACCTGGCCTATTTGGATTGTGTGGATGTGCAGGTTCATTAGGTTAGGTTGCATGTAGAAAGCCTCAGTATCTTCGGTTTCATCCGATTAATGACAGCTTTCTGACTGTAATTTATTTTATGTTTTTATTTATTTTGCTTTGCTTTTCAAACCCATATTTTATTTTCAGCAGTTTAATTACTGTGTTTGAATAAATCACTGAAAATACATCAGAATTAAAGGTTAAAACAAATTTTATTCATTTTGAGTCCATTGAAAGTTCAAATTAATAAACCACAGTGCCCCTTGTTAACATCCACTTGCAAACCCTAAGGTGTTCTTAGCATTTCATTTTAAACAACATCCTTGATAATCAATAATTAGCATAATAAGAACCTTGGAGAAATCGTTTTTCTTTGCAAGCAGAGGATTTAGGACTCGGATCCTACAGGAGAGTGTGTTTTCACAATCGGGTTAAAACACCACTCAACAATATCGATATCTTGTATAAGGTTCTATGAGCCCTTCAAAACCTTATAGTCCTCTGGGTGAGAATTGTACCTCTTTTTTAAGTTTTTGGAATTCTTTCAAAATATTATTTCAATGCTTGGGTAGCCTCTCAAAACCCCCCATGTAAAAAGTTAGGGGATCCTTTCAAAAATCCTTGTGGGTCTAAAGTTTTTCTATATTTTAGTTTTGAGCAAGTGCTTATTGTTTGGATTCTCTTTGAATTCCCATGTTATATGATTCTTGTTTTGGGTAGGAAAATTTTAGAAATATGAGCAATTTTTTTTGTCATTGATATTGATGTTCAAGTTTCATTGTCATTAATGTCATCAGGTGGTTTTTCCAAAAGGCAAGAAAGAGATTAAAAGAAATAAGATTTAATATTTACTTTAATATTATATGCCTAAAGCGGCCTAAAATATTTAATATTTACTTTAATAATATTATAATATTTCGGGCTAAAGGTTGAAGTGAAGAAAAATAAAGTCCAAGGAGTCTTTAAAATATAAATCCTCAAAAGACCCATTTGGCAGTTGTAAAGGTTATTATTTAATTTATTTAAATTTAAAAAATTTAACCACAGGTTAAAATTTTATTTTAAATAAATATTAAAGGTGCCATAATTCTAAGTTTAAAATTCGAATTAAAATTTGAATTGAAAAGCATCAACGTGTTGGAGTGCATAGAAAAAGATATAAATGGGGGCAAGATTTTTTATTTCAAATTATCCATGCAAGTCGAATTCCCAAGAGAGAAAAAGAAATTCGTGCACCGTATTAAGAGAAGAGAGAGGATTTACATGTCTTAAGAATAAAAGGGCAGACCTTGTAATAAGACCAAGTGGAGGATTAAAAAACTCACCAAGCGCTTGGTAACACAAGCGACGATCAACAACTGGTTAAGGTGTTTGTGATTGGTAGGTTAGGGGTTCGATTCACATTCCATTCATTTTGAGCATGGTAGAAATTTTTATTTAGTTTTGAAAGTCATCGAGAGAAAGAGGTAAAAAGTGCATCATGTGCCTTTAGTTTTATAGCCAAGCCTTATGGCCTAGGCACTACGATTATGGTTGGTTTTGCGTTGGAGTCGAGGGTAGTCGTGAGGGATCTAATTTTAATGTGGCCCATCTTCTAAGGTAAGTGCTTGATTTATTTTTTCCAAGCTGTGAATAGAACTAGGGGGCCACATGATTTTTGAAGGTGCTTTGATTAATTTTTGTTAATGTGAAAGATAAGGAGTCATAAGGGTGTTTAATATTTTAATTTTTTATTAGCATTGAAAATAGATATTGGAGATATAAGGTATTTGAAATGAAATTCCATAGACAAGAAAGAACATGAATATTCATAGAAATCAGAAGGATCAGTTGAGAAAGAAGGTGGACAAAGGTAAAGAGGAGTGTATGTTGGGAGTATAAATACTCCCATCCCAAAATTAACCACCTCAAAGAGAGGAGGTGGGGGAGGGACTAAGCTAAGATTCTTGTATTTAGCTCCAAGCCCCAAAGGTGACCCTTTGCCATTGGCAAGAGGGGGTTTTGGGGGGCGGGGGGGTAGTTTCTTAGGGTGGCAAAAAGGAAAAAAGAATCGGGATATTGTTGGAATATAGCAGTTTTGTTGTCCTTGATTTAAAGAAATTGATGTTCAAGTTTTGTCATCATTAATGTCATTACGTGGTTTTTCAAAAGGCAAGGAAGAGGTTAAAAGAAATAGTATATAATATTTATTTTAATATTATATGCCTAAAGCAACCTAAAAGATTAAAAGGAAGGAGAAGCAGGTTTAAAAGGAAATAATAATATTATAATATCATGGGCTAAAGGTTGAAGTGAAGAAAAATGAGGTCCAAGGAGTCTTTAAAATATAAATCCTCAAAAGACACATTTGGTAGTTGTAAATGTTATTATTTAATTTATTTAAATTAAAATATTTTAACCATAGGTTAAAATTTTAATTTAATAAATATTAAAGGCACCATAATTCTAAGTTTAAAATTCAAATTAAAATTCAAATTGGAAAGCAAGGACGTGTTGGAGTGCATAACAAAAGATGTAAAAGGGGTGATATTTTTTATTTCAAATTATCCATGCAATTCTAATGCCTAAGAGAGAAAAATAAATTCATGCACAATATTAAGAGAAGAGAGAGGATTTGCATGTGTTAATAATAAAAGGGTAGACCTCATAATAAGACCAAGTGGGGCATTAAAAATCTCACCAAGCACTTGTAGCGCAAGTGGCCATCGACAGTTGGTTAAGGCACTTGTGATAGATAGGTTAGGGGTTTGATTCATGTCCCCTTCATTTTGAGTGTGGTAGAGGTTTTTGTTTATTTTTGAAAGGCACCAAGAGCAAGGGGTAAAAGGCACATCGTGCACCTTTGGTTTTTTCTTAGGCATGTAGCCATATGGTAGCCAAGCCCTAGGGCTTAGGCACCACGATGATGGTTGGTCACGGGTTCGAGTCAAGCATAGTCATGAGGGCACTAATTTTAATGTGCAACATATTCTAAGGTAAGTGCTTGATTTATTATTTCCAAGGTGTGAATAGAACTAGGGGGCCAAATGATTTTTGAAGGTACTTTGACTGATTTTTGCTAAGGTGAAAGGTAGGGATTCATAAGGGTGTTTAATATTTTAATTTTTAATTAGCATTGAAAATAGAGATTGGAGGTATAAGGTGTTTGAAATTAAATTAGTTGTGTTGAATATTATTGTGTAAATATTAGAGTTAGAAGTGTTAAACAAAGGATTTTTTTTTATTTTTCATAAGTGTGATTGAATATTATTTTATGAAGTTTGGAGATTATAAGGTGTACTTGAGAGCTAATATTTTTGGATGGTGAATTATTCAATGGAGAGAATAATTTTGTGGAGATTTTGAGATAGGTTGTTGCTTTCTAACCATGAAATTGGTAAAGAAGAATTTGATTGTGATTAATACAGGTTTTGAAGACATATCTCCATCAAAACAAAAGGTATGGCCACATCTTCCTTGTGAGTGAAATATTGTTGGATTGAATGCTATGAAATACAAAGTTGGAGTGAAAAGGATTATTTGATAAGAATTATTGGAAATGTTTGAGTTAGTTCTTCATGTGCATGATTGGTGGATGTTTGAGAGAAAATTTGGGTGTGAAATTGAGAACTCTCAAGTGAAACTTATTTGTGTAATTGAAGAGGTTTTCTAAAAGAGATTAAATTGAGTTTTGTGTGAAAGTTTTGCAATTGATTTGAACAAGCTTTTGTGAAATATTGTGGGTAGATTTAAGTAAGTCCTACAGAGGACTTAAGGATATATTTATGTGAGCTTTTGTGAAATATTACAAGAAGATTTGAGGTAAGTCTTGGTGAAGATTTGTTGAGTATATTAGATAAGTTCAAGAGAGAACTTGAGAGTATATTTAAGGTAAGTCTTAGAGAAGAATTGAGAGCAGATTTGAGGTAAGTCTTGGTGAAGACTTAAGAGAAAATTAAGCAAATTCTTAATAGGACTTGTGGATATATTTGAGGTATGTCTTTGAGAAGACTTGAGAGAAAAGTTGAATTATTAATTTTTTCAAGCTTTGAGTTAAGGTTTGGGGTAGATCTAGTAGATTTGATTGATGATTAGATCAAGCTTTGTTTTAAAGCTTGAGGATATATTTGAGGATAGATTTTGGTGTAAATTTGAGGATAGATTTATTCTAAATTAGAGATAACCTTGCGAGTAGATTTGTGCTAGATTGAAATATAGTTTTTAGTGTATATTTGAGATAAAGATTGAGTAGAGCTAAGAGTAAGCTTTGGATGTGATAGAGTAGAGGATAGTAGTCTCTAATAGATAGAGATCCATTATCCAGGGTAGTGAGGATAGAGGTCTTCTAAGTGAGAAAAGAGATTTTCAGCAAAGATATATCCACAAGCCAGTGCAATGGAGGTAGTAGTCTTTTAGAGGATCACCAGCCAGAGCAGAGGAGAAGGAGTTATCCTATAGATAGAGATCCATAAACTAGTAGAGGGGATTAGTGTCTCCTATGGATAGGTATCCATGAACTTCATTAGGGGATTGGTATCTCCTTTGGATAGAGGACCATAAATATTGTAAGAGGGAAGGATTCCCAAGATATTTTTTTGAGAAAATTTTATTGAAATATTTTCTTCGTGGAGTAGCCCACATTGGGTGAACCACGTTGAATTGGTGTCTCTATTATGTGTGATGATTTATGCATTAGTTTGATTATTTCTATTGATATTGCCATTTATATATTGGATTTCTCTGTTTGAAAAAGAAAAAAAAATTGGTCTTATACTATTCACCCCCCTCTCAATATAAGCTTGTGTTCTTTAGAAGGCTCTTATACCAATGGTTGTTAGTTGCAAGATTATTTTGATTGGTTCCTTCTTTCTAGTTATTTATTGGTTCATATTCATTTCAACCTATTTGATAGGCTATTGGTTAGTTACGAGCCACATGAAGGTGGGAAATGTTTGTAGGTAGCAAATCCACCTCCCATAAGAAGAAGAAGAAGAAGTGATTTGCTCAATTTTGACAATTTTGTGACAATTTGCTCAAGTTTTGTAAACCATAGAATGGGGAGAAAATTGTACAGTCAAGGGAAAAATCATATAGCTATATTGGAAAATCATACAAGGCTCTAGAAAATCATACAAGGTGCACTGGAATTCACTTAAAAGCCGAGGAAATATAATTTCAAGATGTAATGGTGGATGGATTTGCTAACTAAGATGTTAAACTTAGGAAAAATGCCGAAATAATGCATTCAATTGTACATGGGCAGTTGTGAATAATGAATTGTCTCAGAAACCGCTTTGGAATAGCCTAGACAATGTTATATAAGGTCCCATTTTCAATTTTATTTGTGTGGCTACTATTTTACTGGTTACTAGTTGCTATAATAGAGAGTTAAGTACTTATAATTGTAATTCCTAAGTTATTGCAATTACATTGAGATAGTTTTCCACATTGTAATTGAATATATAGAAATTAATGAGCATAAGTACATTGTGGATGATTGTGTGTGGTCCTGATAAGTATGGATAATGAATTATGGATTGATATTGTGTAATTGTGTTTTCTATCTTACTGTTATATGTTAGTTTTATGCATTTTTACAACTTTTTTAGGAATATTGTCACTGGTGGATCATGGAGAATGATTTAGGAGCATGAGGGCATTGATAAAGACGTATTCAAGAGCATTGCATGATTTATGAGCATAGACAAGAGTATGGAATCTCTCACCAGTCTGGTTAGGATATTTTTCCTATGAAGAAAATATTACAAGAAGAAGCTAAGAAAACTAAACCAGCAGAATCGAGAATAGAAAAGGAATTGAGAAAACCATCAGATCAGGAGATAGTTGTGCAAAATTTGGTAGCACAATTTTTGGATACCATAGTGGAACTTAAAGTATCCAACTTGCTAGAAGCTATCCCATAATTGCAAAAGGTAATTGTGGAAGAATTACAACCACAGAAGGTGATGGATGTATAAAGCCAACCAATCCAGGAAGAACAGCACAAAGATCAATTTATGGATCCTACGATATTGATGATTGATGTGGTAAATAAATGTGCATTACTACATATGGATATCTTAGGACATATTTTGATACAAGTTATCATGGATGGAGGATCAAGCATCAATGTGTTACCTTGGAGAACTTGGATAGAACTAGGCACTCCATCGCTATGGACATCGAGCTTCGGATTATACGGGGTTGACTAGAATGGTATTGACGTAAAGGAAGTCTTAATAACACAACAAGTAATGATAGATGAACAAGAATTTGTCTTGGATTTTGTTGTGATTAAAATGCAAAAACCTGCATATAATGCTCTACTAGGGAGATGCTGGCTATGAGTAGCCAAATTTAATAACAATTGGGGAAAGAATCAGATCACTTTTAATAAAGGAAAATATAAATACATGATTAATCTAGCTAATCAAAGATTTAGTGAAGATGTAGCTACAACCAATGAATTGAAAAACTCCTCATGGTATGAAGGGCTTGAACCTGATGAAGAGGGAATGTTGTACCTAGATGAATGTAGTGAATATGAAGCTCAATCTGAGATAAGACTACTTCATTGGTAAATGGAGGAGTATGGAATGTTTTAGCCTGACTGCCTCTGTATTGAGTCAAAGTATATCAAATAAAAATAAGATAAACCAAAAGTTAGTTAAGAAACTAAGAGGGAAACAAAAAAGAAGTGGATATTTCCAAAAATATTTGTGGAGTATGCAGTGGAAGATGCAGAGATTGATAAAAGACCGAAACACTCTAAAAATGTAATGAAAGCCATGAGTGAGCCAAAAAATATCATGTATGAAGGACCTAAGATAGTGGACATCAATCTAGGAATGGAGGAGGAACCTAGGATGGTCCATTGTGGTGATGATTGGAATATGGTGTTGAAGGAAACAACTTTCAAGATATTCTTGGAGTATAAGGATGTCTTCGCATGGACATATAAGGATCTGAAAGGAATCCCACCAGAATTATGTGTCCATAAGATTACACTAATGCGTAGAACTCAACCTATAAGGAGAAGGCCATATAGAATGAACCCAAAGTATACGACATTAGTAAACACGAAGATAGAAATGATGTTGGAAGCATAAATCATATTTAGGGTGACAAATAGTGAATGGGTTTTACCTATAGTGATCACCTTTGAGAAGGATGTAGATAAGATTAGGATATGCGTAGACTTTAGGAGTCTGACCATTAAGTATATCTTCCCCATTCACTTCATATATTCTATCTTGGAAAAATTTGTAGGACATGAGATCTATTCATTTCTATATGGATTCTCAGGATACAACCAAATTAGCATCACCAAGGAGGATAAGTAGAAGACCACATTTATTATGGAGAATGGCATCTACACATATAATCGAATGTCATTTGGGCTTTGTAATACCCTAATTATATTTTAGCATATCATACTATATATATTTGATCAGTTGGTAACAAGAAACTTCAAAGTATTTTTAGATGATCGGTCTATCTATGGGAAGATCAAGGAGCATCTTCCTACTCTTAGTGAATGTATGAGTAGGTGTAGAAATACACAGATATCATTAAAAGTAGCAAAAAAAATTTGATGGTACCATATGGAAAATTATTAGGACACATTGTGTGCAGTGAAGGATTGAAGACAAATCCTGATAAAATTTGTGTGATATTGCACATGAAAGAACCCTTTGATGTGAGTTCACTCAAAATATTTCTTGGTTCGACAGGATATTATCGAATATTTATCATAAATTATGCCCATGTATCTTAGCCATTAGATTCTTTGATGAAAAAGAATATTCCTTTTAGATGGAAAAAGGAGCACCAAGGAGCCTTCAAGGAATTAAAGGCTAAATTGTTGAGTAGTCTGATTTTGGTGTTTCCTAGTTGGGATAAGGAATTCCATATCCATGTTGATGCCTCAAATTTTGCAATTGGATGTGTGTTAGCACAAAAAGGACAATTTAAGCTGGATCAACAAATTTTCTTTGCTAGTCACATTTTATCAAGGCCAGAAAGAAACTATAGTACAATAGAAAGGGAAGCCTTGGGTATGGTATATGCAGTCCAAAAGTTTAGGTGGTTTTTCCAAAAGGCAAGGAAGAGGTTAAAAGAAATAGGATATAATATTTATTTTAATATTATATGCCTAAAGTAGCCTAAAATATTAAAAGGAAGGAGAAGCAAGTTTAAAAGGAAATAATAATATTATAATATCATGGGCTAAAGGTTGAAGTGAAGAAAAATGAGGTCCAAGGAGTCTTTAAAATATAAATCCTCAAAAGACACATTTGGTAGTTGTAAATGTTATTATTTAATTTATTTAAATTAAAATGTTTTAACCATAGGTTAAAATTTTAATTTAAATAAATATTAAAGGCATCATAAGTCTAAGTTTAAAATTCAAATTAAAATTCAAATTGGAAAGCGTTGACGTGTTGGAGTGCATAGCAAAAGATATAAAAGGGGTAATATTTTTTATTTCAAATTATCCATGCAATTCTAATGCCTAAGAGAGAAAAATAAATTCATGCACCATATTAAGATAAGAGAGAGGATTTGCATGTGTTAAGAATAAAAGGGTAGACCTCATAATAAGACCAAGTGGGGCATTAAAAATCTCACCGAGAACTTGGTAGCGCAAGTGGCCATCGACAACTGGTTAAGGCATTTGTGATAGATAGGTTAGGGGTTTGATTCACATCCCCTTCATTTTGAGTGTGGTAGAGTTTTTTTTTTTAGTTTTGAAAGGCACCAAGAGCAAGGGGTAAAAGGCACATCATGCACCTTTGGTTTTGTCTTAGGCATGTAGCCATACGATAGCCAAGCCCTAGGGCTTAGGCACCACAATGATGGTTGGTCACGGGTTCGAGTCGAGCATAGTCATGAGGACACTAATTTTAATGTGCTCCATATTCTAAGGTAAGTGCTTGATTTATTGTTTCCAAGGTGTGAATAGCACTAGGGGGCCACATGATTTTTGAAGGTACTTTGATTGATTTTTGCTAAGGTGAAAGATAGGGATTCATAAGGGTGTTTAATATTTTAATTTTTAATTAGCATTAAAAATAGAGATTGGAGATATAAGGTGTTTGAAATTAAATTAGTTGTGTTGAATATTATTGTGTAAATATTAGAGTTAGAAGTGTTAAACAAAGGATCTTTTTTAATTTTTGATAAGTGTGATTGAATATTATTTTATGAAGTTTGGAGATTATAAGGTGTACTTGAGAGATAATATTTTTGGACGGTGAATTATTCAATGGAGAGAATAATTTTGTGGAGATTTTGAGATAGGTTGTTGCTTTCTAACCATGAAATTGGTAAAGAAGAATTTGATTGTGATTAATACAGGTTTTGAAGACATATCTCCATCAAAAAAAAGGTATGGCCACATCTTCCTTGTGAGTGAGATATTGTTGGATTGAATGTTGTGAAATTCAAAGTTGGAGTGAAAAGGATTATTTGATAAGCATTATTGGAAATGTTTGAGTGAGTTATTCATGTGCATGATTGGTGGATGTTTGAGAGAACATTTGGGTGTGAAATTGAGAACTCTCAAGTGAAACTTGTTTGTGTAATTGAAGAGGTTTTCTAAAAGAGATTAAATTGAGTTTTGTGTGCAAATTTTCCAATTGATTTGAACAAGCTTTTGTGAAAGCTTGTGGGAAGATTTAAGTAAGTCCTAGAGAGGACTTAAGGATAGATTTGTGTGAGCTTTTGTGAAATCTTCCAAGAATATTTGAGGAAAGTCTTGGTGAAGATTTTTTGAGTATATTAGACAAGTTCAAGAGAGAACTTGGGAGTATATTTAAGGTAAGTTTTAGAGAAGAATTGAGAGAAAATTTGAGGTAAGTCCTGGTGAAGACTTAAGAGAAAATTAAGCAAATTATTAATAGGACTTGTGGATAGATTTGAGGTATTTCTTTGAGAATACTTGAGAGCAAAGTTGAATTATTAATTTTTTCAAGCTTTGAGTTAAGGCTTGGGGTAGATCTAGTAGATTTGATTGATGATTGGATCAAGATTTGTGTTAAAGATTGAGGATATATTTGAGGATAGAGTTTGGTGTAAATTTAAGGATAGATTTATTCTAAATTAGAGATAAAATTGAGAGCATATTTGTGCTAGATTGAAAGATAGTTTTTAGTGTAGATTTGAGATAAAGATTGAGTAGAGCTGAGAGTAAGCTTTGGATGTGATAGAGTAGAGGATAGTAGTCTCTAGTAGATAGAGATCCATTATCCAGGGTAGTGAGAATAGAGGTCTTCTAAGTGAGAAAAGAGATTTTCAGCAAAGAGGTATCCACAAGCCATTGCAATGGAGGTAGTAGTCTTTTAGAGGATCACCAACCATAGCAGAGGAGAAGGAGTTATCCTATGGATAGAGATCCACAAACTAGTAGAGGGGATTAGTGTCTCCTATGGATAGGTATCCATGAAATTTATTAGGGGATTGGTATCTCCTTTGGATAGAGGACCATAAATATTGTAAGAGGGAAGGATTCCCAAGATATTTTTTGAGAAAATTTTATTGAAATATTTTCTTTGTGGAGTAGCCCATGTTGGGTGAACCATGTTAAATTGGTGTCTCTATTATGTGTGATGATTTATGCATTACTTTGATTATTTCTATTGATATTTCCATTTATATATTGGATTTTATTATTCGAAAAAGAAAAATAAAAATTGGTCTTATACTATTCACCCCCCTCTCAATATAATCTTGTGTTCTTTAGAAGGCTCTTATACCAATGGTTGTTAGTTGCAAGATTATTTTGATTGGTTCCTTCTTTCTAGTTATTTATTGGTTCATATTCATTTCAACCTATTTGATAGGCTATTGGTTAGTTACGAGCCACATGAAGGTGGGAAATGTTTGTAGGTAGCAAATCCACCTCCCATAAGAAGAAGAAGAAGTGATTTTCTCAATTTTGATAGTTTTGTGATAATTTGCTCAAGTTTTGTAAACCATACAATGGGGAGAAAATTGTACAGTCAAGGGAAAAATCATATAGCTAGATTGGTAAATCATATAGGGCACTATAAAGCATACAATGTGCACTGGAATTCACTTAAATGCCAAGGAAATGTAATTTCAAGATGAAATGGTGGATGGATTTGCTAACTAAGGTGTTAAACTTAGGAAAAATGTCGAAATAATGCATTCAGTTGTACATGGGAAGTTGTGAATAACTAATTATCTCAAAAACCACTTTGGAACAGCCTAGACAATGTTATATAAGGTCCCATTTTCAGTTTTGTTCTTCTGGCTACTAGTTTACTGGTTACTAGTTGCTATAATAGAGAGTTAAGTACTTATAGTTGTAATTCCTAAGTTATTACAATTACATTGAGATAGTTTTCCACATTGTAATTGAATATATAGAAATTAATGAGCATAAGTACATTGTGGATGATTGTGTGTGATCCTGATAAGGATGGATAATGAATTATGGATTGATATTGTGTAATTGTGTTTTCTATCTTACCGTTATATGTTAGTTTTATGCATTTTTACAACTTGTTTAGGAATATTGGCACTGGTGGATCATGGAGAATGATTTAGGAGCATGAGGGCATTGATAAAGACGTATTCAAGAGCATTGTATGATTTATGAGCATAGACAAGAGTATGGAATATCTCACCAGTCTAGTTAGGATATTTTGTCTATGAAGAAAATATTACAAGAAGAAGATGAGAAAACTAAACCAGCAGAATCAAGAATAGAAAAGGAATTGAGAAAACCATCAGATCAGGAGATAGTTATGCAAAATTTGGTAGCATAATTTTTGGATACCACAGTTGAACTTAAAGTATCCAACTTGCTAGAAGCTATCCCATAATTGCAAAAGGTAATTGTGGAAGAATTACAACCACATAAGGTGATGGAGGTATAGAGCCAACCAATCCAAGAAGAAGAGAAAAAAGGTCAATTTATGGATCCTACGATATTGATGATTGATGTGGGAAATAAATGTGCATTACTACATATGGAGATCTTAGGACATATTTTGACACAAGTTATCATGGATGGAGGATCAAGCATCAATGTGTTACCTGAGAGAACTTGGATAGAAGTAGGCACTCCATCGCTATGGACACCGAGATTTGGATTATACGGGGTTGACCAGAATGGCATTGACGTAAAGGGAGTCTTAACAACACAACAAGTAATGATAGATGAACAAGAATTTGTCTTGGATTTTGTTGTGATTAAAATATAAAAACCTGCATATAATGCTCTACTAGGGAGAGGATGGCTACAAGTAGCCAAAGTTAATAACAATTGGGGAAAGAATCAGATCACTTTTAATAAAGTACAACATAAATACATGATTAATCTAGCTAATCAAAGAGTTAGTGAAGATGTAGCTGCAACCAATGAATTGGAAAACTCCTCATGGTATGAAGGGCTTGAACTTGATGAAGAGGGAATGTTGTACCTAGATGAATGTAGTGAATATGAAGCTCAATCTGAGAGCAGACTAATTCATTGGTAAATGGAGGAGTATGGAATGTTTTAGCCCGAATGCATTTGTATTGAGTCAAAGGATATCGAATAAAAATAAGATAAACCAAAATTCAGTGAAGAAACTAAGAGGGAAACAAAAAAGAAGTGGATATTTCCAAAAATATTTGTGGAGTATACAGTGGGAGATGCAGAGAAAGATAGAAGACCGACACACTCTAACAATGTAATGAAAGCCATTAGTGAGCCAAAAAATATCAAGTATGAAGGAACTAAGATAGTGGACAACAATCTAGGAATAGAGGAGGAACCTAGGATTGTCCATTGTGGTGATGATTGGAATCCGGTGTTGAAGGCAACAAATTTCAAGATATTCTTGGAGTATAAGGATGTCTTTGCATGGACATATAAGGATATAAAAGGAATCCCACTAGAATTATGTTTCCATAAGATTACACTAATGCCTAGAACTCGAACTGTATGGAGAAGGGCATATAGAATGAAACCAAAGTATGCAACATTAGTAAACATGAAGATAGAAAAGATGTTGGAAGCATAAATTATATTCAGGGTGACAAAAAGTGAATGTGTTTTACCTATAGTTATCACCTTTGAGAAGGAATTAGATAAGATTAGGATATGCGTAGAATTTAGGAGTCTCACCATTATCTCTTCCCCATTCCTTTCATAGATTCTATCTTGGAAGAAGTTGTAGGACATGAGATCTATTTATTTCTAGATGGATTCTCAGGATACAACCAAATCAATAACACCAAGGAGGATAAGAAAAAGACCACATTTATTATGGAGAATGGAATCTACACATATAATCGAATGTCATTTGGGATTTGTAATACTCTAATTATATTTTAGCGTATCATACAATATATATTTGATCAGATGGTAACAGGAAACTTCAAAGCATTTTTAGATGATCTGTCTATCTATGGGAATATCAAGGAGCATCTTCCTACTCTTAGTGAATGTATGAGTAGGTGTAGAAATACATAGATATCATTAAAAGTAGCAAAAAAAAAAATTGATGGTACCATATGGAAAATTATTAGAACACATTGTGTGTAGTGAAGGATTGAAGATAGATCCTCATAAAATTCATGTGATATTGCACATGAAAGAACCCTTTGATGTGAGTTCACTCAAAATATTTCTTTGTTCGACAAGATATTATCGAATATTTATCATAAATTATGCCCATGTATCCTATCCGTTAGATTCTTTGATGAAAAAGAATATTCCTTTTAGATGGACAAAGGAGCACCAAGGAGCCTTCAAGGAATTAAAGGCTAAATTGTTGAGTAGTCTAATTTTGGTGTTTTCTAGTTGGGATAAGGAATTCCATGTCCATGTTGATGCCTTAAATTTTGTAATTGGATGTGCGTTAGCACATAAAGGACAATTTAAGCTGGATCAACAAATTTTCTTTGCTAGTCACATTTTATAGAGGCCAGAAAGAAACTATAGTACAAAAAAAAGGGAAGCCTTGGGTATGGTATATGCAGCCCAAAAGTTTAGGTATTACCTATTGGCAAACCCCTTTGCATTCTACATTGATCATCAATATATATTGCACTTAATAAACAAACCAGTAATACAAGGATGAATTAGTAGGTGGCTCATCACCTTCCAAGAGTTCGCATTCTAAGTAGTAGGAAGACCTGGTAAGAAGCACATAATTGCAGACTAGTTATCGTGGATACGATCAGGAGAGCCGACAGGAACATGAGTTCCTGATGAATTTCTAGATGTGTAACTATTCACCATAAATGTTGTTCCATCATGGTACAAGTTGGTTGGCCAATATATATCCATAGGCGAGTTTCCACAAGAGATGATGACAACCGATAAGAAAAAAATAATTTTGAAGCTATAACCCTTCTAGATAATAGCAAGATTACTATACAAGATGGTAAGTGATGGTATCTTGAATATATGTGTAATGGAGGAAGAAGTCAAGGTGGTATTGAAAGAAGCCTATGAAGGCTTAGTAGGGGGACATATGGGACTAGATGCGACTGTGTGGAAAATATTGTTATCAGGTCTATGGTGGACCACACTCTATAATGATGTAAAAGAACATGTAAAAGCTTGAAATACTTGCCAAAGAGTAGGTAAACTGGTCAAGAGGGAATTTATGCCCTTACACCCATCGCAACCATAGGAGTTGTTTGAATGTTGGGTCTTGGAATTCATAGGACCATTAAAGACATCTCAGAGATGAAAGTATAGATATATCATAGTGGCAATAGAATACCTAAAAAAATGGGTAGAAGCAAGAGCTTTACCTGATAATTTGGCCAAAATTATAGTGAGATTTTTGTACAAGCAGGTAATCACAAGATTTGGTATTCTACTATGAATAATGAGTGATGACGGAGGATACTTTGTTAATGATATTATCAAGACGATGATGATAAATTTTAATATTTTACACTCACTGTCCAGTCTATACTACCCTAGAGCAAATTGGCAGGCGAAAGAAACCAATAAAGTTTTAGTATCTACTCTGTATTAAACCTATGGAATAGAATGCGTAGACTTGGAGGAAAGGTTATCATCCATTTTGTGGGTATACAGAACAAATTTTAAACCAACAATAGAACATACACATTTCCAATTGATGTATGGTCAAGAAGCAGTGGTGCCAGTTGAGTTCTTGATACCAAGTTTGAGAGTCGCAGTAGAGCATCGCTTGGGGGATCAAGAAATTTTAGAGGAACAACGGATGACATTGACCAAGTTAGATGAAATAAGAGTCATGGCATAATGGGCAATTGAGGATTTTGGAACTTAGTATGGGGGACTTGATTCTAAAGTTTAATGGGAAGAGATAAATAAAACAAGGTAAGTTGAAGACGTTATGGCTTGGTCCTTGTAAAGCTATTGAAGTAATGAGTAATGGAGCAATTAGGCTATAGAACTTGAATGAGATGGAGGTACCTGATACTGTAAATGGCTCAAAGTTGAAGCCTTACAAATTATAGTGTTTATTCATTTCTTTAGAAGAGATTGATCAAAGAAGACGAGCGAAAGCTCAAGATGAGGATCATCGTGAGACAGGTCCATCGTAGGAGGAGCCTTATTTGGGACTCGCATGTTTATATGTAGAAGGTGAGGAAAATAAGCCAATAATTGAACAACAAGAGTTGACACCTCAACCTGATGAAAGAAAAAGGTTGTCAGTACACATCAGAAGGATTGATGGGACCATACGAGAAGGAGAGGAGTGGATATCTCCAACACCAAGACGCTATTAGAATATGGTGCTATTACCAAGAGATTCAAATATGAGGTACCCATAAATAAAACACAAGGAACTACCTCGATAGTCAGAAGGACAAATAATGATAATGTTAATAATATGTTTGTAAATTAAAATTATTAAGTTTATTTAGATATTACATGATTTTAAATTTTTAATCATATTAATATTTTATTTTAAATAAGTTATGAGCCAGAGCATTTTCATTCAAAAAAATAAAATACATTACATTATTTTATTATATTTATATTAAATAAATTCAATTATATTTAACCTACCTTTCTATAAAAATATTTTTCTTTTCTATTTCTTATCAAAGATTATTCATCTATATTTTTTTATTAAAGAGATTTCTCATATTTCTTACTAAGTCTATGTAATCAACTCTTTTTAATTGTTTCTTACAAATGGCTTCTAAAATTAAAAATTTACCAAGATAAAATTCAATATCATCATTGACTAAAATATTTAATACACTTTTTTTTGTATCTATAAATATAAATATATTGTCTATAGCAATCTAAGATACTATTTTCCAAGATATTGTTTTCATTGTTATTTTTTGTTTTATTTGTGATTTTAATCTCACTTCTTGTTAAAATTTGCCATATTTGATTTTTTTTTCCGATATAAATATCCCTCTAAGTTTTTTTTTTTCTCTTTGTTTTTTTGCTCTTTGTTTTTGTTTCTTGGATTTTTCTCTATTTTTCAATTTCACCAATACTTTCATCTTCATTTATCTCTTCAATTTTCTCATACTAGTCAAAGTAACACTTATCATCTATAGGTTTGTCTTCTTGTATAGGATCTCAGAACACTCTAGTATCTTCTTATATATTGATCATCCTTATCTTACTTTGGATAAAGAGATTTATATAATATTTACTTATACAAATATCTTTAATTTTATTATTATTGGAGAAGCATCTTCTCTTGTTCAATATCCTACTCTAAGAAGACAATAATAAGTGACCATTGAGCATTAAAAATAATATCTCATACCAAGCTCATTTTCCTTAACCTTCTAATAATGTATTACTTAATGTGATAATAATATCCTGATAGCTTGTTTAAGGTTCTATGAGCCCTTCAAAACCTTATAGTCCTCTGGGTGAGAATTGTACCTCTTGTTTAAGGTTTTGGAAGCCTTTCAAAATATTATTTCAAAGTTTGGGTAGCCTCTCAAAACCCCCCATGTAAAAATTTAGGGGATCCTTTCAAAAATCCTTGTGGGTCTAAAGTTTATCTATATTCTAGTTTTGAGCAAGTGCTTATTGTTTGGATTCTCTTTGAATTCCCATGTTATATGATTCTTGTTTTGGGTAGGAAAATTTTAGAAATATGAGC
Organism: Wollemia nobilis; assembly: GCA_028583015.1. Taxonomy (NCBI): domain Eukaryota; kingdom Viridiplantae; phylum Streptophyta; class Pinopsida; order Araucariales; family Araucariaceae; genus Wollemia; species Wollemia nobilis. The sequence continues at coordinate 33,687 of JAQPPZ010005185.1, read as the reverse complement.
AAGTTTTTTTGCCATTGATATCAAGAAATTGATGTTCAAGTTTCATTGTCATTAATTTCATCAAGTGGTTTTTCCAAAAGGCAAGGAAGAGATTAAAAGAAATAAGATTTAATATTTACTTTAATATTATATGCGTAAATCAGCCTAAAAGATTTAATATTTACTTTAATAATATTATAATATTTAATATTATAATATTTCAGGCTAAAGTTTGAAGTGAAGAAAAACAAAGTCCAAGGAGTCTTTAAAATATAAATCCTCAAAAGACCCATTTGGCAGTTGTAAAGGTTATTATTTAATTTATTTAAATTTAAAAAATTTAACCACAGGTTAAAATTTTATTTTAAATAAATATTAAAGGTGCCATAAGTCTAAGTTTAAAATTCGAATTAAAATTTGAATTGAAAAGCATCAACGTGTTGGAGTGCATAGAAAAAGATATAAATGGGGGCAAGATTTTTTATTTCAAATTATTTGTGCAAATCAAATTCCCAAGAGAGAAAAATAAATTTGTCCACCATATTAAGAGAAGAGAGAGGATTTACATGTCTTAAGAATAAAATGGCAGACCTTGTAATAAGACCAAGTGGAGCATTAAAAAACTCACCAAGCGCTTAGTAGCACAAGCGACGATCGACGACTGGTTAAGATGTTTGTGATTGGTAGGTTAGGGGTTTGATTCACATCCCATTCATTTTGAGCATGGTAGACATTTTTATTTAGTTTCGAAAGTCATCGAGAGGAAGAGGTAAAAAGTGCATCATGTGCCTTTAGTTTATATCCAAGCCTTATGGCTTAGGCACCGCGATTATGGTTGGTTTTGCATTAGAGTCAAGGGTAGTCATGAGGGATCTAATTTTATTGTGGCCCTTCTTCTAAGGTAAGTGCTCGATTTATTTTTGCCAATCTAGGAATAGAACTAGGGGGCCACGTGATTTTTGAAGGTGCTTTGATTAATTTTTGTTAATGTGAAAGATAGAGAGTCATAAGGGTGTTTAATATTTTAATTTTTTATTAGCATGGAAAATAGAGATTGGAGATATAAGGTATTTGAAATGAAATTCCATATAAAAGAAAGAACATGAATATTCATAGATATTAGAAGGATCAGATGAGAAAGAAGGTGGACAAAGGTAAAGAGGAGTGTATGCTAGGAGTATAAATACTCCCATCCCAAAATTAACCACCTCAAAAAGAGGAGGTGGGGGAGGGACTAAGCTAAGATTCTTGTCTTTAGCCCCAAGCCCCAAAGGTGACCATTTGCCATTTTAATAATATTTATTTTAATATTATATGCCTAAAGTAGCCTAAAATATTAAAAGGAAGGAGAAGCAAGTTTAAAAGGAAATAATAATATTATAATATCATGGGCCAAAGGTTGAAGTGAAGAAAAATGAGGTCCAAGGAGTCTTTAAAATATAAATCCTCTAAAGACACATTTGGTAGTTGTAAATGTTATTATTTAATTTATTTAAATTAAAATATTTTAACCATAGGTTAAAATTTTAATTTAAATAAATATTAAAGGCACCATAAGTCTAAGTTTAAAATTCAAATTGGAAAGCTCCGACGTGTTGGAGTGCATAGCAAAAGATATAAAAGGGGTAATATTTTTTATTTCAAATTATCCATGCAATTCTAATGCCTAAGAGAGAAAAACAAATTCATGCACCATATTAATAGAAGAGAGAGGATTTGCATGTGTTAAGAATAAAAGGGTATACCTCATAATAATACCAAGTGGGGCATTAAAAATATCACCAAGCACTTGGTAGCGCAAGTGGCCATCGATAGTTGGTTAAGGAATTTGTGATAGATAGGTTAGGGGTTTGATTCACGTCCCCTTGACTTTGAGTATGGTAGAGGTTTTTGTTTAGTTTTGAAAGGAACCAAGAGCAAGGGGTAAAATGCACATTGCGTACCTTTGGTTTTTTCTTAGGAATGTAGCCATATGGTATCCAAGCCCTAGGGCTTAGGCACCATGATGATGGTTTGTCATGGGTTCGAGTTGAGCATAGTCATGAGGGCACTAATTTTAATGTGCACCATATTCTAAGGTAAGTGCTTGATTTATTTTTTCCAAGGTGTGAATAGCACTAGGGGGCCACATGATTTTTGAAGGTGCTTTGATTAATTTTTGCTAAGGTGAAATATAGGGATTCATAAGGGTGTTTAATATTTTAATTTTTAATTAGCACTGAAAATAGAGATTGGATATATAAGGTGTTTGAAATTAAATTAGTTGTTTTGAATATTATTGTGTAAATATTAGAGTTAGAAGTGTTAAACAAAGGATATTTTTTCATTTTTGATAAGTGTGATTGAATATTATTTTATGAAGTTTGGAGATTATAAGGTGTACTTGAGAGCTAATATTTTTGGACGATGAATTATTCAATGGAGAGAATAATTTTGTGGAGATTTTGAGATAGGTTGTTGCTTTCTAACCATGAAATTGGTAAAGAAGAATTTTATTGTGACTAATACATGTTTTGAAGACATATCTCCATCAAAACAAAAGGTATGGCCACATCTTCCTTGTGAGTGAAATATTGTTGGATTGAATGCTATGAAATACAAAGTTGGAGTAAAAAGGATTATTTGATAAGCATTATTGGAAATGTTTGAGTGAGTTCTTCATGTGCATGATTGGTGGATGTTTGAGAGAACATTTGGGTGTGAAATTGAGAACTCTCAAGTGAAACTTGTTTGTGTAATTGAAGAGGTTATCTAAAAGAGATTAAATTGAGTTTTGTGTGCAAGTTTTACAATTGATTTGAACAAGCTTTTGTGAAATCTTGTGGGCAGATTTAAGTAAGTCCTAGAGAGGACTTAAGGATAGATTTTTGTGAGCTTTTGTGAAATCTTACAAGAATATTTGAGGAAATTCTTGGTGAAGATTTTTTGAGTATATTAGACAAGTTCAAGAGAGAAATTGAGAGTATATTTAAGGTAAGTCTTAGAGAAGAATTGAGAGCAGATTTGAGGTAAGTCTTGGTGAAGACTTAAGAGAAAATTAAACAAATTCTTAATAGGACTTGTGGATAGATTTGAGGTATGTCTTTGAGAATACTTGAGAGCAAAGTTGAATTATTAATTTTTTCAAGCTTTGAGTTAAGGCTTGGGGTAGATCTAGTAGATTTGATTGATGATTAGATCAAGATTTGTGTTAAAGCTTGAGGATGTATTTGAGGATAGATTTTGGTGTAAATTTGATGATAGATTTATTCTAAATTAGAGATAAAATTGCAAGAATATTTGTGCTAGATTGAAATATAGTTTTTAGTGTAGGTTTGAGATAAATATTGAGTAGTGCTGAGAGTAAGCTTTGGATGTGATAAAGTAGAGGATAGTAGTCTCTAGTAGATATATATCCATTATCCAGGGTAGTGACGATAGAGATATTCTAAGTGAGAAAAGAGATTTTTAGCAAAGAGATATCCACAAGCCAGTGCAATGGAGGTAGTAGTATTTTAGAGGATCACCAGCCATAGCAGAGGAGAAGGAGTTATCCTATGGATAGAGATCCATAAACTAGTAGATTGGATTAGTGTCTCCTGTGGATAGGTATCCATGAACTTGATTAGGTGATTTATATCTCCTTTGGATAGAGGACCATAAATATTGTAAGAGGGAAGGATTCGCAAGATATTTTTTGAGAAAATTTTATTGAAATATTTTCTTCGTGGAGTAGCCCACATTGGGTGAACCATGTTAAATTGGTGTCTCTATTATGTGTGATGATTTATGCATTAGTTTGATTATTTCTATTGATATTGCCATTTATGTATTGGATTTATCTATTTCAAAAAGAAAAAAAGAATTGGTCTTATACTATTCACCTCCCTCTCAATATAAGCTTGTGTTCGTTAGATCTTATACCAATGGTTGTTAGTTGCAAGATTATTTTGATTATTTCCTTCTTTCTAGTTCTTTATTGGTTCATATTCATTTCAAACTATTTGATAGGCTATTGGTTAGTTATGAGCCACATGAAGGTGGGAAATTTTTTTAGGCATCAAATCCACCTCCAAGAAGAAGAAGAAGAAGTGATTTACTCAATTTTGATAGTTTTGTGACAATTTGCTCAAGTTTTGTAAACCATACAATGTGGAGAAAATTGTACAGTGAAGGGAAAAATCGTATAGCTATATTGGAAAATCATACAGGGTGCACTGGAATTCACTTAAATGTTGAGGAAATATAATTTCAAGATGAAATGGTGGATGGATTTGCTAAGGTGTTAAACTTAGGAAAAATGCTAAAATAATGCATTCAGTTGTACATGGGTAGTTGTGAATATTGAATTTTCTCAGAAACCTCTTTGTAACAGCCTAGACAATGTTATATAAGGTCTCATTTTCAATTTTTTTGGTTTGGCTACTAGTTTACGGGTTACTAGTTGCTATAATAGAGAGTTAAGTACTTATAGTTGTAATTCCTGAGTTATTGCAATTACATTGAGATAGTTTTCCACATTGTAATCGAATATATATAAATTAATGAGCATAAGTACATTGTGGATGATTGTGTGTGATCCTGATAAGGATGGATAATGAATTATGGATTGATATTGTGTAATTGTGTTTTCTATCTTACTGTTATATGTTAGTTTTATGCATTTTTACAACTTGTTTAGGAAGATTGTCACTGGTGGATCATGTAGAATGATTTAGGAGCATGACGGCATTGATAAATATGTATTCAAGAGCATTGTATTATTTATGAGCATATACAAGAGTATGGAATCTCTCACCATTCTGGTTAGGATATTTTCCCTATGAAGAAAATATTGCAAGAAGAAGCTGAGAAAACTAAACCAGCAGAATCAAGAATAGAAAAGGAATTGAGAAAACCATTAGATCAGGAGATAGTTGTGCAAAATTTGGCAGCACAAATTTTGGATACCACAGTGGAACTTAAAGTATCCAACTTGCTAGAAGCTATCCCATAATTGCGAAAGGCAATTGTGGAAGAATTACAACCATAGAAGTTGATGGAGGTATATAGCCAACCAATCTAGGAAGAAGAGCACAAAGATCAATTTATGGATCCTACGATATTGATGATTGATGTGGGAAATAAATGTGCATTACTACATATGGAGATCTTAGGACATATTTTGACACAAGTTATCATGGATGGAGGATCAAGCATCAATGTGTTACCTAAGATAACTTGGATAGTACTAGGCGCTCCATCGCTGTGGACACTGAGCTTTAGATTATACGGGGCTAACCAGAATGGTATTGACGTAAAGGGAGTCTTAACAACACAAAAAGTAATGATAGATGAACAAGAAATTGTCTTGTATTTTGTTGTGATTAAAATGCAAAAACCTGCATATAATGCTCTACAAGGGAGATGTTGGCTATGAGTAGCCAAAGTTAATAACAATTGGGGAAAGAATCAGATCACTTTTAATAAATGAAAACATAAATACATGATTAATCTAGCTAATCAAAGAGTTAGTGAAGATGTAGCTACAACCAATGAATTGAAAAACTCCTCAAGGTATGAAGGGCTTGAACCTGATGAAGAGGGAATGTTGTACCTAGATGAATGTAGTGAATATGAAGCTCAATCTGAGAGAAGACTACTTCATTGGTAAATGGAGGAGTATGGAATGTTTTAGCCTGACTGCCTCTGTATTGAGTCAAAGTATATCAAATAAAAATAAGATAAACCAAAAGTTAGTTAAGAAACTAAGAGGGAAACAAAAAAGAAGTGGATATTTCCAAAAATATTTGTGGAGTATACAGTGGAAGATGCAGATATTGATAAAAGACCGAAACACTCTAACAATGTAATGAAAGCCATGAGTGAGCCAAAATATCAAGTATGAAGGACCTAAGATAGTGGACATCAATCTAGGAATGGAGGAGGAACCTAGGATGGTCCATTATGGTGATGATTGGAATATGGTGTTGAAGGAAACAACTTTCAAGATATTCTTGGAGTATAAGGATGTCTTCGCATGGACATATAAGGATCTGAAAGGAATCCCACCAGAATTATGTGTCCATAAGATTACACTAATGCCTAGAACTCAACCTGTAAGCAGAATTCCATATAGAATGAACCGAAATTATACGACATTAGTAAACACGAAGATAGAAATGATGTTGGAAGCATAAATCATATTTAGGGTGACAAACAGTGAATGGGTTTTACCTATAGTGATCACTTTTGAGAAGGAAGTAGATAAGATTAGGATATGTGTATAATTTAGGAGTATGACCATTAAGTATGTCTTCCCCACTTCCTTCATAGATTCTATCTCAGAAGAAGTGGTAGGACATGAGATCTATTCATTTCTATATGGATTCTCAGGATACAACCAAATCAGCATCACCAAGGAGGATAAGTAGAAGACCATATTTATTATGGAGAATGGCATCTACACATATAATCAAAAGTCATTTGGGCTCTATAATACCCTAATTATATTTTATCATATCATACTGTATATATTTGATCAGTTGGTAACAAGAAACTTCAAAGCATTTTTTGATGATTGGTCTATCTATGGGAAGATCAAGGAGCATCTTCCTACTCTTAGTGAATGTATTAGTAGGTGTAGAAATACACATATATCATTAAAAGTAGCAAAAAAAATTTGATGGTACCATATGGAACATTATTAGGACACATTGTGTGCAGTGACGATTGAAGACAAATCCTGATAAAATTCATGTGATATTGCACATGCAAGAACCCTTTGATGTGAGTTCACTCAAAATATTTCTTGGTTCGACAGGATATAATCGAATATTTATCATAAATTATTCCCATGTATCCTATCCGTTAGATTCTTTGATGAAAAAGAATATTCCTTCTAGATGGAAAAAGGAGCACCAAGGAGCCTTCAAGGAATTAAAGGCTAAATTGTTGAGTAGTCTGATTTTGGTGTTTCCTAGTTGGGATAAGGAATTCCATGTCCATGTTGATGCCTCACATTTTGCAATTGGATGTGCGTTAGCACAAAAAGGACAATTTAAGCTGGATCAACAAATTTTCTTTGCTAGTCACATTTTATCAAGGCCAGAAAGAAACTATAGTACAATAGAAAGGTAAGCCTTGGGTATGGTATATGTAGTCCAAAAGTTTAGGTGGTTTTTCCAAAAGGCAAGGAAGAGGTTAAGAGAGATAGGATATAATATTTATTTTAATATTATATGCCTAAAGCAAACTAAAATATTAAAAGGAAGGAGAAGCAAGTTTAAAAGGAAATAATAATATTATAATATCATGGGCTAAAGGTTGAAGTGAATAAAAATGAGGTCCAAGGAGTCATTAAAATATAAATCCTCAAAATACACATTTGGCAGTTGTAAATGTTATTATTTAATTTATTTAAATTAAAATGTTTTAACCATAGGTTAAAATTTTAATTTAAATAAATATTAAAGGCCCCATAAGTCTAAGTTTAAAATTCAAATTGTAAAGCGCTGACGTGTTGGAGTGCATAGCAAAAGATATAAAAGGGGTAATATTTTTTATTTCAAATTATCCATGCAATTCTAATGCCTAAGAGAGAAAAATAAATTCATGCACCATATTAAGAGAAGAGAGAGTATTTGCATGTGTTAAGAATAAAAGGGTAGACCTCATAATAAGACCAATTGGGGCATTAAAAATCTCACCAAGCACTTGGTAGCGCAAGTTGCCATCGACAACTAGTTAAGGCATTTGTGATAGATAGGTTAGGGGTTTGATTCATGTCCCCTTCATTTTGAGTGTGGTAGAGGTTTTTGTTTAGTTTTGAAAGGCACCAATAGCAAGGGGTAAAAGGCACATCGTGCACCTTTGGTTTTGTCTTAGGCATGTAGCCATACGGTAGCCAAGCCCTAGGGCTTAAGCACCACGATTATGATTGGTCATGGGTTTGAGTCGAGCATAGTCATGAGGGCACTAATTTTAATGTGCACCATATTCTAAGGTAAGTGCTTGATTTATTGTTTCCAAGGTGTGAATAGCACTAGGGGGCCAAATGATTTTTGAAGGTGCTTTGATTAATTTTTGCTAAGGTGAAAGATAGGGATTCATAAGGGTGTTTAATATTTTAATTTTTAATTAGCATTGAAAATAGAGATTGGAAATATAATGTGTTTGAAATTAAATTAGTTATGTTGAATATTATTGTGTAAATATTAAAGTTAGGAGTGTTAAACAAAGGATTTTTTTTTTTATAAGTGTGATTGAATATTATTTTATGAATTTTGGAGATTATAAGGTGTACTTGAGAGCTAATATTTTTGGACGGTGAATTATTCAATGGAGAAAATAATTTTGTGGAGATTTTGAGATATGTTGTTGCTTTCTAACCATGAAATTGGTAAAGAAGAATTTGATTGTTATTAATACAAGTTTTGAAGACATATCTCCATAAAAAAAAAGGTATGGCCACATCTTCCTTGTGAGTGAAATATTGTTGGATTAAATGTTGTGAAATACAAAGTTGGAGTGAAAAGGATTGTTTGATAAGCATTATTGGAAATGTTTGAGTGATTTCTTCATGTGCATGATTGGTGGATGTTTGAGAGAACATTTGGGTGTGAAATTGAGAACTCTCAAGAGAATCTTGTTTGTGTAATTGAAGAGGTTTTCTAAAAGAGATTAAATTAAGTTTTGTGTGCAAGTTTTGCAATTGATTTGAACAAGCTTTTGTGAAAGCTTGTGGGAAGATTTAAGTAAGTCCTAGAGAGGACTTAAGGATAGATTTGTGTGAGCTTTTGTGAAATATTACAAGAATATTTGAGGTAAGTCTTGGTGAAGATTTGTTGAGTAGATTAGACAAGTTGAAGAGAGAACTTGAGAGTATATTTAAGGTAAGTCTTAGAGAAGAATTGAGAGAAGATTTGAGGTAAGTCTTGGTGAAGACTTAAGAGAAAATTAAGCAAATTATTAATAGGACTTATGGATAGATTTGAGGTATTTCTTTGAGAAGACTTGAGAGCAAAGTTGAATTATTAATTTTTTCAAGATTTGAGTTAAGGCTTGGGGTAGATATAGTAGATTTAATTGATGATTGGATCAAGATTTGTGTTAAAGCTTGAGGATATATTTGAGGATATATTTTGGTGTAAATTTGAGGATAGATTTATTCTAAATTAGAGATAAACTTACAAGCATATTTGTGCTAGATTGAAAGATAGTTTTTAGTGTAGATTTGAGATAAAGATTGAGTAGAGTTGAGAGTAATCTTTGGATGTGATAGAGTAGAGGATAGTAGTCTCTAGTAGAGAGAGATCCATTATCTAGGGTAGTGATGATAGAGGTATTCTAAGTGATAAAAGAGATTTTCAACAAAGATATATCCACAAGCTAGTGCAATGGAGGTAGTAGTCTTTTAGAGGATCACCAACCAGTGCAGAGGATAAGGAGTTATCCTATGGATAGAGATCCACAAACTAGTAGATGGGATTAGTGTCTCATATGGATAGGTATCCATGAACTTGATTAGGGGATTGGTATCTCCTTTGGATAGAGGACCATAAATATTGTAAGAGGGAAGGATTCCCAAGATATTTTTTGAGAAAAATTATTGAAATATTTTCTTTGTGGAGTAGCCCACATTGGGTGAACCACGTTAAATTGGTGTCTCTATTATATGTGATTATTTATGCATTACTTTGATTATTTTTGTTGATATTGCCATTGATATATTGGATTTTACTATTTGAAAAAGAAAAATAAAAATTGGTCTTATACTATTCACCCCCTTCTTAATATAAGCTTGTGTTATTTAGAAGGCTCTTATACCAATGGTTTTTAGTTGCAATATTATTTTTATTGGTTCCTTCTTTCTAGTTCTTTATTGGTTCATATTCATTTCAACCTGTTTGATACGCTATTGGTTAGTTACGAGCCACATTAAGGTGGTAAATGTTTGTAGGCAACAAATCCACCTTCCATAAGAAGAAGAAGAAGTGATTTGCTCAATTTTGATAGTTTTGTGACAATTTGCTCAAGTTTTTTAGACCATACAATGGGGAGAAAATTGTACAGTCAAGGGCAAAATCATATAGCTAGATTGGCAAATCATACAGGGCACTAGAAAATCATATAGGGTGCACTGGAATTCACTTAAATGCCGAGGAAATGTAATTTCAAGATGAAATGGTGGATGGATTTGCTAACTAAGATGTTAAACTTAGGAAAAATTCTGAAATAATACATTTAGTTGTACATGGGCAGTTGTGAATAACGAATTGTCTCAGGAACAGCTTTGGAATAGCCTATATAATGTTATATAAGGTCCCATTTTCAATTTTGTTGGTCTACTAGTTTACTGGTTACTAGTTGCTATAATAGAGAGTTAAGTACTTATAGTTGTAATTCCTGAGTTATTGCAATTACATTGAGATAGTTTTCCACATTGTAATCGAATATATAGAAATTAATGAGCATAAGTACATTGTGGATGATTGTGTGCGATCCTGATAAGGATGGATAATGAATTGTGGATTGATATTATGTAATTGTGTTTTCTATATTACTGTTATATGTTAGTTTTATGCATTTTTACAACTTGTTTAGGAATATTGGTATTGGTGGATCATGGAGAATGATTTAGGAGCATGAGGGCATTGATAAAGACATATTCAAGAGAATTTTATGATTTATGAGCATAGACAAGAGCATGGAATCTCTCACCAATCTGGTTAGGATATTTTGCCTATGAAGAAAATATTGGAAGAAGAAGCTAAGAAAACTAAACCAGCAGAATCGAGAATAGAAAATGAATTGAGAAAACCATCAGATCAGGAGATAGTTGTGCAAAATTTGGCAGCACAAGTTTTGGATACCACAGTGGAACTTAAAGTATCCAACTTGCTAGAAGCTATCCCAGAATTGCAAAAGGTAATTGTGGAAGAATTACAACCATATAAGGTGATGGAGGTATAGAGCCAACCAATCCAAGAAGAAGAGCGCAAAGATCAATTTATGGATCCTATGATATTGATGATTGATGTGGGAAATAAATGTGCATTACTACATATGGAGATCTTAGGACATATTTTGACACAAGTTATCATGGATGGAGGATCAAGCATCAATGTGTTACCTGAGAGAACTTGGATAGAACTAGGTGCTCCATCGCCATGGACACCGAGCTTCGGATTATACAGGGCTGACCAGAATGGTATTGACGTAAAGGGAGTCTTAACAGCACAACAAGTAATGATAGATGAACAAGAATTTGTCTTGGATTTTTTTGTGATTACAATGCAAAAACCTGCATATAATGCTCTACTAGGGAGAGGCGGCTACGAGTAGCCAAAGTTAATAACAATTGGGGAAAGAATCAGATCACTTTTAATAAAGGACAACATAAATACATGATTAATCTAGCTAATCAAAGAGTTAGTGAAGATGTAGCTACAACCAATGAATCAAAAAACTCCTCATGGTATGAAGGGCTTGAACCTGATGAAGAGGGAATGTTGTACCTAGATGAATGTAGTGAATATGAAGCTCAATTTGAGAGCAGACTACTTCATTGGTAAATGGAGGAGTATGGAATTTTTTAGCCCGACTGCCTCTGTATTGAGTCAAAGGATATCAAATAAAAATAAGATAAACCAAAATTCAGTAAAGAAACTAAGAGGGAAACAAAAAAGAAGTGGATATTTCCAAAAAGTTTTATGGAGTATACAGTGGGAGATGCAGATATTGATAAAAGACCGACACACTCTAACAATGTAACGAAAGCCATGAGTGAGCCAAAAAATATCAAGTATGAAGGACCTAAGATAGTGGACATCAATCTAGGAATGGAGGAGGAACCTAGGATGGTCCATTGTGGTGATGATTGGAATCCGGTGTTGAAGGCAACAAATTTCAAGATATTCTTGGAGTATAAGGATGTCTTCGCATGGACATATAAGGATCTGAAAGGAATCCCACCAGAATTATGTGTCCATAAGATTACACTAATACCTAGAACTCAACCTGTAAGGAGAAGGCCATATAGAATGAACCCAAAGTATGCAACATTAGTAAACATGAAGATAGAAAAGATGTTGGAAGCATAAATCATATTTAGGGTGACAAAAAGTGAATGGGTTTTACCTATAGTGATCACCTTTGAGAAGGAAGTAGATAATATTAGGATATGCGTAGACTTTAGGAGTCTGACCATTAAGTATCTCTTCCCCATTCCCTTCACAGATTCTATCTTGGAAGAAGTTGTAGGACATGAGATCTATTCATTTCTAGATGGATTCTCAGGATACAACCAAATCAGCATCACCAAGGAGGATAAGCAGAAGACCACATTTATTATGGAGAATGGCATCTACACATATAATCGAATGCCATTTGGGCTTTGTAATACCCTAATTATATTTTAGCGTATCATACTGTATATATTTGAACAGCTGGTAATAGGAAACTTCAAAGCATTTTTAGATGATTGGTCTATCTATGGGAAGATCAAGGAGCATCTTCCTACTCTTAGTGAATGTATGAGTAGGTGCAGAAATACATAGATATCATTAAAAGTAGCACGAAAAAATTTGATGGTACCATATGGAAAATTATTAGGACACATTGTGTGCAGTGAAGGATTGAAGACAGATCCTGATAAAATTCATGTGATATTGCACATGAAAGAACCCTTTGATGTGAGTTCACTCAAAATATTTCTTGGTTCGATAGGATATTATCGAATATTTATCATAAATTATGCCCATGTATCCTATCCATTAGATTCTTTGATGAAAAAGAATATTCCTTTTAGATGGACAAAGGAGCACCAAGGAGCCTTCAAGGAATTAAAGGCTAAATTGTTGAGTAGTCTGATTTTGGTGTTTCCCCTAGTTGGGATAAGGAATTCCATGTCCATGTTGATGCCTCAAATTTTGTAATTGGATGTGCGTTAGCATAGAAAGGACAATTTAAGTTGGATCAACAAATTTTCTTTGCTAGTCACCTTTTATCAAGGCCAGAAAGAAACTATAGTACAATAGAAAGGGAAGCCTTGGGTATGGTATATGCAGTCCAAAAGTTTAGGTATTACCTATTGGAAAACCCCTTTGCATTCTACATTGATCATCAAGATATATTGTACTTAATAAACAAACCAGTAATACAAGGATGAGTTAGTAGGTGGCTCATCACCTTCCAAGAGTTCGCATTCTAAGTAGTGGTAAGACCTGGTAAGAAGCACATGATTGTAGACTAGTTATCATGGATACAATCAGGAGAGCCAGTAGGAACAGGAGTTCCTGATGAATTTCTAGATGTGTAACTATTCACCATAAATGTTGTTCCATCATGGTACAAGTTGGTTGGCCAATATCTATCCACAAGCGAGTTGCCACAAGAGATGATGACAACCGAAAAGAAAAAAATAATTTTGAAGTTAGAACCCTTCTAGATAATAGCAATATTACTATACAATATGGTAAGTGATGGTATCTTGCGTAGATGTGTAATGGAGGAAGAAGTCAAGGTGGCATTGAAATAAGCCCACACAGGCTTAGTAAGGGGACATATGGGACTAGATGCGACTGTGTGGAAAATATTGTTAGTAGGTCTATGGTGGCCCACACTGTATAATGATGTAAAAGAACATGTAAAAGCTTGCAATACTTGCCAAAGAGTAGGTAAACTGGTCAAGAGGGACTTTATGCCCTTACACCCATCGCAACCACAGGAGTTGTTTGAATGTTGGGGCTTGGAATTCATAGGACCATTAAAGACATCTCAGAGATGAAAGTGCAGATATATCGTAGTGGCAATGGAATACCTAAAAAAATGGGTAGAAGCAAGAGCATTACTTGATAATTTGGCCAAAAGTATAGTGAGATTTTTGTACAAGCAGGTAATCACAAGATTCGGTATTCTGCTATGAATAATGAGTGACCACGGAGGATACTTTGTTAATGATATTATCAAGATGATGATGACAAAGTTTAAGATTTTACACTCACTATCCAGTCTATACTACCCTAGAGCAAATGGGTAGGCGAAAGCAACCAATAAAGTTTTAGTATCTACTCTGTATAAAACCTATGGAATAGAAGGTGCAGACTGGGAGGAAAGGTTATCATCCATTTTGTGGGTATACAAAACATATTTTAAACCAACAATAGAACATACACATTTCCAATTGATGTATGGTCAAGAAGCAGTGGTTCTAGTCGAGTTCTTGATACCAAGTTTGAGAGTCACAGTAGAGCATCACTTGGGGGATCAAGAAAGTTTAGAGGAACAACGGATGACGCTGACCAAGTTAGATGAAATAAGAGTCATGGCATAATGGGAAATTGAGGATTTTGGAACTTAGTATGGGGGACTTGGTTCTAAAGTTTAATGGGAAGAGAGAAATAAAACCAGGTAAGTTGAAGACATTATGGCTTGGTCCTTATAAAGCTATTGAAGTAATGAGTAATGGAGCAGTTAGGCTGTAGAACTTGAATGGGATGGAGGTACCTAATACTATAAATGGCTCAAATTTGAAGCCTTACAAATTATAGTGTTTATTCATTTCTTCAGAAGATATTGATCGAAGAAGATGAGCGAAAGCTCAAGATGAGGCTCATCGTGAGATAGGTCCATCACAGGAGGAGCCTGATTTGGGACTCGCATGTTTATATGTAGAAGGTGAGGAAATTCAGCCAATAATTGAACAACAAGAGTTGACACCTCAACCCAATGAAAGAAGAAGGTTGTGAGTACACATCAGAAGGGTTGATGGGACCATACGAGAAGGAGAGGAGTGGATATCTCCAGCACCAAGAGGCTATTAGAATATGGTTCTATGCTAAGAGCTTCAAATATGAGATACCCATAAATAGAACACAAGGAACTACCTCGATAGTCAGAAGGACAAAGAAGGATAAGGTTAATAGTGCGCAATGAAGATAGAGTGAAAACATTTGAGATGGAAATTATAGAGGATGCTAGGGAGGAGATGATAGATGAGGAACTAGAAAAAATTTCTTGATTGGCTCAGATAGGGCTATTACAATAGAGGATGAGGATGCAAACTCAATAGTTAAAGGAAGAGAATAAAATATTATGAAGTCACAATGCAAGGTTGATAGCACAAGTCATCCAAGATTTGGATGGTACCATACAAATATTGGATGAACAAATGGTAGCTAGACTGCAAGATATTGGAAGTGAACCTGAGGAGGTGGAGGGCTTAACTCCAGTGGAGGAAATGAAGGCACAAGCACAAGTTCACCATTTCCACAAAGCAAGTAGCCAATGATAAAGGAGGGTGCAAAAGTACTTGAGCGAGACATAGAGGAGACCACCACATCACCCGAATATCAACTCAACATATATGATGGATTCTAGTAATGAAGGAATGTCATGGTTGGTAGGAGCCCCTAGTAGATATGATGATGAATCGAAGAATCCCCATAATCCTTAGAGAGATCATAATATTTTGATCAAAGCATTGAGACCAAGGCAAGTCGAAAGAATACAAGAGGATAAATGTTGTAGTGATACGCAAGCATATATAATAGCTCACCAACAACTAAGAAGACAAATAAGGAAAGTTTGATGATTGGAGAGAGTGATGAATTTGCCAATCGATTGGGTAAAATAGAGGGAAGATGGTCGGACTGATTCTAGCTCTAAGACAAAATTTTCTAATGAATATAGATAAGTATTGGCATCTTCATCCTCCCAGAGATCCTTTGAGGAAAGAAGATGGAGGTGTCGCTTCGTATGAGCCGATAGAAGAATCAAAACCTTGTGGTAGTTGTCACCTAATCAGAGTCCACTAGATAATATTGAGTTGGTAGAAATTACTCCTGATAACTGAGGGACAAGAGGGAGAATTTGACAAGGACCTCTAATACTCCAATGAGGAAGACGAAGAGGTAGACGACCAGATAACAATCGAGACCCTAGTGATGTTGCAATAAGAGAAGGTAGAGGACGAGGAATATTTTGACTGTCTACTCCTAGATGGCTAGGAGATAGTCTGTTAGTATGTATGAATTGGGTATGAAACCTGAGAGATATACCCAGAATAAGAGGCATGTTACGAAACTTGGTAAGAAGATGTACAATAGGGCAACCACCCCTAATAAGATAAGGACCCCAATGAGAAGAGGGTAATTGGTGATTACCCCAAGTAAGAGAGGAATCACCAATAGTGCAGGGAAGTTTCATGCCAAGAGGAAATGGAAGGGGAATATACCCACATGGTCAAAATATTGCTGGAAGAGGAAGGGTACACTTCGTAGAAGATAGAAACCTAGGCTAGCAATGAACCCGATCACCAAGTTTGGAGCCAAAAATGATCCATGGATATAGGTGAAGAAGTCGCTCAAATAGTAGTAGAGTGGTGAGGACACCACCACCATGGGATCAACTACCTGCACGGTGAGAAGATGACCTACTAGGAGAGGAGACTCCAACTTGCCATTGTACAATTCCGAATTGTACACATTATAGGAGAGGAACTGAATAGACAACAACATCATAGGCAGAGACAAGCCAAGCAAGGGAACAAGAGGTACAAGAGGATACCACTAACCAAAATGTGATGGTCGAACCTCGAGGTCAAGATTTATATGGGATCGTACAAGTGAATGTCACTGTATGGTTACAAAGATGGTAAGTGTAAATAGACTAGGTGAAAAAAAAAAAAGAAAAATTGAAAAAAAAATGTGCCTTAGTTGTGAAAATCCCTCGGGACGCAATTAAGAAGGGCGAGGTTGAAAATCGGAAATGGCGGCCTCTAAAAAAAAAGCCAAATTTTTCTAAGGATCGTACAAGTGGAAAAATTATGATTGGAAATTAGAAAAATTAGAAAATCGTACAATTAACATGGACAAAATGACATGGTAAATCGTACAAAAATCCACGTGTATGATTTGGATCATGCATTGTATGATTTGACCCATGTCGTATGATTTTCAACTACCCATTTAATGCGGCATGCGTGGGAG
This sequence comes from Wollemia nobilis, assembly GCA_028583015.1. Taxonomy (NCBI): domain Eukaryota; kingdom Viridiplantae; phylum Streptophyta; class Pinopsida; order Araucariales; family Araucariaceae; genus Wollemia; species Wollemia nobilis. The sequence goes on along the minus strand of JAQPPZ010005185.1, from coordinate 16,759 downwards.
AAAACAATAGTTGGAGGAAAAAGCAGGGGAAAAAAGACAAAAATTTTAAAACCAACTACCGAGTTGGCAATCATCTAATGGTGGATATGAAAAAGTATACAATATGGCACCATTTTAGATTTTCTTGATGGTTAGGGTTTCAGTTAGGGTTTTAAAAACTCCTTTAAAAGGAAAGAAGATTAACAATTTCATAATTACCATGCAAAATTTGAATTTTTTTTAGGATATTGAAGGGGGAAAGCATACAATTGATGAAATAAGACTATATGGGTGATAAATATTCACCAACACTCTAAAATTGATGACCCATTTTAAATTTTGTACCAGGGAGTCTTTTTAGCTTCAAGAAATTGACCCGAGAGAGAGGAATTAGGGTTTTCTCCATAAAAAGGAGGAAAATTCAAAATTTTCAAAGAATAACACCAAAAAGACATCATAATACATCATTGTATGGATTTAGGAGTGGAAGATTGCTATTAGAGTAGGAGAAAGTAGAAATTGGTGGTCAGATTATTGAAATTGCAAAAGAATGAAAGGTTAGCACCCTAAAATAACAAAGGAATTTGGAAGAAAGCAAGCTAAGAACCATGGGGGAAGGAAAATAGAGTCCGTACAACCATACAATATAGCCAAAATTTCATCAATTTAAATAAAATTGCGTTAGGGTTGAAGGAGTTGAGAAATTGTTGTCGAAAAGAACTAGAAGAGTAGATCGGGGCAATTCGAAAAATGGGTTTGTGAAGGATTCGACAAAGAAGATCAAAATTTTGAATTTTCATCACTTGGGGTTGAAAAATTTGTACTGTACAATTTTGGGAGAAGCCGGTACGATTTCCAAAAATAATAGTGTAGTTCAGAGGTTTTCTTGCCATTTTTGGCATTTTTCAAAGGATTGTACAGAATCGTACGAATTATAAATGGGGGAAGCCATAAAGTGACATCGTACGAAGTACTGTTACCCTATACGATTTCAGGTTGTAGTTGTACATTTTGAAGAAAGTATAACAGTTTGAATACTGATGGGTTGGAAAAGAACTACAAAAAATTGTATCGATCTAAGAGCGGATGGAAGAAGGTAAAATTGCACAAGGGACATAAAATTGTACACTGTACAATTTTATAGGAGGTTGTACAATTTTTGGTATGCTTCTGATTATAGAAGAGGAGGTTGAGCTAATCGTCGAGATGTTGAAGGAATGATCTCAACGAAAGAATTTTGATGCTAGTTAAGGTGGATCGTAACTAATCGGGTGGAGATATCACCAGGTCCACTACACGAGAGAGAGGTATACCCACGGTAGCACCAAGGGTGTCAGTTTCAGTCCTACGAAAGGTGTGGTAATCATCCTTGGAGAAGAGGAGGACATAGGTTGTGGAGGGGACAACAACTTTGGTAGACACACCTATAAAGAACACCACCGAGGCATAGAGAGGGAATAATTACCCAAGAAGTAACCTCACAGAGGGAATTGAGGAGTGAGGTACATGTGTAAGAACATGAAGAACACCTGAGAAGTGGATAGGAGGAATTCCAGGTAGAAGTATCAAAAATTGCATTTGTACAACACGGAGCATATGCATGCAGGAAGTGGTGGAATGAGGAGAAGAATAGGGGTCATCCCTGGAGGATGACATGATGAGGCTGGGAATTGCCTCATCCATGGACTATTTTTGATAATTTATAAACTCTTTGAAACATCTTATGTTATGTTTTGATGCTAATTATGGTGATATAATGCATTATGTATTAGTATTTACATGTTTAAAATGTTGAAGAGCATATATTCTATTTTGACTATTTTTCTACATTTTTTACTTGTTTCAGCTGAATTATCTAGCAAATTAGGATTTATTTGAAGTTGTAATAATAGGTGTTGATATGTATTCAGTTCTGAAATCATTCCATTTGCTTTCCCTACCGTCTAATCATTTCAAATGACCATAAAGGTACCAAAACCTGTTCAAAATAATCTGACTGTGCAGGAAACAAAAATTGACCATACAAATTTCATCCAGCTATGCATGAATAGCATGGCATGGAATTGGTTAGCTCTAGCATGCACCAACAATGGAATAGGTCTTTTGGGTATAAAGGGAGACTTTTTATTCAGTCAAAAACACTTTCCTGCACATCTGATGCATGGATAAGTGCTAGAACTATTACACTTCCTAATATTCCGGAGCAACTCCGAAATGAGTGGAGCAGGAACAGTTTTGGTCAAAATCATCCACAAACAAGTCAAAAAGGTGGAAAATAGTGAGAAAATTTTGATTGTAGCTATATAAGGGGTTGTCTTACCTTTTCTAGTGCATTTCTTCCAATGGATGCATCCCATAAAAGGAAATGGATAAGCTATAGTAGAATAGTTTCCTACATTCTAGGAAGACAATTCTGAAAACAATTGTAAATCCCTGAAAAAAAACAACTCATATCAACATTGTAATAGAATAATATAAATAACCTATCTCCCATTCGGTTAAGCATATAGGAGATATATGGAGATATAGAAGAATTATGGTATTGTGGCATTGTAAGTTTTTGTAGCAGAGTAGTATTTTGTAGGCTTTTTCCTACACTATTGTAATGCTACTGTAGAATCAATAAAGGTGCAATTTTTCCATTATGTTGGCATTCTGAGTGAATGTGTGTGAGATTTAGATATTTTAGAACAGTTATTTCCACCTTCTTCTTGTTCAGGGAGCAAGGGCCACTTCCAGGCCCAAGAGAAGGAACAACTTTGATAGGTTTTTTGCTTATTTCTTGTTGTAGCAAACTAGCAAGAACCTGACAGTTTATATTTCATATTATTAGTTGTGTTAGATTGCATTTTTTAATGATTAATTCATGTTAGCTGAAAACCTAGAGTAGATCCCTGCATCTTACAACATTTTTTGATATTCCCTATTTTCAACAGTTGTTCCTTAGATTTTTGCATTTCCATTTTGTGTCAATTAATTTCCTGATGTTCTAGTTCTGCAACATTTTGATTCCTATATTTTGAATTATGTTCTTATAACTAGGTTTACTTTATGCAAAGTGTGACTTTCAATTCTCCAAGTTTACTTTCCATTGTTTCCATTTTTGCAATATTTTATTTCTGTCAATTCAGATTTTGCAAAAGTAGATAGTTTCCTTTTCTTGCAAAGTTTTAATTCCTGCAATTTCCATTCTGTAAGGGTAAATAGGAGTCAATTTCATTTTTTATATTAGAGGTGACATCAAACCCCCAAAATATAATTGTTCCACTAATAAAACCATTATCTAAATGAACTGATCCTTAAATTTCTCACATCTGCTATCGCATACAGCCATTGGACACCGCCCTGGATTAACAAGTATAATGATTAAATGATGAATCATTAACGACACTCATAAAGACATTCAAGGATGTGCATGTGGTGATTATTGCATAGATCCCACCATTCCACCAAGTATTCTTCCAGAACTATCTTGTACAGATAGTTCAGGCATATAATGCAGCAATCCGAGTGGCATATGTCACTATGGACAAGAGGTCCATTAGAGTGGAAATTTGAGTAGAGGCTTTTTGTAAAACATTTGGATTGCCGAAGGATGGTATGGAGATAGTGAAAAATATGGTAGACCCAATAGAGGTATACCATCTTGTTACCACTATGACCACTATCAAATCACTGATAGAGGAAAATATTTTAGGCACAAGGATGCACAAAATCAAATAGAGCCAGCTACGAGGAGAACATTGGGCATGTGCAATGAATACAATTATGGCTCAACTATTAGGGGATATAAGGGCAATGAAGATGCCAATGTGGATGGAACCATATGCATAGGGTATCACCAAGGGAATTTTGTATGATTGGGGTACCTATCTAGAAAGAAGAATGCACGAGGCACTAAATAAGAGACCGAATAATTTTAGGATGACCTTCCATACAATTGGATTGCTACCAAATGTAGTCATAGTAGCAGGAATGCAATTCCATGGTTTGATGTCGCCTAGAGAAATCAGGCCAGACCAACCGATGATATTAAAGTGGGTGAAGGTCATACCTCTAGCTAAGGCTACCCTAGAGAAATTATGAACAAGGAGCGAACAACACTAGAGTGAAGCTCAAGGAGACACATCTCTGAAGTAGGATGTCGATGTACACCATTAGAGGAAATATTCTAGATGGTTGGAGCCAAAACTAGAACAAGTACCAACACAAATGTAGTAGGAGAAGCCTCTCATTCAGGAAAGGGAGAGCAGTCCCATCAAATAATGATGATAAGGTAGCAGGAAATAAGGGCAAGCAAACCAATTTTGGAAGTACAAGAGAAGGAATAGTCAAACTCATAGGTGACAAAATTGGATGAGTTGTACTGGACAGAGGCAGAGAGAATAGTGAAATCCCCAAAAATATTTTCATAGTTTGAGAAGATGGATGCCTCTTATTTCTTTAAAGGAATTGAGGTAGGGCAAGATGGTATAGCCACTACCCAGGACGAAGTGGGAGTAGGAATAAGTACCATAGAGGGAGAGCCCAAGAAGAAGCCTCATTACAAGATTGTAACAGGAAGCTCCAGTAAGAAAGATATTTTGGAGAACATAGAAGTACCACTCGAGAAAGAAGCACTTGTTGCTTAATAGGTCATAGCAAGAGATGCACAACAAATCCAAGAAGAAGAAGTGATGGAGGAACAACAAGTGGGCAGCATAGAACAGGAAGTAGTCCAGTAAAATACGAAGGAGCAACAAGGGGGCTCGAGCAAAGTGGAAAAGACTCAAAAACAAGTTGAACATCAATAATATCAGGAGGAGATTGTGAATATTATGGATAGCAAGGAGGAGGATAAAGTTGTAAAACAATCCCCACCTCAGGAAAATATAAATATAGAGGGAGCACATCGAGAGCTAGGAGGAAGCTCTAGCCACCTTAGGGAGGAAGAATATTTAAGAACTCCTACAGAAGAAGAACTGTGAGGCATGCAATCCAGTTACCTTCTAGAAATACCATGATTCCAAAGAGTTACAATGGAAGAGGAGGCACATGGAGTAGAAGATAAGGTGGAACACTTCTTTCCTCAGTTAGGCCATGTGATGAATAGTTCCATATTAGAATTTAGCATCGGCCATGTGGGAGAAATGAAGTTGTGGGAAGAACAAGTGTCTCTCAAATTGGAGAAGATAACAAAATGGGTGAATAGTGTGGAACACATAAGGAAGATAACGGACATTCACACATAGCATCCATGGAGGTTACCCAGGGAAGAGGTACCAAAAATGTTGGGAAGAGAAGACTTGCCAGAAGGAGTGGTCATGAATTATAGGAAGGACCTGAGGATATATTTGGATAGAATTAGTTATCCAAGCTGCCCCACCAATACGGTAGAAGTTGAGTATAGGAGGGTCACTACCGGAGTGAACATCACCCTGAGGAAGTTGAACTTCCTAACACATTGGATAGAGTGGTTGAGCATTGGATTAAAACAAATTCATCAGCTCAAGGAGGAGCAGAAGGAAGAGACTACAACCACTCAAAAGGAATTGGCCGCAATGGAAGAAGAAATGCAGAAGAGTCGAACTATGGTGGAAGAGAGAATAAAGAAGTTGAAGGAGGATCTATCAGGCCTCAAAACTGAGTCTAATTCCAGTATTAGTACACTTTAATAGGAGAAACGATGGATCTCATAGATGGTAGAGGATAGAATCAAGGAGATGGAGGCACAAATCAAAGCAAGAGATGAGCAGATGACAACTCAGTTGGCCGAAAGGAATGAGTAGATAGCTGCACAAGCCAATAAGATAGAGGATCTGACAAGGGATAGTAAGAAGCTAAATGAGATGGTCTTAGAGAAGCAATCTCAGATGAATATCAAATAAGACCAAGTTCAAGCTTTGAAAGTAGATATTAAACACCACCTGGAGACCATTGATGGAAAGAATGAAGAACTCCAAGCGGTTGCTCGAGCAGAAGCTCATTGGAAGGGGAATTTGAAGAAGAGTGCCTTTGAATGATAAAAGTAGATGATGGACTTTATGAAAGCTACCGAGGATAAGTCTAACCTTCATGGAGCCAAAGCCATCAAAATGGGAAGCTATGAAGCCAAGCTAAGGAATGAATCAGAGATGTACAAGTCACAGGTTAAGGACTTAATAACTATAGTAGCAGAATATGAAGTAGAGAGTAAAAAGTAGAATGATTCGGTGAGGACACCAACCAAAGTAAATGGGAGGGTAGATGTAGGTATCAAATCCACCTCCCAGAAGAAGAAGTAATTTACTCAATTTTAATAGTTTTGTGACAAATTTTTCAAGTTTTGTAAACCATACAATGGGGATAAAATCATACAGTCAAGGGAAACATTGTATAGCTAGATTGGAAAATTGTATAGGGCACTAGAAAATCATACAGGGCACATTGGAATTAACTTAAATACAAAGGAAATATAATTTCAATATGAAATGGTGCATGGATTTGCTAACTAAGGTGTTAAACTTAGGAAAAATGCCAAAATAATGCATTCAGTTGTACATGGGCAATTGTGAATAATGGATTGTCTTAGGAACCACTTTGGAATGGCCTAGAAAATGTTATATAAGGCCCCATTTTTAATTTTGTAGGTCTGGCTACTATTTTACTGGTTACTGGTTGCTAGAATAGAGAGTTAAGTACTTATAGTTGTAATTCCTGAGTTATTGCAATTACATTGAGATAGTTTTCCATATTGTAATTGAATATACAGACATTAATGAGCATAAGTACATTGTGGATGATTGTGTATGATCTTGATAAGGATGGATAATGAATTGTGGATTGATATTGTGTAATTATATTTTCTATCTTACTGTTATATGTTAGTTTTATGCATTGTTGCAACTTGTTTAGGAAGATTGGCACTGGTGGATCATGGAGAATGATTTAGGAGAATTAGGGCATTTATAAAGACGTATTCAAGAGCATTTTATGATTTCTAAGCATAGACAAGAGTATGGAATCTCTCACCAGTATGGTTAGGATGTTTTACCTATGAAGGAGATTGCATTATTTGGGCTATTAAACCATTACAAAATATCCTAGAGAGAGATTGGAGTAGTGAAGCATCTCAATTAATGCCATGTTGTACCATTATTTCATACATATCGTACATCGACTTATGTACAAATCGTACAAAACACTTTTTCCTGATTTGGTAAATCAGATGATCAACAGAAACTTACCCGATTTGGCAGTTTTGGGAAATCGACTTGATCGATTACAAAACTGTGTACGTCAGCCTCCAAAACAGCAATTGCCAGTTTTTTTGAGTACAAGATCATACCATATTGACATTGTATAATTTTAGATCATACAATGTAGGTAATTAAGGGTCGTACAAGGAGATCATAGTTCGTACACGGGTAGTTTGAGTGAGCATGAGACCGTATGATTTGGTAAGTGAGTTGGATTTAACCTACTAATCATTCTGACCTCTGGAAAACACCTCCCTACCAGGAATACTCCATCGTTGTGCTACAATTTTTGATTTCTAGATTTATTTAGGAAGGTCTATTTTAATTTCTATTTGTTCTTTAAGTGCCCTCGAGGTTTCTTTTGTTAGTTCAAATTTGGGTGCTCAGTTTTCTTTTGGGAATGAGGTGGGATTACAGGATTATTTTATCAGATGTTGGATTAGCTCTATAATTCTATGGTGCTCATTGAATATTTCATGTATTTTGTTATATTTTGAGACCCTTTCTATAGAGCAGAAAAATGATGCACCTGCCAAGGAGAAATGAAATGCATCTATTGTTGTATTAATTTAAGTACTACAAAAGCAACATTTTAATTAAGCATGAGAAAAATAAGTGAAAGAAATGGGGCTCCTCTTTTTATTATTTGATTTTTCAAATTCATGATTACAAAACATCCCCTTGAGGGCTCTAAATTGATACACTCATTACAAATATACCAAAATATTAAATCCTTTAGAAACTTAGGTGCACTCCAGCGTCTTCCTCGCACTCATGAATCATTCAAGAGCGGGATTTTGATGCCACCGTAATGTTCTATCGATGTCCTGACTTGATACTTCTTCCCTATGCATTGTGATACCTGGATCTACATATAGAGAAATCTGATTTGTTAATAGCACGTGTGGATTGAAATGTAATCAAAGAGATATATGCGATAATGAGCTTGAAAGAGGAAATGTATAATAGATGATGCAAAATTGTTCCAAATGCTACCAAAAATTAATATCATGTATATAATGTACTCCACAAAATATCTAAGCAAGAACATAAATAAAATTATACACAAATTTATGGTCATCCCTAGGTGTGCCATTTAGGACTATAAAACAAGAAATGCATAATAACAAGTGTAAAATAATTCAAAATTGCACTAAAACTTGATAGAAGGTATAAAATATATGCTAGAATTAATTTATACAAAAATAGAAGAGCATTTGTCCTTAGATTTGTGGCCATCCCTAGGTGTGCCATTTAATACTACAAACAATCCCAGATGGGGACGACCACTAAATATGGTGGTTTTTACAACTAATTCCTCTATGATTTGGTCCAAAATACTCCTCGGGGTGTTGTTACCAAATTTTAGAATCTGATTTGCTAAAATAGGTCAGTTTTGTAAATGAATTGTGTGTTTTAGAATCACTTGAAAACCTCCTTCGCTAGATGGATATCTCAATGGAATACACGTGATAAAACAAGGATAAATCTTGGCAACACTTCGTTGAAAAATATTGCAAAGACTACTCTCTAAAATTGGGTGGAATAACTCCACTTTATAGCTCAAGTGAGCATATGATCAAATGGGCATGCTTGGCCATGTGAGGCAAGTTTCACCATTTATCCAAATCTTGCCATGCATTGGATGGGGAGGAATATCCAATTTGGACCTCCAATTTACTGCTTGTCATGGGAGTTATGCACCCTTAGACTGGAATGCTTCAATGAGTGGGGTAAATGGCAGAATATGAGTGCCATTTGTCTCACCTTTGACTTTTTAAGGGTCCAAGGCCATGGCCATCCCACCCAAGAATGGTTGTTATTGGCCATCCCTAGGAGGGACAACCATGAACTATGGTCATCCTAGGGTGGGACGACCATGCCTACATGGCCCAAAACTTACCAAAAGTGGGGTAGAACCTCCCAAAAGTGGCTAGGACCACTATTTAATCTTTGAGGGTTGCCCAAGGGGGCTATATAGTGTCGATTACAATGTCTTGGTAGTCTAATCAGATTGATGCGATTTTAGTGTCTATAGATACCCCTTTTGGGATACGTTGTGTGCAAAATAGCACAAAGTAAAAATAGATGACTAAAATGTTAAATTATTAAGAATATTTAGTAACCTAACTAACTTTAAATACCCTAATCATGGAAAGAACATGCATCCTTGAATCCTTACTTTTTATGAGTTGAAGAACCTGATTCAAGTATAAAATTTTGCATCATGCTTACTTAATATTGGAAATTTTTCAATCATTAAGAGGTGAGGCCTATGATCCTTCACACTTCTATGTTCCAAGAATTTTTTTAATTGAAATTTTTGCTTGTTTTATGCCCCAAGTAGGGGCATGTTTGATTTTGGCAATGATTCATTGACAAACACGATTTGCATGATTAAGTGTTTGATTATTAATTTTAATTATGAGTTCATTAATTATGACTACCCCCTCAAGTGATGAGTCAATAAGGGAATGTAAAATGATATAAGTGATGAGTCGCATGACCCATATGACTTGGTTGGGTTTCCTTCAACTTTATCCATTGTAAAATTTCTCAGTTTTTGAGTATTTTGATGATTTTGTTGATATTTCATGGAAGAAAGGAATTGAATACCTTGTTCTTGTGGAGTGGTCTGACCATAGTGGTATTCTTGGGGATTGAAGTAGAGAATTTTCAATTCATCCATGAAAAATTTAGTTCAATCTTGATCCATTATGAATTTTATCGGATTTGACCTGTTTTTGGTGGTTTTTAAGTTATTTTTGTTGTTTTTTCTACTATTTTTGAGGTGTTTTATGGTGGTCATCATATGGTGGGATAATTTGCATAGTTTTTTTCCATCCCAAGGTGATATGGTAATTATATTTTATGATCATATCACCTTGCAATGATCGTGCCTTTGGTAGGGCTATTTAAGCTTAAAATTTGAAAAATGGGTTCATTTGTGCACTTCTGACTTGGCAGTTTGAGAGGTGAGGAGTAGGAGAGTAATTTTATGAATTATAGCACTGCCAAAAACATCCCACAATCACCATGAACCATCCTACATATTCATCGAGCAACGGAGCCGACATGAGACAGCTAAGGGCTGAATTTGCTACTGCACTTTGTTACTTTTGGAAGTGTAATATTCTTCACTCTTTGTAAAGGAAATACACTAAATATCGGTAAATGAACCTCATTAGTGATTATATTTGATTTTTTGTACCTTTTTTTGTGTTTTTGTGCATTTTTGTTACATTTTTTTGTATTTTTGTAAGGTTTTTTGCTTGTTTTTGGTGGCCAAGAAGGCCATTTTTGGGCAATTTTGGGGGTCATCCCTCGAAGGGACGATCATCTTGAGCTATTTGGAGGTCATCCCTGGGTGGGATGGCCAACAACTTGGGGGCCATCCCTAGGTGGGATGACCATGATTTTGCAAGACAAAGTGCCATTTTTAGGTGTTTTTGTGTTTCTTTTTTATTCCTTTTGTTGTGTTTTTATTTTGTTGTTAAGCTTGCTTGCCCCTACCAGGTGATCAAGTGTCAGTATCAAATTTTTATGCTCTTTAAGACCACTCATGGCCTATTGATAGAGGATGACTGAAAATGGCTTGATGCCATTGGTCTCAAGCAAGTGACATGACTAGAGCCAGTGATGGGAGATAAAGCTTACCTAACTACGATGATAGATCTATGGGACCCTCACACCAACACCTTCCACTTATCAATTGGGAAGATGGAAATGACCCTAGAGGATGTATACCATATTATACATATGTGTATAGAGGGGAATCCAATTATGTCTACTCATCGAGATCTTAGAGATATAATTTTGTAGAGATACTTCAAATATGACTGGCCTGAGGTATTGCGAGATTTGCCTAGCGAAGGCATCTTGATATAATATTATAATACAATAAAACTTGGGTTATGTGTGTCCCATGCCAATCCTTATACAATATAATAATATATCCCCAAATATATATTCCTAGGTACCCTACCAATGAGGCAGAGGTCTTGACTATGAGACATGCCCTACTAATGATGCTTATTTCTAACATGCTACTACCAAAATCATCAGGAGTCAGGTTCATATGGAACCTTTTGGAGTTGGAATTTTCACTGGTGGAGTGAACCATAGAGAGACTTTTAGTGATGACATGGGGCACTAATTTCCTAGAACAACTTTATTATGAGTTGTATGAGATACACTATCATGGACAGAAAGGATTGGGCTACAACTTTCTATTGCAGGTGTGGGGATGGTAGCATCTGGTCATTGAGTGACTACAGGGGATACCTTAGATGACATGAGCACATATTGTGGATAGGTATACGATATATGGGATCCTATGGTATTGGGACCAATATACGAGTTAGAGCCAATTTGATGCAAGTTTGATTGATCATTCTATAGATTTATTTGCATGGCTCAGGGTAGATGCGGTTATCTGAATACCATATAGATATTGTCTATAATGTCATGATGCTAAGGTAAAGCTTCAGTGGGTATAGTGAGATATGTGGCTAGTTGGTTTTCATGGGACTAAGCAAGAGTACTTCCCATATTCTTTAGTGCTATGATAGTTTGGACTACACAAGGGGTTACCTAGCGAGCCTATTATCTATCTATGTCATGGAAATGAGAGGACACTAACTTTACCTACAATGGAGGTAGTTGGAGAGGATGCAGATCCTATGGGGACTACCTCTGAGAGAGATGTTATCAAGACCACAGTAGAGTATGACTCTTGGTGTGTGATTCACCTATGGTGCGGGGATGGACAACTAGGGGATTCCATGGTTGCAAGGTTAGAGGAGGCTCATGGGAGGCTCTGGCTAAGGAGAATCTAGAATTAGATGAGAAAATTGATAAGGGGATAGAATCAGAGGAGTGACATGTACATTTATAGATAGATGATGACTGGATGGACCACATGGATTTGAAGGATCAGTAGGAGGACTATTATGAGGATGATTTTTATGAGAAAGGGGTGCAGGTACAAGTGGCAACACGTGATGCCACCATTGTAGAGCTACATGGTGAGATGATTAGAGGGAGACATGAGTGGTGGGGCTATGCTAAATATAGGGATCTCCTATAGGTATAGGTGTAGATTGCATAGACATATATTTATTGGTAGACACTAGTGATTGAGGGGTAGGGGACTATGATTATGGGGTAGGCGGTAGAGCTAGCCATGCTTCAGTCATAGGTTAGGATAGGGAGCTCAGGCTAGGGGCATCTAGTAGTGGAGTGGTAGTTAGGCTACGAAAGGAGGTGACATAGCTCCAGACTTTACTAGAGGACTACCAGGCTTGTCATTAAGATGAGCTATCATAAACATGAGATTTATAGGATGAGGTAGCACACCTTAGAGGGTGATTACCAGCTCATATTTTTTCTAGTGAGTCCTAGTAGAGTAGGAGGAGTGGTATAGGGTAGTCATCTATGAGTATGGGGGCTCCTAGATTAACATAGAGGGTAGATAGGATAGGGGGTAATAGATATGGGAGCTTTTGATAGATGATGTCCAAGGGTAGGGGTAATAGTCATGGTGCCAGTCCTACATGACCATAGCTTTTGAGACTCTATAGTTAGTTTTGTTTTTGGATTTTTACAATATGAGATCTGAGGACCCACTATATTGTAGTCTATGGGTAGTTTTGAGATCATGATGTAGCTTTTTACCCCATAAATATACATATATATATCAGTTTTTTTATTGTCATCATGTGTTTATTTATTGTTTTATTGTATGTGTGCAATGCTTATGTTTATTTTATTGATGCTTTGATGGATGCATGTATTGTAATATGATGTTTTTGATGATATGGATATGTGTGTATGCATAATTAAATGGATGATTTGTTGATATGTATGATGAAATATGAATATTATTTGACACACTATGTTAGCACCATAGACTGTATAAAATTTATTGACTCATTTATAATGTTGTTATGAGACTATGTGATGGATTTGTGCAAATGTAAACTAACAAAAATGTTATAAAATGGTATGGAATGGAATGAATAATAAGATGTTATAGAATGTCCTTGATGTTTTCATGATACTCAAACACTTTAATCAATGAGTTAAAAGACATATACTAACCATACAAGACTTTTTGACAAGGTACGAATATGCTAGGATGACCAAGATATTAAATATCCTTGTGTGTGCATGTGATTTCATTGTTATGATAATGCATAAAGTTACCCTAGTGTCAAATAGGATTGATGCAAACCATCTATACTGAAGATCATCCTATGAGTGTCATGATCCTATGTTTTGTATGTAATTGGATTAGACCACCAGGCAATACAGGCTACCAAAAGCTAGCTTATCGACATGCAAACATTGGTCTGTACAAAAGCATGACGCTAATGTGATAGACATATCATCATGCATAAGGATATTGCCATTGCCATGCATGCTTGATGCCACCCAACCTATAATAAGGATCACCTCATGGTTTATCAAATACTGAGAATTCTAAGGATTTAAGTTCAATACTCCCTTCTTTTATTTTATTTTTGAATTTATCCAAGGATTCGCTCATTTTTCTTTGGTGAGCAAGGGATTTTGGGATTCGTGATAACCACTATTTATTTTACTTTTTTCTTTTGTTAGCGGTGAAAACCACTCTTTATTTTGGGTATTTTTGGTAATGGTGAAAACCACTACTTATTTTGTATTTGGGTAGGGAGGACCTTGTCCTTTTGTTAATTCTCAGCATTTTTGAACCATGTGCATAGGGGTATGAGCAAGGTAACTTTTCACTTAAGATAACCTAGATCACTTTGTAGGTTTCATATTTCCTTGTGCAAAACATATATTTAATGTGAAAATGTGTTAGGATTTTGATGTATACAAGGTATAATCAGAGCAAGACTCTACCTTCTAAAAATCAGGAATAACTTTATATAAAATCTAAAAATAAAACTATAGATGGTTGAGTGACCAAAAATCCTAAAGACACCCTATAACAAATGACTAGGTGAAGGGATACAAACACAAATATGAAAGGTTGGAGATGTATATGGAAATTATAATTGTAATGTAGATGGGTGTGAATGATGAATTTTGACAAATTTGACTCTGAAGGATGTCTAGTATACATACCTAGTGCTAGACATGTATGAGCAACTCTAAAATACAAAATGCAATGGTGGGTATACCTAATGCAAGTGATTTTATAATGCAATGGTATGAAATGTGATGTAATATTTTTGTATTTTTGTTGTTTTAATGATATTTTTGGATTTTGATTAATGTGTATACATTTGATCAATGGGCTTATTTGATGCCATTGGGGCATTTTGGGTGACCAAAGGGTTTATGGATACCTTTGGAGATTTTTGGATCACCAAAGGGTTTATGGATACATTTGGGGCTATTTAGGTGACCAAAGGGTTTATGGATACCTTTGGGGATTTTTGGGTGACCAATGAGTTTATGGATACCTTTGGGGATTTTGTGGTGACCAAAGGGTTTATATATACCTCTGGGGCCTTTTGGGTGACCAAAGGGTTTGTGGATACCTTTGGGGCTTTTGGATGACCAAAGGGTTTATGGATACCTTTTTGGATTTTGGGTGACCAAAGGGTTTATGGATACCTTTGGGGATTTTGGGTGACCAAAGGGTTTATGGATACCTTTGGGGATTTTGGGTGACCAAAGGGTTTATGGATACCTTTGAGTATTTTGTTAGGATGCGATGCTTTAAGCATGAAAAGGTCACAAATGAAGGATATTCAAGGGTTCAGGTTCTTCAATTCCTTCAATGGAGGCTAGGCAATAAGTTCCAAGTCAAATATGATGGGTGATAATGAATGGACCTAACCATTTTACCATAAACTTGTCTCGTAGATGGGGCAATAAGCTATAATTTTGTTGGTTTTCTTTTAGAACAAGGTCACCAACCTGAAAGTCTCTAGGATGGACTTTCATATTATAGGCTCTCTTAATCCACTCATGATAAATGCATAGGTGCTCAAGAGCATTAACACATCATTCATCAAGCAATATTAGTTGATCTAGGTGAGAAAATTGCATGGTATCATCATCGATGAACTCTTGCATGGATATGTGCAATGATAGGATTTCCAACTCTAAGTGTATAACTGCCTCAACACCATACACTATTGAAAATGGAGTTGCCCCAGTGGGTGTCCGAATACTAGTGTGGTAGGCCTATAGGGCAAGGGGTAAATGTGTATGCCAATATTTGTGATTACTTTTAATGATTTTCTTTATAAAGGCAATTACTATTTTTTTGATGCCTCAGCTTGCCCTTTGGATTACTGATAATAGGGCATAGAAAAACTATGTTGGATGCTATATTTGGCTATTAAAGCTCACACATATTTTTTCTTTAAAGGTGGCCCATTATATAATTTTTTTTTGGATGGAATACCAAAATGACAGATCATATTATATAACATGAACTCTGCAATGCGAGGTCCAGTCGTACTGGTAAGGGATATTGCTTCCACCCATTTTGTGAAATACTCTATGGTCATAATGGTGAATGTGTTATAGCTTGAGGAAGGGGGTGAGATATTCCCAACTAGGTCAAACCCCCATTCCAAAAATGCTAAACCGATTAAATAAGTTGCAAGGCCTGAGAAGGTAGGTGTGTCAAATTAGCATGGTGTTGACAATTTGCACACTTCTTAATATAAGCACATCAATCCCACTCTAAAGTTGGTTAATAATAGCCCATACAGAGAATGCACTTTGTGATGGCCATACCACTAAAATGACCACCACACGTACCATCATGTGCTTGAGCGATCATCAAAAATGACTCTTGAGGTTCTAAGCAGTGAAGAAAGATACCCTCATAGCCTCGATGATACAAAATATCTCCAAGTAAGACATATTTTATTGCTTTTTGATTGAAAGTTTGTTTGGCGGCATGTGACAATCCAAAAGGGATATTACCAAGCTTTAGGTAATATTTTATGTGAGAGGACCAATATTAATTTGAAGAATCCTCAATTGCATGAATTGCTTGATCCTGTTGAATTTCATCCCTAGCGAATGTTTATTGGGAGAGAAATTGTAAATATAACATTATGTTGCTATCAAAAGGAGTTAGAGGGAATAAAGTCCCCAAAACAACATTATTCAGACGATTATGAATTTGTGAGAATTGTTCATGAGAAGGTTTAATTTGAATCATGTGGAATTTTGGTGTGGAGTGTATGTTCTCACGCTCAATCGTAGATTGTGATAGCATTTTGACTTGAATGGTGGTTATATCATCAGTAGGGCTCTAAAATATTAAATATCCCAAGGAGGCCATTGTATCTGCAAAATGGTTAGATGATCGAGGAAGTGCCTCGATGTCATACCATTAAAATTTTATCAAAATTTTATCCACAAGGAATTTGTAGGCTTGTAATATTGGACATTTGCATTGGTATATTTCCTTGACTTGGTTCACTATGAGCAAGAAATCACCAAAAAAATTGAGCTTAGTTATTTTCATGGAGATTTTTGTTTGAAGGCATATGAAAAGAGCTTCATACTAAGCATGATTATTGGTGCACAAGAAATTGAGTTTG
>JAQPPZ010005184.1:0-34019 GCA_028583015.1 Wollemia nobilis | reverse complement strand
TTCCATGGCCTATGCTACACCTGTGGCCTCCTCTACTCTCTTCCACCATGACCTTGTGCTGCCTCAACGACTGCCTGGAACTACATCCCCATATGATGCACAACTACGTGAATCAGACCCTATGCCTTCATCATTCGAGGAGGGCGTATGCCTGTGTACCAGGCATCATAGCCGTTGGCTACCCCTACATCATCCCCATCCACTAGATGAATGGGGGCATCATCCGTGTCCTAACTCCAGAAGCGCTACATATTTGGAGCCCCATTGAGTGTGGTGTTATCCTAGATAGTCCAAGAAAACTCATGGTCCCTAAGAGATGATATCCCCTACTATAGACCGAACTACCTCAAAACTCGGTCATGGCGATGGAGGTCCACCTCTCCCCACTCCATCCTAAGCCAGCAAGTTTGCCTGATGTGAGCCAGTTTCTATCTGTCCTCGACCCACCCTGGATGCTCTCTCCATGGCCTCTAGGTGATCTAGTCTGGGACAAGGTTTTCCAGTAGTCTCCAAGACATTGGCAAATCTATCCAAAGTTGTGACCCTCTCTATAGCCACCAGTAGAAAACTCGGGCCTCTCCCCATCAACCCCTGTCAGTGGGAGCCCTACCAACCTTCGCACCATGATGTGCTCCTAGAACCAAACTTGTAGTAGCAATGTCATAACCATACATTAGCCACCCTTGTACACGACCCCATGTATGATCCTATACAACCGACATAGTATGAAGCTCCCCCAAGAAAACCTATACTCATGGTCTCTCATGTCATAGACCACATCTATCAGTAGCCATGGTAGCCTGCATCCACTCTGATGGTATAGTAGCAAACCACCTACTACCCCTTCCAACACCTATGTCAGTCTAGATGCCCCAGGCATCTGTCGTAGTGACTCGATATTCACTCCGCCCTTCTCCAGGGTGAAGCTCGGATCTCTGCATAGTCGCATCATTGCGTGGCCTTGATTTTCCATGGGAGTTATTAGTCTTCCTTGTATGGAGATCCTCAAAATCCTCCATACATCTTCCATAGTAAGAGTCATCTCCCCTGTCGATAACTGGAAGTAGGAAGAACTCGGATACCACCTCTCTGCTAGGCCTGTCAGCAGCCCCATGTCTGTCGAAACATGTGGCATCTCTACCACATGCTGTAAACCGACCTCTGATAGTCGGTCTCGCTATGCCTGATCCATAGTTGCCAAGTCATCCCTTAGACCCCTATATTTCCATTCTCAGCTCTTTAGTAATCCCCTCTACAAAATTAAAAAATAAAACAATAAAAATCATTAATAAAACAGTGATTAAAAATGCAAGTAAAATAAGTTCAATTTCATACAAATGATGATATCGTCCACTATTGGACGATATCGTCCAAAATTTGAGCAAATTCATCTCTGATTTTGCAATAGGGAATCATCCCTTATTGGACAAAATCGTCCCCATATCGTCGATTTCGCCCTTGGACGAAATCGACGATATCGAGATGATTTCGACAAAATTGGTGATATCGAGACGATTTCGACAAAATCAGGACGATTTCATCTCGACGATGTCGATAGCCCAAAAATAGCCGCGATGCTCAAAAATCTTTTAAAATTTATCTAAAAAGCACATAAATTCAAATTAAAGCATTCTAAATTAAGTTTAGATCCTTACCCGTAGCTCGCGCCGGACCTTTGTCGATCTGTGCGCTGTCTCGACCATCTTGTCTGCAGAGCTCTAGAAATCAGGAAAATGAACAGTAAAAATGAATTAGGGTTTTTCCCTATTTTTCTTAATTTTATTAAAAAATAATTAAAAACATTTTTAAAATTTTGCTTTTCCGTGTTTTTACCTCAAACGTTCGATTTGGGTAAAAACATAGAGGGGGCACCATAGTAAGTTGTCGTATGATTCGACCTAGAATCGTCGCCTAAAAATGGGAATAAATTTTTGCTTTCTTGTAAATCGAGAAGAAATCATCTTTAACGCATTTTATTTGGAAAATTCTCTAAAGAGGGGGCAAAATAGCACCCTAAAATTAGCGTAGTAAAACCTTAGCAAATAATTAAAATTACCTTAGTAATAATTCAAAATTTAAATTTTAACCCCGAACCGCCTGTTAAACCGCTTCCCTTGTTTTTCGTGCCATTTTTAGGATTTGTTGTGACCGTTGGACGATATCATCACCGATTAGACGATATCACCTCAGATCGGACGAATTCGTTTGGAGAAGAACGTCCAGATGATTTTGTCCCAAAACTGATTTTTCATAATTAGCTTCTATTTCAACGACGTCTCTAACCGGGGCAAAAGTGTGTCTACGTAGTTAGAGACTTCCCCCATTGGAGATCTCCCAAATTGGGATGATCTCCAACCTCCCAACCTCCTTCCTATGCCTATTTAATCTTAGGCCCTCCCCTTGACATTCCCCTAGCTGAAATTTTTTGTAACACAAGTTTTATTTGCATTAGATTATCTTAAATTACTATTTTCCTTCGTATTTTTCCAAATTTATTTGTAGGAACTTCACTGTTTTTCAGTTGAAGCAAGCCCAGATCGTCGTAGACGAACTTGTATGATCTCGGACGATCACACCAAAATTCAAGATGATTTCGTATCCTGTAGATGATCTCGACTACAACCAACATTGGGGGCAATCAATGTCCAGAGTTTGCATTTCTTCACTATTTTTTGTTGTTTTATTCTGCATTTAATTAAGTTTATTGTTATTCCTTATTATTCTGCATCTTGGAGTTCACCCATGTAGCTTAAATGCATAATAAAGTCATAATTGTCATTAAATCATTGTAATGCACTTACATTTCTATTTGTAATTATCAGTTTAACATTACTATTATCATTCTACATCATTTTCCTCTGTTAGTATAGCTGCATTTTTTGTATTTTGTGTCTATTTATCTAATTGTAGGTCTCTAACGAATTTTTCTGACGAATTCGCCAGATCTCAGATGATCTTGTCTGATCTTAGACGATCCTATCATATCAGAGGTGATCTGGATTGCTTCAAAAATCAAAACCTCCATTAGACATCCGAAATCAGGTATGGTTTTTCTCATCTAGCTTGTTCTCTGTATTTTCTATTTAAATTTATTTTTTGTATTCATTTAAATTTGCATTTCATATAGAACAGTTTAGATTCATTTGGACAAACCTAGGATTTGAATGATTAAAGATAAAATTGAACACATTAAACTCATTCCCAACCTAGGCGTGGAAACTGCCACTAAAAGTTTCCTGGTGAACCCCACCATCCGTCAAAAAATCACCTTAATACCCCTCCTCTAAGAGGCATGACCTTCAAAGGGCCTCTCAGTCTGAGGTACCATCCCATCCTTCTCGCATCCCCCTTTCGGGCACGGATCCTTTATCCTGAAGGTAAGTGTGCAAAAAATTTGGAACGATACAACAAGTGAATGTAACAAAAACCACGACCCACCATGCAGCATAAAAGAAAGCCAATATGGCATTTTTCCTCCCCTATGTATCCTTCAGGGCAAATTTCAAGGTTCAGTCCCCAATCGTACATCAGATTCAGGATTCAAAGTCTCAGTATGCAAATGAAGAAAGACAAAATAATTAAGCACAGAAGGTAGCATACAAGAGAGAAATAGAGCTCAAATATATTTAGTATTAAAAGTAGGACATCAAGTTACAACAACTTTCTTAGTAGAAAGTTCCCCCCCTTTTACATTACAATGCCTAGGTTTTTATAGAGGACCCGACCCTCTAAGTCATAATTACATAGAATGGTGAAGTACACACTTGAGCCCTAAGAAGTCGACTCCTCGTGGTGCTCGTGACTGAGCTCTCAATTCTGTTACCAAAACTGGCGACTGCGACCAAGTCAACTATGGAAAGATGCATTAATGGATCACCTGAATCGTCCTTGGCTTCTGGGTGCAGTGCTTGAGTGGTCACCATGCTTGTCGGGCTCTCATTTTGGGACTTATGCTTCATGTTCGATTGCCAAAAATGAGCAACGAGCTTATCGGGCAAGAAAAATTGCATTTATGAGGCACTTGATCACCTCAAGAAAATACCTGACTTGGAGTGTGTGCCTGTGAATGCGCTTCACTAGATCCTCATTCACAATTCTACTTCGCAATGGATTTGGGCTGAAGTAGATCCTCCTTCTTGGTTTATACTTCGTACGGTTGAGCTTCGCAACATAGCTTCAGGGGGGTTGAGTTCCGAAGTAGATTTATTCCTTAAAGTGGGGCCATTCGCTCTTTGTTGCTTTGTTATCAAAATTGTTTTGCTGGTTCATTTGAGAAATGCTTAGCTCCGATCTTCTTTCAAAATATGGTTTAGGAGTATTTTGATCGAAGCAATTGCCTTGGCCCGAAGCGACTGCTGGAAATGTTTCGGGTGCGGAGCACTTTCTTTGAGATCTTCTTTGGCAGCACTACTTCGGTGAAGTTCCTTTTATACTTTTCCTTTTTGGTGAAGCTATTTTCCTTAGCTTGTTTGGCAACGAAGCTCTTTTCTCTTCCATTTTATGTACAAAGGGGGTGATAGGGAAAGCCAAAATTGCTGCGACTTACATATATTTTCAAAATAATAAAAGGAAATACTTTACAAAAGCAAATTGTACAAAATTTGGATTTTTTTTCTACCCCTTGGTGCAATGTGACAAAATTTTCAATAGGCACACTCACTCAAAAGAATGAAATTAACCAAGAATATGACATATACTATACGAGTCACACATTGATTGATTACAAGACAAGATATGATTACATGGAGAAACTTTACCTTGCCATTGTCTTTACCATCCAAAAACTATGACATTACATGATTAACCACACTACCTACGTAGTTGCCCATGATAACCCACTTCGCTACATGATGGGTAAGAGCTACCACAATAGTCAAATGGCCAAATGGATCATTCTTGTCATGGAATTCCAATATTGAATTCATTAGTCAAAATATATCAAGGGCCAAGTCATTTTTGATCATCTAGATAATGCCCCTTTACCAAGTGATGCCCCATTACTTATCCAACTTCTAGACGATTATGTATTCTATACTACGGATGCTAAAGAATTCATGGAACTAGAATCAATCGTTGACTTAACCCTCTTTTTTTATGGCTCTCATTGTGAGCATGGAGGGGGTGCAGGTATAGTCTTTTTCACTCTGTAGGGGGAGCCACTC
Source organism: Wollemia nobilis (assembly GCA_028583015.1). NCBI lineage: Eukaryota > Viridiplantae > Streptophyta > Pinopsida > Araucariales > Araucariaceae > Wollemia > Wollemia nobilis. The sequence continues at coordinate 28,857 of JAQPPZ010005184.1, read as the reverse complement.
CCCTTTTCCTTCAAATTAGGATTTCCTTGTACCAACATCAATTTCAAGTATGAAGCTCTTATCCTTGGATTAAAATAAGAAATATCCATGCATATTTGATGCTTGGACATATATGGTGACTCCCTATGCATTGTAAACCAAGTTAAGGGAGAATGGTAATGTTGTTTCCCAGTCCTTCAACAATACAAATAGGTAATTGAAAACTTGTTGGCCCAATTTAAGTGGTAAGACATCACTACTTCTCCTTGATCCACAAATCGCTTTAAAAATACTATGGATTTCCTAGGTTCACTCATTCTGCAAAATCTACTTTCTAATATAACTGATGTGTCCATTCACACCCTCTTCCATTCTAATATCTCTACCAACACACCTTCCCATGATGATGATATCAATATAATCAAATTTGAACCGCACAACCCATGATTCTCCCAATTCAAATATTATATCAAGCTTGGTATTATCCCACATGATCTAAATCATACTCACAAATGAGCTTTCAAACTATGCACAATTTGCTACACATTGTGAGGAATCTTATTGCACTGCTTAGAGCCATTCGAAGCCCAATGCATCATCCAAGAGGCTCATTATGGTACTTGTGGTGGCCATTTCAATGGTATGGCCATGACCAAATGCATATTACAAATGGATTATTACTGGCCCACAATGGAGCATGATTGTTATAAATATATTAAAAAAGTGTGTCAAATGCCAACATCACGCCAATCTCACACACGTGCCTTCATAGGCCCTTCAACCTATTCAATTATTGTGGCCCTTTTCACAATGGGGTTTGGATATTATCGATAAAATTACTCCTACCTCATATGGCAATCACAAATTCATAATTAAAGCAACTGAATACTTCACAAAATGGGTTGAGGCCATCCCTTTAGTGTAAATTACTGGTCCTAAAATTATTGATTTCATCACTCAACACATCATTTATTGTTTTGGCATTTCATCCAAAATAATTTTTGACAATAGTACACCATTCAAAAACAAGAATGTTCACACATTATGTGAGAAATTCAACATCCAACATAGCTTTTCCACTCCATACTACCCATAGGGTAATGACCAAGAAGAAGCTACAAATAAAACCATTTACACCATTCTTTGAAAAATCATTTCCAACTCACATCGTGATTGGTATAACCAAATGCCACCAGCCTTATGGGACTATCACACAAGAATTCCTACTCCAACTGGGAAAAATTCATTTTCCATTGTATATGGCATTGAATCCATCATGCCCTTGGAGCTCAAAATCCCATCCTTATGAGTTTCTATGCAAGAATTCATTGATGATAATACCGCTCATAAAGCCAGATTAGGCCAATTTACCCTCTTGGATGAACACCACATTCATGCTATTTAACATACATGCATTTACCAATATCATATATAACATGCCCACAAATCTAAGGTACACCAACATGAATTCCAATTTGGAGACTTAGTCCTTAAAGAGAATTAGTAAATTACTAGCCAACCACATCATCTCCATGATAAATTTACACCCAATTGGCTAGGCCCTTACATGGTTACTCAAATGTTTAGATTTGGGGTATATCACCTTGCTACCTTGGAAGGCATTGCTAAACTTGATCCCATTAAAATTATTCATATTTGAGAATTTTATACCTAAAATTAGGCATTGCACCTCGTTACCACTTGCACATATGTATATCATCAAAAATAAAAACACAAAAACAACTACAACACCATTTTGTGCATTCTACAATATTAGATCAAATTTCATTTCAATCCAAATCTACTTTTCCCACATTTTTTATTTCCTTCTTCTTTCTTCTCCCCTTCTTCTTAATGAATGTTGTATGGTCACGCTTCAAGTGACTGCATAGCTTTCATCGCCCTTCTTTCTTTCATTTCCTTCTTGTTCGTATTCTCTTTTCTTCTAAACTACTTATCAAATTTGTATGGTCACGCTTCAAGCGACTACATACCTTTGATTGGTTTATTTTTCTTCTTTTATTCTTCTTCTCTCTTTTCTTCCCCTTTTATCTTCTATCATTCTTTCTTGTTGTTTTCCTATCCATCACCTCCTACTTCACTTTATCGTCCCCATTTCACTACATATAATATTGGGGTAAACTTGCATATAAATTCCCATGTCCATTTATTTGTAGCATCACTTTATAACATGTTCATACATTGCATTCATATATGCATCTGTACATAATAATTGTGAATACCATGCTTGGATAATTAAATACGCATATGTTAGCATAATAGTTTTGGTGCCCAAACCCATTTTAATGAGATAGGGTTATTGAAATATTTTGAGAGCTTCGCCCATGTACATTTTTGTAATTAACCACCATCCAAAGTTGGCATACAATAAAAGAATTTCTTGACTTATCTTGGTTACCTTACTCTCATTCCTAGATTAAATCACACAACCTACATACTAAGAAAATTTTGAAACTAGGTCTGGCTACACTGTATGCATACTGATGCCTAGCCAAAAACACCATGCTCATCATATCATTTATATGGTTTATGTCAAAGCTAAATATTGACAAAATAAAAATTTATACCAAAAAAGTAAAAGGGCAGAAAATGAAAGCCAACACCCACAAAGAAATATAGAGCAACAAACAAAGAAACTCTAATACAGGGGCAAAGAACTGAAGAAGCAAAATTTACAACATTGCCTTAAGGGCACTTAATTTGCAATGTAAAGCAATTTGAAAGCATTCAAAGGGAAAGAAGCATAAACATGTAATCTACTAAAATGAAGCAAAGTGTGTAATAAAATGGTGGATTTATCCTTCTATTCATTCATTCATGGCTTCAAAATGAGATTACAAATACATCCCCTTGAGGGCTTTTACAAATTGATACTTTCAACATTACAATGTCCAAGGGATCTAATCCCTTGAAGGGGACTTTAAGGCGATGTTCTATGGTGTGAATCTCACATTCCCACAATTGAGAGCTATCCTTGGACCTATTATTCTTGTCTTCTTAGCTCCTCCCTCCTATATAGAATACCTGCACCTACACACAAGGGATTGAAAGGGAGTTAATAGCACCTGTGTTATAGAATAAAAGCATTGAAAACATAGAAAAGGAGTTATTCTAACAATATCAAAACTAATCTATAACACATGGAAATTATGCTAGATGATGTATAAATGCAATATAATCTAATATAAATGCTTTTGGAGAGATTTAAATAGAATATTCAAGGTAAAAGTATGCAAAAATAGTGACCATCCCTGACAGGGACACCTAGACCTGCAACATTGGAGACCTCAAATCTGCCATCAAATCTACTCCAAATTTCACCAAATTTGGACCAGAGGTTCACCTAAGCATTCCTAAGGGGTCTATGGAGGAATTTTATCCAAATTCCATTCTATTTTCTGACCATACCTAGGTGTGACACCTACTGACTACTGACCATCCCCAGGTGGGACGGTTACAAATCTGGCTTATTTTTGCCACCAATGCTCAAGGAAATTGGTCCAAAACTGGTTTAGGGGTGTTGTCGACATATGGGGCCAAGTTTACCTTCAATTTGGCTAGTTTGGAATTACTAGGATGGGTTTCTATTGCCCCTGAAAGTGCCTTCGAATGAAGAGGGTTTCAAGGTCAAATGGGGGTGAGATTTGGTTTGCAAAAGGTGAGGATGAAATTGGGCAGCACTTCATTGTTCAATTGCTTCAACTCTCCTCCTTGAAATTGGGTGAATACACCTCTTTTTATAGCCCAAAAGGGCATCTAGGGCAAAGGGGCAAGTCTTGCCATGCGAGGCAAGTGCCGCCACTTGTCCAATTTGCTAACATGCATAGGTGAGGGAAGGTTGCCCACTTGGGGCTCCCAATATTCTATCCCTGACTCTAATGGCAGGTCCCCAATCAATTTGGGGTGATTGGACGCAGTAATGGTAGTATTTGATTGCCATTTCATGCATCCTTTGACTTTTTCAAGGGTCTATTTAGGGACCATCCCACCCAGGGATGGTTATGGATGGCCATCCCTGGGTGGGACGGTCACCAACTATGACCGTCCCTTGGTGGGACGGTCACAAGGAGGTGCCCCAAAACTGCCCTAAACTGCTAGGAAACCTCCAAAATGTGTTTTGGAGCCTTATGCAAGCCTAGAGGGGTGCCCAATGGGGCCATATGATGTTGATAAGAGTGGCATATGTGATGCACTGGTAGTCTTATCCGATTTACATGATTTAGGTGTCTATAGATGCCCCTTTTTGGGATGCGCTATGTGCAACAAAGCGCTGAGCAAAAATAGATCACTAAATCATCAAATGATTAAGGTTATTCATTAACCTAATCAACTTTGGATGCCTCCATTGTGGAAAGAGCATACATTCTTGGAATCCTTGCTATTGACATAGTCGAAGGATCAATTTTGGGTATACCTTTCAGCCGTGTTGTAGTAACAGTCTTATGGGGCTTAGGGTATACTAGGTCTTGGTGCCTTGTGTTCTTGTAAACCTTTACATGGGTCAATTCCCGAGGTTTCAAGGAGGTCAAGCCTATTTATTTTTTTCTTATGCTGATTCTTTGCCCCAGCATGGGCTTGAAAATTTATCTTTAGCAAAGATTCTTTTGAATGCATGGAATTTACACTTTTGAGTGTTTTAATGTTGATTTGATTTTTGAATTCATTATTATGACTACCCCCTCAAGCGATGAGTCGATGAGGGCATGACCAATGATAAAGTGATGAGTCACTTGACACATATGACTGAATTGGGGTAACTCTCTATTTTTCCCATGGTACTATATACCTGTTTGGAGGGGATTTTTGATTGTTTTGATGAACATTTCTGGAAGCAAAAGGCTAAAAATTTCATTCCCGTGGAGCGGTCCAGCCATGGAGGCCTTCTTGGGGAGTAAAATAAAGAATTTTTATGGATCCAAAAATATTATAGGTTCAATCTTGATCCCTCCTAATTTTTTGACCATTCTGCCTTATTTTTGGTGGGTTTTTGACCCTATTTTTGATGTTTTTAAGTTGTTTTTGAATTTTTTATTTTTGGAGTGTGAGGTCTGAGGACCCACTTGATTGTAGCCCATGGGAAGTTTTTGGATTATGATGTATCTTTTGGTCCCATACATATATATATATATATATGAGTTTTCTATTATCATCATGTGTTTCCTTATTGCTTTATGAGATGTATGCAATGCTTATATTTGCTATATGATGCTTATGATGGATGTCTAACATGGATGCATGTATTTATCCTATGATGTGATTTGATGATATGTAGATGTGTATATGCATAATGCAATGGATGATTTGATTTAATTTTGTATGATGGATTTATGATGACTATTTGACACATTATATGCTAGCACCATAGACTGTACAAAATGTATCTTTATTATTTTCATGTTATTATGACACTTATGTAATGGATTTTGTAATTTTGACAAATATGTGACAACATGATGTAAAATGGAATGGATAATGTAATGTGATATGATATTATTTGATAGTTTTGAAGAGACTCAAACACTCTAGTTACCTAATCAAAAGTCGTATAATAACTATGCAAGATCTTTTGACAAAGTATGCACCTACTAAGATAACCAAGATAATCAACATCCCTGTGTGTGCATGTGAGTTCATTACCATGATAATGCATAAGATTACCCTAGTGCAAATGGGATTCACTCAGCCCATCGCACTAGAGATCATTCTAGAGTCTCATTATCCTGAGTTTTGTACTTAGTTGGATTAGACTACTAGGTAATATAGGTTACAACAAGCTAGCTCATCCACATTCAAACATTGGTCTATACCTAAGCAAGTTGCTTAAGTGATAGACATATCATCATGTGGGAGGCTACCACCATTGACAAGTAGGCTATCCACCAAACCTGTAATGAGGATCACCTTATGGTTCTCTAATGCTGAGAATTCTAGGGATTCAAGTTCAAGACTCCCTTATTTTCTTTTAATTTTGAATTTCTCAAGGGAGTTGCTCATTTTTATTTGTTGAGCAAGGGATTTTAGTAGTGGTGAGAACCACTATTTCTTTTTGCTTTTTCTTAGTGATAATAATCACTGTTTCTTTTTGCATATTTTGAAGTGATAATAATCACTATTTGATTTTTCTCTTTGGGATACTTGCCCCAGTGTAGGGCAAGGGATTTTTGGGTAAGGAGGAACTTGTCCTTTTTTCAATTCTCAACATCTTTGAACCATTCACATAGGGGGATGAGCAAGATAACCTTTTCACTTGAAAGTAACCTAGACCACTTTATAGTTTTCATATTTCCTTGTGCTAGACTTGGATTTATTAATGTGAAAATATGTTGGGATTTTGATGTATATCAAGCATTATCTAAGTAGGATTCTACCTTCTAAAAATCATGATAGCTTTCTACAAAATCTGAGAAGACAACTAGATATGGTTGAGTGACCAAAAACTTTAACTATGTTTTACTAACAATGGCTAAGTGATGGGAAACATACATATAATATGGAGTGTAAATGTAAATGGTATATGTAATGTAAATAGGTGGTAATATTGACATATAATAACAATGATTTTAATAGATGCCTAGTGTATAGACCTGGTGCTAGACATGTATGATCAATTTTGAATGATGCATAATGCAATGATGAGTATGCCTAATGCAATTTATATGAAGTGCAATGAAGCAATATTTTTGTATTTTGATGATTTTAATGATGTTTTTGTATTTTTGATATATATGTATATACAGGTTGACCAATGGGCTTAATGAATGCCATTGGGGCTTTTGGGATGACCAAAGGGCTTATAGACGCCTTTGGAGCATTTTGGGATGACCTAGATGATTGTAGATTACCTAGGAATATTTTAGTTTGACCTAGATGGTCATAGACCACCTAGGGATGTTTTATGGTGACCAAAGGGCTTATAGATGCCTTTGGGGATTTTTGGATTGACCTAGATGATCATAGATAGTCTAGGAGTATTTTATTTTGACCTAGATGGTCATAGACCACCTAGGAGAATTTTAGGTGACCTAGATGGTCATTAGGAAATATAGACTACCTAGGGGTATTTTATGGGGTGACCAAAGGGCTTATAGATGCCTTTGGGGCTTTTTGGATTGACCTAGATGATCGTAGATTGTCTAGGAGATTTTATGTTTGACCTAGATGGTCATTGACTGCCTAGGGGTATTTTAGGTGACCTAGATGGTCATCGACACTAAGGAAGTGCATAGACTACCTAGGGGTATTTTATGGTGACCAAAGGGCTTATAGATGCCTTTGGAGATTTTTGGATTGACCTAGATGATCGTAGATTGTCTAGGAGTATTTTATTTTGACCTAGATGGTCATAGACTACCTAGGAGTATTTTAGGTGACCTAGATGGTCATCGACACTAAGGAAGTGTCATAGACTACCTAGGGGTATTTTGTTGGTGACCAAAGGGCTTATAGATGCCTTTGGAGCTTTTGGGATTGACCTAGATGATCGTAGATAGTCTAGGAGATTTTTATTTGACCTAGATGGTCATAGACCACCTAGGAGCATTTTGGGTGACCTAGATGGTCATAGACATAAGGAGAAGTGCATAGACTACCTAGGGGTATTTGGTTAGTGACCAAAGGGCTTATAGATGCCTTTGGAGCTTTTTGGGTTGACCTAGATGATCGTAGATAGTCTAGGAGTTTTTTAGTTTGACCTAGATGGTCATAGATCGCCTAGGAGCATTTTAGGTGACCTAGATGGTCATGTAAGTCATAGACACTAGGGATTTTAAGGTTTTCCTTGTTATTTAGGGTGACCAAAGGGCTTATAGATGCCTTTGGGGATTTTTGTAACTTTGATTACTTTGTGATTCTAGGAGGAAGGTGCAATACCTTGTGTACCCCCAACATTTATGGTGATCAAAGGAAGCGAGGAAGGTGCAATACCTTTAGGATCCTCAATTTGCTTCATTTCTTGTGATGTGACTAGTGGGGAAGGTGTGACACCTTGGATACCCCCAGTATGTACTATGTTTGATGCAATGTTATTGGCTTGGCTAGGAGGAGTGATAGAGATTGACTCCCCTATTGTGGCAAGGAATTCTTGGTAATACCAATGTCTTGATGGGGTAAAATGAGTGACCCACTTGTGGATACAACTTCCCTATCAATAAGATCTTGGACCACATGTCTAAAATTATGACAATTGCTAATGTCATGCCCTTTAATTTGATGATAGAGGTAAGAATGATCCTCCCTATATCGTCTAGATCTAGACCTATTTTGGTTGACTAGGGGTATGTCTGGCAAGATGATTGCCTTTGTTTCTTGCAAGTTGTGAAGGATGGTTGACATGGGCTCAGCTAATGGAGTCCAGGTATGATGTTGATGCTTTAAATGAGGTGAATATGGTCACTACATTTTATGAGGTGATAGGGTTGTATGCATCTTAGTCACCTATTTAGGTTTTTCTTCTTGACTCCCATCTATAGGTAACAAGTCCTGACATATGTCAATTTGTTGATTGTTGATTTGAAGATCATTCTTGTCAAGCATATCTTGTACCTTACTCTTGAAAGCAATACATGACTTAATGTTATGACCATTCACTTGATGATAAGGATAGTGTTGGCTCTCTTGATACCACATTGGTTTGTGCCTATTGGGATCCAAAGGGTGGATATCTAGCAATGTGATAGCCTTGGCCTCGCATAATCGATTAAAGAGTGACACCAAAGATTCAGGAAATGGTGTATATATGTGAGGTTGATGGTGTTGTTGCCTTTGCCCCTACTTCTGTTGAGACTTAACATTGGATTGCATAGGAGGAGGTTGGTCCTGACAATCAAGGGGTTGAGATTTTGGATGACTCAATCGTAACTCAATGCTTGTGAGTCGATTTAAGATCTATTGTAAATCATTGTGTTGGTGACTCACTTGTAACTCAACATTGGCTAGCCTATCCAAAATTGTCTGAGTAAATGTGGATGGTTCATGATGATTGTGGGTAGTGAGTATATCCACATGCTCTTGTTCTTGATTTAACTCATGCTCTTGTTCCACCTCATAGTGTTCAATTGTGGTAGCTAGATTATCTCCACTTTGGTGTAGTGGGTACACTTGTTCTTGATTTTGTTGAGATGTTGAATGAGATGGAGTAGGTGTGACCGAATCCATCGATGATATCTCTTGTGGTATGGATGGAATGTTGGATGGAGTCACAAGTGGCCTAGATGAATTCAGAGGACTTTGGTTCTCCATCATCACATTGATCATTCCCACAAACTCATGAGAAGATGCATTGGCACTTGGACCAGTCATGGCTACCTCATCAACTTGTTCAAGGTGATCTACTTGGCCCCCATGCTCAGGGGGTGCATCAAAAATGCTATCAATGAGTGGCAACTCGATAGGAGGACAACCTAGATCCTTGATCAACTCGATGATATGCATGAATTTAACATCGGGTACTATGCATTCATCAAGTTCAGGATTGGTCAAGTGAATTATGTCCTCAAGTATGGTGGATGAAGATGGTATGATATGATCTGATTCATCTGTATCCACTATGGGTTCCTCCTTGTTGGTAGGAGTGGGAAGGTCTTCTTCTAATGTGTCAAAAATGGCTAAGAGAGCTTTTGCAGTTAGCCCTTTTGACTCTTCCTCATTTGAAGAAATAGAGGATGGTACTAGCGATGGTGGTGAAGGTAGCTTCACGACTAACCATGGGGTTGAATCTAGACTCTGGATAAGGTCATTGGGTTTAGTATCCAAAGGTGTGGATGGATGAGTAGACTCTTGTGGATGATCATCCTTATTGTAATACTTGAAGGGGTCTGGGTCGACATCAACCACATGGACCTGACCTTCATGAATGTATTTAAGGCATTGATGTACAATGGAGGGGATACACTCCATGTCTCTCATCCAAGGTACTCCTAACAATATGTTGTATATTATTTCACCTTCCAAGATATAGAATAATGTAGGCATAGTATTTTGTCCAACTTGAACAGGTAGGATTATTGTGCCCACAGTGGAGGACAAAGCATCATTAAATGCTTTCAAGGTGAAATTGGATCTCACAATGTGCGAAGATGGGATGTTGAGATGTTTTAGTGTGGTTGTGGTAATGATGTTTATTGTGGAACCTGTGTCAACCAACACTCACTTATAGGGGATCCTATTGATGCACGCAATGATGTGCAAAGGAGAGTCTGGTAAATTGGCAGACCTAGGTTTGATATCCTAATTTTGAAAGGATATAATAGGATCTTTATGCATTTGTATGTATCCCATAAAGTTGGTGAAAGCATCCAAATCATGAGGTTGTATCTCAATAGAATCTAAAACCTCCATGAGAGTTTCCCGATGCTTGGGGGATCTTTGTATTAACTCTCCCATGGTCATGTTGGTTGATGACGTATGCGAACTTTGCATAGGCCTACTCTGGCTTGCTACCACTTGTTGGATGGGAGTTCTAGGTGGTGTAGAGGGAGTGTAGACTTCCCTACTAGGCCTCTTGGTAGGCTGGTTATCTTTAGTTTGGGCTTGGACTCGATGTTGGCTAACCGAATAGTCCACTTGATCACATGAATAACCCATTGGTGTTCTCTTGGTAGAGGTACCTCATGCTTGCATGGAATAATGTGATCGAGGGTAATTAGGATCTTCCTCAGGTCTTCCTTTATAAGTGAGGAATGGTAGGGCAGAATTGACTCACCCACTACGATGAGTATCATACTCATCTAGGTTTTGGTACCTTGGGGAAGGGTTCTTTGAAAGCTTAAGATGATCATTTAACCCTACCCTAGGTATATCAGGTCCTCTAAAGGTAGGAATGCTAAGATCCTCATACCTATAATGATGATGCCTAGGGTCTCTCCTATAGTTTTCTGCTTCGCTGGCTCGTGATTGAGCTCGGCTATGCATAGTTGTCATAATGTGTTGACTAGGCAAAACCCTGAAGGGAACCCATACTAAAGAAAATTTTGACTTCCAAAAAAGGTTATAAGTGTTATATATCAAAATGATCAGTGTGATGAGCTGATCACAATGGGCTAGGTCTCCAAAATATGAATTTTGGGTCAAAATTTTGTATTTTTGGAATATTTGGCCAACCAGGACCTATGGGGAAATGCCCACTTTTGGGATTTTTTGGGAATTTTTGAACCATGAAGAGTTAGGACTCAAAATTTCTATGGGAGGTGCATAAGGAGCTAACTAAGACAAAAAATAAATTTGGCAATTTTTGGAGTTGTCTAGACCATTTTATGACTATTTTAGTGTAGATTTTCTCTATTTTCGGCTTCGAAAATAGAGTAATCATAAAACCAAAATAACTTTTTTGTTATAGCTCCGATTTGCATGATTCTCGATCCGTTGGATGTAGAATAAAAAAGTAGATTTTTTTTATTAGGGTTTGACCCCTAGATTGAGGATCTTGGGTTGATTACCTAAACAATAAAGAAATACCTAAAGTAGACAACATGATTATCTCTTTTAAGTTTTATAGATTCAAATACACAATCAATAGAAACACACAAGAATACAAATGATTATCTCTTTTAAATATTTAAATGTGAATTCCTAAGTTGTTTGATGTGTTTCAAGATGTGTTGCTTTGTAAAGAAAATACTTGGCATGTTTGATTTTGTTGATGTAATACTCAAATGTTTAAAGGTTTTCACCTATATACTCATAGCTCGACAATCGATAATTGTCATGTAAACCAATCTAAGTATGGTGATGAATTCCATACCCGATCAGGGAGCATAGGTCCTACCGATCCTCACCCAACACCTCGTGCATAGTGATACACCCCTCTGAAGAGGGATGCATGCTATTTTGCATGGTTAGGACAGATCTTGGAGTCGGTATTGGCCAATAAATGTAGGAGAGTCAATGGATAATCTTTGGAATCAATGGTTGGGAATGAAGTCCAACTCACCAATGTTTAAGAAGATCATGGTGTGTGTGTGTTCCTTTTAAAATATTGAAATAAAATAATACAACATTCAATGATGATTCACTAAATGCATGAAAGTACATTTTATATTTTAGACTCATTAGTAGCATAAAAGGAAAGCACTAAAATTGAGAACCTATATGAACTTAACCTTCTTTGGTAAGTTTCAAGCATGCAAACCAGAAAAAAAGCATATAAACTACTATTCTTTTCCTATTTTTCTTGATTTGATTAATGCAAAATTTTGGAAATATGATATCTAACCTTCACATGCATAGAGAAGACAAGAAAATTTGAAATTTGACTAATTTGAACAATATATATGCAAATTGAAGGTTGGGAAAGGTGTAATTTCTGACCTGGAACTTGTTGTTTCTGCAAATTTTTGTAGAAAACCTCTAGTTTTGTGACCATCCCTAGTAGGGATGGTTAGCAGTTTGGGGGCCATCCCACCCAGTGACACCTAGCTGGCCATCCCACCCAGTGACACCTAGCAGCAAAGGGGTCATTTCTGCTCCAAATGGTCAAAACCTGCAACCTACAAAATAGAAAATGGAGGTCAAAATTGACACATTCAAAGGGGAGATATAAATAATCTCATATACCATGATCACCACTAAAGAAGAAAAATTTACAACATCACCTTAAGGGCACTTTATTGCAATGTAAAGCAGTTTGAAAGCATTCAAAGGGAAAGAAGCATAAACATGTAATCTACTAAAATGAAGTGAAGTGTGTAATAAAATGGTGGATTTCTCCTTCTATTCATTTATTCATGGCTTCAAAATGAGATTACAAATACATCCCCTTGAGGGCTTTTACAAATTGATACTTTCAACATTACAATGTGCAAGGGATCTAATCCCTTGAAGGGGACTTTAAGGCGATGTTCTATGGTGTGAATCTCGCATTCCCACACTTGAGAGCTATCCTTGGGCCTATTCTTCTATGCCTTCTTAGCTCCTCCCTCCTGTATAGAATACCTACACCTACACACAAGGGATTGAAATTGGTTAATAGCACTATGTTATAGAATCAAAGCCTTGAAAACATAGAAAAATGAGTTAATCTAGCAATATCAAAACTAATCTATAACACATGGAAATTATTCTAAATGATGTATAACTGCAATATAATCTAATATAAATGCTTTTGGAGAGATTTAAATAGAATATTTAAGGTAAAAGTGTGCAGAAATAGTGACCATCCCTGATAGGGACACCTAGACCTGCAACATTGGAGACCTCAAATTTGCCATCAAATCTACTCCAAATTTCACCAAATTTGGACCAGAGGTTCATCTAAGCATTCCTAAGGGGTCTATGGAGGAATTTTATCAAAATTCCCTACTATTTTGTGACCATCCCTAGGTGTGACACCTACTGACTGCTAACCATCCCCAGGTGGGACGGTTACAAATCTGGCTTATTTTTGCCACCAATGCTCAAGGAAATTGGTCCAAAACTGGTTTAGGGGTGTTGTCGATAGATGGGGCCAATTTTACCTTCAATTTGGCCTGGTTTGGAATTGCTAGGATGGGTTTCTATTGCCCCTAAAAGCGCCTTCGAATGAAGAGGGTTTCAAGGTCAAATGGGGGTGATATTTGGTTTGCAAAAGGTGAGGATAGAATTGGGCAGCACTTCGTTGCTCAAATGCTTCAACTCTCCTCTTTGAAATTGGGTGCATACACCTCTTTTTATAGCCCAAATAGGGCATCTAGGGCAAAGGGGCAAGTCTTGCCATGCGAGGCAAGTGCCGCCACTTGTCCAAATTCATGACATGCATTGGGTGAGGGAAGGTTGCCCATTTGGGGCTCCCAATATTCTATCCCTAACTCTAATGGTAGGTCCCCAATCAATTTGGGGTGATTGGATGTGGTAATGGTAGTATTTGATTGCCATTTCACGCATCCTTTGACTTTTTCAAGGGTCTATTTAGGGACCATCCCACCCAGGGATGGTTATGGATGGCCATCCCTGGGTGGGACGGTCACCAACTGTGACCATCCCTTGGTGGGACGGTCACAAGGAGGTGCCCCAAAACTGCCCTAAACTGCTAGGAAACCTCCAAAATGTGTTTTGGAGCCTTATGCAAGCCTAGAGGGGTGCCCAATGGGGCCATATGATGTTGATAAGAGTGGCATATGTGATGCACTGGTAGTCTTATCTGATTTACGTGATTTAGGTGTCTACAAAACAAAAGGAAAAGACTCAAGAGTACCATCTAAATGCTTGAATCCCTATATTCTTTAGGTACTTACCAATGAGCTAGCTTATAGTCTAAGTTACCATGTAGTTACAAACCACCCTTTTTCAAAATTATGAAATGAACATCACTTTACACACACTAATCCATGTTTGAGGTCTTGTTTACCAAGGTAGCCTAAATTTGTTCACGAAGTTTTGTTTAGTTACTTAATGGGGTTAATTACTTAAAACTATAATTTTCAAATCACTTTACACTAATATTCATATCCAACTTCCTTGAAAAAATGGAATGGATTACATCATCTAATTACTACAAATATGCAAATGATTTCTCCAAGCAATAATCCTTCACCCTACATTTCCATTACATACATATTCATTTTATGATATTCTATATGAACAACTTTATTTATGCATTGAATTATTCCATGTATATATGCAATTGTCCACTATTGCATCTACCTCATCTATACTCATGAATCATAATAAACAAAAGCAAACACATAAATACAATTAGACACAAATACCATAGAATATCATGTATATATCTATCTATATATAAAAGAATGCCATTAGGCTACAATAAGGTGTGTGTGTATGCCCTTATAGGTGCATCACCACATGACCATATCATGTCTATACATCCATCTATCAAAAATACCATATTGCTAAAAAGAGTTATGTATCCATGCTAATACACAACTATATAGTTCATCATGTATAGCTATCAAAATACAAAATCACAGGCCAATACTCCATTGTTACCCTCATATATCCATCATCCCTACTGCCATTTTGGAGTCTCTCCAATTCTCTTGTCCACTAGAATTCACTCTACCACCACTTGCACTAACTACACATCCCCCATATCCACCACTACAAGAACCTCCACCCAGACTAGTGGCACCATGCCCACTACCAATGATGTTTTAGGAACCACCATCTGCTACATCCTCTCTCCCAACAATTGTGAACTCCACTAACTCTAATGTGATTACACCTATGAAAAATAAATAGAGCCTAAATATGAAGGGATAGTTATCCCACACATCAACAACTCCCCCTCACACTTCATCCTCTATGTCGCCTCACTCATGTTGGATGCTATCAATCCCCTATTTGCCTACTGCAAATGCTCCACCTCTTCTTATGCCTAATATAACTCTGGTACTATCATGACCAATCCTACGATCTCCTACTTCACTCACCCCTTCATGGGATCCATCTCCCATACTCATTGCTCTAACTTTGCAACCCTCACTATGTGATTGCCCTTCACAACCTTTGTCTCTTCCATCACCTCATCCAAAAACACTTGGATTCACTCAGTAGAACTAATCCCTCTCTCCTTAGGTAGCATCCCAATCACCCCTCAGTACATCTTGCTCACTCCTAAGCACATCCCTATCCCCCACCATCAGCTGCAATTGAACCCTGGCCTCATCCCTCTCCTCCAAGGTAACCCTCAGGTCCACCTCTACCTCACACCTCTCCTACTCTAATGTTGAGTGATCACTCACCCAATCCATATTAGTGTACATAAGCTTATTCCTAAGCCTCTTCACCTCCCCCCATAACTATTGTACCTCATCCTCAACTACCATAGCCTCCCATAGCCCTCCACAAAAGTTGTAGTCATACAACTCCACATCTACATCCTCTCTAATCACTAGTGACTCATATGATGAATCATCACCAATGCCCATTATAGGGACATCCTCCATCACCTCCATGTCCTCTCCAATCCTCTCACCTACTTGCATCAATGATCCTACATTGTTATCACTTACCAATTTTTCCTGCTCATCACGATGCGACCACACATGCCTGACCAATCCATCTAGCTCTACCTCCTCCTCATCACCTATATTGGGTGACCCCTCATCCCATCATGCATCAACATTTCTTGGTGATGTTACCCTCACCCCACCTAACGAGTCCCTACCAAGAAACATCCCTACTACATCAACTCATCCATAAACCACACTAAGAACTAGCTCCCATCATTGTCTTGCCCACCATACATCATAATATAGCATGGTCCCTACATTGTCCACATAAGAGAAAACCAATGACTCATAAGTTATCAAGTCTAATAGAGATACAACTAGCTCTAGCCTAATATCCCTTGCTATCCTAAATATCACTGCAAGTGGATTTGGTCATCCCTATTGCAACCCAAACTATTGTAGCACCTATGAGAATGGGAAGTACTCCACATATGATAGATACTTCCCCACTAACCATCACCCTCACCTGATGCATAATAACTACTATGCATCCTCATTCTAATCAGGCACTCCTCACCATGGTCTCCACCTCACATACTACATGCTCAATCCCCCAAATCCTCTTAGTGATACATCAGATCACTCTCCTATATCCTCTTCCTCCTACTCTCTATGTATGCCCTCCACCTCATCACATAGGGCACATACCACCCGTCTATCATATGCACCTTGTGTGCCAAATATATTGGACATAAAATCAAGATATGCTCCCAAGCCCACACCTATAGTAGTGGACTCAAACTAATCCCTGTACGCTCTATTATCACCACCACACACAACTCCTTGTATTGTGCTAACAATACGGGTGCCCATGCATACACTATGCTCCGCTCCACCATATCACACACTATACCCATCATATTCCAAGGGAATATCACCCTTGAAGTATTTGGTAATGCATGGCTCGCTATTAGTAGCATCACCATTGCATGGAAATTTGATAGAAATTTCCTCTACCAATACTTCACATAATCCAACCCACCCTTGGCATCCACCCTCTACCATCGATGCCCAAAAACCCTCTCCAATATGCCATCTCGTAAATCCTTATCTACCATCATCATTGTGATCCCTTCTATCAATGATTGATAGATGTAGCATGTATTCTAGGTTCACCATCATCTCCCTTGTAGGTAAGCGAAAGGTGTTCCTTTTTGGATCCCACCTCTCACAAAGAGCATAAATATACATGTGGTTCACATGAATCACATTCATCTCCCACACCCCATACAATCCTAGCACCCACAACCACTGCCCATACTCTACACACCACACATCCTACAAGGCCTTCCTACACTTTTGTAGCTAATGTCATGCAAATATATTCTTCACCTACCACAAAACACATGTCAAACATTAGAAATACTATACATAAAATCAATCCATTTATTTTGCTTTTACATGTACATATGCATGATTAAAAAAATAGCATTCGCACGACCCCGTGCAAACCGACAAGTTTGCATGATCCCATGTGAACCACTCCAATGTGCACGACCCCATGTGAATATCCCATTTTCAAAACATTTATTGCATGTGCGAGGTCTTCCATCATTTTCCATTCCATGCATACCATTCACACATGCGAAAAACAACAAAAACATACCAAAAAACACAAAAAAATGTCCAAACCCTCCTCACACATGCACACAAAATGAGGTGGTCAAAATAGTCAAATGAAAGTAAATTTGGACACCATTTGGTTTATTATGAGCCCCCACTTGTTAGTATTTCCATGCATGCACTCTTCACCCCCCATCCTAGACATCACATCCAACACACACTTTTCCACAAGCAACAATCATAACAAGCAAAAACAAAAACCACCGCGAGATACCCATTTCCCCATTTTTACACAAAGTGCACACATTTCACCCATCCCATGCATGCATGTCTAATTTATATCATTTTAAGCAAATTCAACATCCATTTATCTTAGCCAATTTGCACATTCATCGAGAGAGGATAAAACCACTTACCTATGATATTACCACCCCCATGCTCATACTTTTTGATGCACTCGCCATCCTCTATCACCCGATCCATAATTCAGTAGCACTCCATCTTTATTTCTCTTCTCCATATACAATCTCCTTCCTCCAGACGTGCAAATGATGTTAAACACAATATTTTTGGTATAAAAAGTGCATTTTGCATAGGTTCGCATGTCACACGTGCAAACCGACCGATTCACATGATCCCATGCAAACCACCCCCATTCACATGACCCTGTGCACACCTATTTTTCCTACTCAAAATCACTACATCAACTTTTCTTGGGATTTCTCCCAATTCTGCTATTTTTCTAATTTTCATATAATTTTTTTTCATTTTTCTTCTCTATCATTATCAATCGTTTCATCACCAATATTTGTCTCATCCATCACCAATTCATTTCTTGATGGGATAATCATACAATAAATCAAAAGCTACCTTGTACGTGATCAAACAACCAAAAATACAATCATGAATTCAACATCTACCTAAGAAAACTTTTTCTAACGATTATCTCAAGACCAAAATCCCAATCCAAAAACAAATCAATGTTTGATAAAATCTAAAAATACCTCTACCTGTAGACACCTCATGGATTCCAATCTTCATAGTGGTAGTCCTAAGACCACTTGTGATAGAAGCTCCTAAAAGTTCTACCCCATGGCTCCAATGATTTGTCAAATATTGTCAAATAAGCTCATCAATCAATCAAAAGCAAAAATTAGAATATGCACTTGTTTTTTCCAAATTGAAACATCTCAAGTTGATCACAATGCAATGTAATATTACACCTTCCTCCAAAAGCAATCAATCAAAACCATATTTGTATCAATGTGTCTCTCTTGCAACCATCCACAAGTCATCAACTACAAATTATTTGCCTTCCAAATCACTCCAATTCATATCATCAGTTTTTGTACTAAACTATGTTTCACACAATCTAGTATAAAAAGGGTAAAATGTAAACACCCAAAAGTCACACATTGTCCCTTTCCTCATATTCACAATAAATCAATTTGTAAAAACCTCAAAAATTGCATAAATTGACTAAAAACACTATTAATTTATCAAATAAACTATTCACTATCCTTAGCCCATTTGGGCTAGCTAAGCCCCTTCCCACACTTAACCCTAGGTCCTCATGTGACCTCATTCACAACTCAACCAAGGTTGAATTTTCCACCATGGTCAAAAAGCACTTTATGGTCAAAAAGTCAACATTTTGGTCAAAACATACTTTATGGCTAATCACATGCTTAATTAAATCTAATCTTGGTTTAATTTAAGCCTTCCACCTCACCTAGTCTACTTTGACTAGCCTAACCTTCCACCTCACCTATTCTAACCTATCCTAGCCTTGCCACCTCACCCAAATATTTCTCCACCTCACATCCCATGGGTCATAAATGAAATATGAAGACTTTTGCACAAAAGAAGCAACTTTTTAATTTGAAGATATTTTCAAAAAGGTCTTCAAAAATGCCAAATGGATATTTTTGGTAAAGTCATCATTATTTATGGATGGGTGAGGGATTCTCTCACCCAACCTCATTTATGGACCAGCACACCTCTTCAGTGAACACCTCACCATTGACACGTCATAGGGGACACCTCATCCCCTCCCTCTCACCTTTGCCAAGTCTAGAAATAGAAGGCCATCTCCACCATTTTTATAATAACCAATTTTTACTTACCGAAACTCTGCCAAAATCACTACAACCATTGCACTCATCTCACATCCATCACACAACCATCATACATACATCGCAATAGTAATTTATTGCTTTCATGATATTTCCTTGTGATTGAGATAGGTCAACAAGCCACAAAAAGTAAACTTTCTAAAGGTGACCCGTGAAAAAATCAAAGAAACAACTACACCAAGACAACAAAGAAAGTCATCTTATAGATTTGGTCCAAAAAGGATAGGTTTGTACGACCTCGTGTGAACCTCCCGGTTCACAAAAAATTTGCACGATCCCATGTGAACCTATACTATAGATACTAGAATTATCAGATCAAGTATGACCTAGTTTAGTGTTTTTATGCTATTTTTACCAGTTTTTATCATGTTTTAAGCTTATTTAAGAGTATTTTTGTATGTATAAATATGGGTTTTAACTGAGGCAACCCCCCAAATACTTTAACCACATTTTATAGGTCAACAGGTACACAAAACACATCCAACAAACAATGGCACATGAGTAGGAATCCCACCAACATTGAGGAACACAAAGAAGATAGATCCTACTACCTTTGTACACATCTGAAAGGGCTTCCTTAGGGAAGACCCCATTATAGTATTTAGGGGAAAATTTGTAAAAATAATATCAATCTGTAACCCTTTTTACCATTTTAATAGCAAAAGCAATGGATTCTATGATTTTGAATGAGAATTATAGTATCATTTTTATTGCTTTCAGGTATATCATATGGATATAATTGCCTTGATGGATGTTTATGCTTAGCTTTCACTTTCTAGCATTCCAAGCATTGAGAAAAAAAATTAGTATTATCCTTCTTCATACTAGACCAGTAGAAAGTCTTCTTCATATTTTCCCTCATATTGGTCCCTCTAGGATGAGTGAAATATGGAGATCTATGTGCTTTTCACATAATTAGTCTCCTTATATTACCAATATTAGGAATAACCACCTGATATTTGAAGCATAAAAGTCCATATTTAATGCTATAATCCTTGTTTTAACTAGGATTCCTTTCCATTGTGTTGAGTGATAATTTTTTTGAATTGCAAAACCATACTCACAATCAGGGTATCGTTAGAAAACCATCACAAAGAAATTCATAATTTCTCCAAGGTTCTTATTTTCTTAATATGTGCTTGAATGCTTGTGAAAATATGAAAATGTGTAGAAATACCTTAGAGGTATAAGTAACTATTAACAAGGGGCTTATGGTTTAGTACTGGTTTTATTTGCAATAATTTTGTTGCTCATGTGATTATTAAAATGTACTTTTATTGGTCCACTATCTACTTTGAAATAATGATTCCAAAATGATTATTTAATCCATTTTATCTCAAATTGTTTAAGTAGATTTCATCTTCTTTTTTTAAGCATATTTTAACAATTTTTATCTTCCTTTGTTAAGATTTGCTTGAGCATAAAAGAACAAGACTTAAATCTAACTTGAAATGTCGATCCTAGAACAATGATTTAATTCATTTTATCTTATTTTGTTTACAAATTTTATCTTGCTTTGTTAGAAAAATTTTAAAATGATAGAGCCTATGGAGTGCAAGAATATTTTATTTTAAAATATTAAGAAATGCCTTAATTAAATGTGTCCAAATAATTTAATATGTTAGCCTTAAGAGAAAAATTATTTGGATGCTCTAATTACTTCAAAACCCCCATTGTTGATTTTAATACAAAAATGGTATATCATTTTAGGGCTTTGAGTGTTTGATGGAAATTAAAGAAATTAAAATGGAAAATAAATAAAAAATAAGCTAAGGTTAGATAAAAAAGTGAGAAAATCTGAAATAAGATGAAAACAAAGTGTGAAAAAGTGATAAAAGTGAGCCATTGTAACTTAATCTCTCCTATTCCATAGAAAACAAAATATCATGAACATTAAAACAAAACTAGGTTAGACCTGCATCCACACAATCTAATTATGGTTAAGTGCAAGAGTATGAGGAATAACATGTATCAAAAATATTAAATGATGCTACCATATCCATGCATAAAACATCATTGAATAAACTCAATACATGTGTGTGAAATATTTGCAATAAAAATTGTATTCAAAACCTTATTTGGTTGCATACAAGATGAGAAAATTGTTTGGTAGTAGCTTAAAATTCTTCCAATCATTTTCATGCTCCCCTATTCTAAAAAATTTCATCCCCACTTCAAAAGTTTCAATGGGAAATTATAATTTTGACAACAAAAGTTTTCATTTTTCTCTTCCTTTTGTGTTTGACTTCGTAACATTTTATCTTCCAACGAATCCATTGTTCGCTTTAAAATTGCTCTTGTAATTATTGAACATAGAGTCCCACTATCTAAAGCATCCACCGCATCCATATACATCTTGAAAATGGTCCATACATTCTACAAAAACTCTTTGGGTAATGCATTTATCTTTATACCCATGTCAGGTGTTGACCAAATGTCATGAAGCTTTTTTATATCAAATCCCACTTTGGGGTAATTTTCATCATTATATGAATGAGCATTCCTATCATAATTTTAGGTAGGTGCACCTTAATTCATCACATCTACATGAACCATAGGAATTCCACTCTATATCCTCCCCTACCATCCATGAACAGTGAACTACACACAATGCTTTCTTCTCCGCTAGGATCTGATCGCTCAATAATGCGTATATGGGGATTTTGATGGGTATTTTCATTTTGTCCTTACCTCAACTTATAAACACAATGTTTTATGACTTGTGTAGTCCCCTCCATTATGTCTTGGGTTTATTATATTCACTTTTCATCATATAACATCTTAAATTATTGGGATTTTTCCTTAATTTTCCCACTTAAAATTACACTCATTATTCGTATAAAATTTGTATACTGAAGAATCAAATTACGTGATTTTTGTTTGGAAAAATTCACACACCATCGACTACCTTTCAATGAATAATCCTTTTACATTAGAATAGGTGTGTTATATTGTAAAACATCAACCGTATTTGCCTCCAACAAAAGTAACCCATGAATAGCCAAACCAACCTAAGACTAACTTCATATTCAAATGTTTTCCAAGTTATTTACTTTTCCACTTCTGTTAAAAAATCTGGTACATGGGCATTCTTTCTTGGAACATCAAAGCCAAAACCTTCATTTTTCAATTACTAGTGTATTAATGTTGTGAGGAAATTTACATGAATGAAAAGTAAAGATTTAATGCAAAATGTTATCCAAAATCTTACCACTCATCGACATCGTATATCATCACTGCATCTCAAGGGGTAACAAGGATAATGAGAGTTGGTACATACAAACTATAGTTAGCTTAATTTATCTTTCTTTTCTATTGTAACCTCTCTACTTATCTCGCCATACAAACAAGAAGAAATGATCATCAAATATTGCCATACAGACTGTAAACTTTACCATCAAAACTATATGGCATGTATCAATGAGATTTTTATAACCATATAGCAGCCATTCATATTCAAATTATCATGTGACACTGATATATAACAACATAATTGCCTCCACTCGATCAAGCTCAAATCACTTCAAGAAAATAATTTTTCCTCCGTTACACCATCCTCAATATTATGGGCAATAGCATTCATTCCTATGCTATTTTGAAGCTATGTCTCATCATAATTCAAGTACAACCGAGTTCATACTTTTCTAAGGTGATCATTTATGATCTCATATTTTTTAGAGACTCCACCCAACAACAAAATATATGCTATTTCTTAGCTAATAGATCAAACCAAATGGATGGTGGATTGTACTTGTGTGATAAACAAGTTGTTATTTCCAAAACACTCACCATCATAGATCGATTAATACTGGTTGTGATACCACATGTAATTGATTTGCAATATTTCTCCAAAGGATTGAATACAGAGCTCATAATTTGAATTCTCCTATGCTCATGTGATCTAGTACATGATATCTATATCTACAATAGTGAGAATGACATTTACCACCATTAAGATATATGGGGCATGGATAATAGTAATTGTAGCTATGAATGATTCATCATCCTACCTATAACTTAGCAAAAATTTGGCTTCTTTTGATAAATTTTATGGTCTTATCAAGTTTTGAGAATAAAAACTATAATTTCTACAACATCATGCCATGTGTCCATTCACTTTTCAATCCCACATGCATACTGATACAACTCAAATGAAGGTTTTATCAACACAAACATGTGTCCATATAAGTGACTCAGCTAGCCCACTAGGGTATCTCAAACTCCATGCATTGAACCATACCCTGGATATCCTTGGAAACCATACCATTGACCATGTTGACTGTGCTTTGGCAATGCATATTTTGGTTCATCCTGATTCCTTTCTTCTACCTCAAAATTCATGATACCACCTAGTGGGGTTGAGGTTCCATATTGGAAATCGAGCCCACAATTTTTTACAACATGCAATAACACAAAGTTGCATAAATTAAACTCTTCAAGAAAGTAAAACCAAAACTAAATTAAAACAAAATAAATTCACATAAATTAAACTCTTTAAGACAATAAAACCAAAACTAAATTAAAACTTTCCAAACAATAAAATCAAAACCTAAGTTACGCTTTTCAAAATAATAAAATCAAAACTAAAATTAAAATCTTCATGGCTATAATGAGAGGGGGGGTGAACTAGTATAAGATAAAAAATTTCTCTTTTGTGGGCAAAAACCCATAGGAGACACCAATCCCCTATACAAGTTTGTGGGCACCAATACACAAGAGACACCAATACCCTATACAAGTTCATAGGCACCAAACCATAGTAAACACCAATCCCCTATACAAGTTCATGGGCACCAACCCATGACAAACACCAATCCCCTAGTACAAGTTCATGGGTACCAATGCATAAAAGACACCAATCCCCTAGTACAAGTTCATGGGAAACAACCTATAGGAGACACCAATCCCCTAGTGCAAGCTCGTGGGAACCAACCCATAGGAGCCAATCCCCTAGTACAAATTTATGGG
Organism: Wollemia nobilis; assembly: GCA_028583015.1. NCBI lineage: Eukaryota > Viridiplantae > Streptophyta > Pinopsida > Araucariales > Araucariaceae > Wollemia > Wollemia nobilis. Next base: position 4,250 of record JAQPPZ010005184.1, on the reverse strand, counting down.
TACCGACACACAAGAGACACCAATCCCCTTGAGGCACCAAACTCACTCAAGTATATTCCAAAACTAATCACAACCACTACTCAAATTTGCTACCAAATAAGCTCACAAATACTGCTCAAATCTACTCCTAAATCTCCTCATAAACACTGCTCAAATCTACTCCTAAATGTGATAAATAAAAACATAAATTCTTCACCTTTTCTTGAGTTTTATTTCTTCAACTAAAAGCAATTCAGAAATATTCTACCCAAAATTTGTTTAACCTCTTGCATGTTGAATTGGAGATGTTTATACCTTGCTTTCACTATGTTATACTTCCATGTTATGAAGCACTTATCAAGCTCTTCAAATTCTAAATTTCCACCTTCTATGCTTACCAGGCCCTCAAAGCTTCTTCTGAGTGCATGACGATGGTATTCTAATCAGCATATTCCAACATCTATCTAAACTCCTTGAGAGAGCATGATGACTATCTTCTAATAATAGTTCTTCAATGTCTATCCAAACTCCTTGAGAGTGCAAGATGACCATATTCTAACAAAAATCCTTCAACATCTCTCCAAAATCCTTAAGAGTGCATGATGACCGTATTCTAATCAACATCCTTCAATGTCTCTCCAAAATCCTTTATAGTGTATGATGATTGTCCTCTAATTAGCATCCTCCAAAATTTTTTCATGAGAGTGAGTTATTTTCTATAATCCTTGCTCCTCTTACTATGCTTTACCGAACTCTACTTATGCCAAGAGGATCTTTACATGTGAATGTTCTACGATTTGACATGACCACTATGCACTTATGCTCTGATTCATATTTCACGCTATTGCATCTAGATTATTTCTTGAATGTTCTATCCTTAAAGCTTGTTTGCATGGATGAAAAATTTTGAGTGCCACAACCTCTTATAAAATAAAACTAGTTTCTGGGTATCACCTTGTTTACAGGAAAGAGTGAGAAAATACTTGATTCATTATAACTGATTCTACTTCATCTTTGTTATCCCCACTATTTAGTCCATGTTATTTCTACACTCACTACATTGGTTTCATCTCTGCCCTTCTGCGTAGTGGATTTTATTTTTACAAAACAAAAAACAATTTGAATGAGTTTGCTAAATGTTTACCTACATATATTATCTTCTTCTTTGATAGATTCCTCGATATTCATTGAAAACATTCCTCGATGATTACTATTATTTGCAATTGTCCCTTATGGCATCTTCTCTCTATATGATAGTAGAATGGCTATAGTGATATCTAAGTAATTCTGCTCTCCAAACATGTAATGCACCTCTTGTTAATGCTTGTGGATGTATGATATGATATTTTTAATATGACTTTATCTCTTTTCATGTGTTGCAGCTATCATTAGGTTTATCTATAAACATAAAAGCTAAATAGAAGTAACATTCAATTGTGTAGCCTTCAAGAACACTCTTCTTAGTGAGTATCTGATAGTTTTCTTCATTGCAATCAATGAAAACTTTAGAAAAGTTATTTATATCTTTACTATGTGTGAGCCCACTTCGATACCCCTCCATGCTATATGCTTCTACAGGATTTACACCAATGACTTTGTGTTCCTATATTCAACATCTCTGGCTCAAATAATATTTAATATTGCTTGAATTAGTATTTTTGAGTCTCTCTTCTCAACACTCTTGAGTCTGGAGTGCAACACTTGATGTTCTCATTTTATTAGGTATTTCAATTTGTCCTTAGGTACTCCATAATAGATGTCCAATATCTACTCCTTAATGCACTATAATTGCCTTGTTTCCACCCTAATGCTTGCTTTTGGTTCACTACTACTTCAGCTCCAAAGTGTTACTTTTTCCAACCTTCTATTTCATCTTGGTTCCACCACTTCTCATTGTTACTTTTCTCTAGTGATTAAATCACCATTGTTGCACTTTTGTTGCCTCCATATGCCACTTGCACTTCATAAATATTTCTCCTTATTATCCACTACATCCTGCCATTAGGGTTTGGATACTCCTTCCCCTATACTAGTTGTTATGATCCATGGGTAGCTCCACTCCTTGTTTTCGTCTTCAATTCTTATGCAATGTCCACTTAGAATATATTTGTGAGGACATTCATCCAAAAAACTCTACCTTCCACTTAAAGCTTCAATTATTTATATAAACTTTTCACTTTTATTATTGGTGCCTAGATGGTCGACCTATTCAAAAATTGAAACTTCACCTTTATAATATTTAAATATGATATTTAAATATTATAAAACCTTCACTTTATAATATTCTTCACTTTATAATATCCTTCACTTTATAATATTTAAATATTATAATACTTCATTTGAAATATATTTACCTTTCTTCACTTGAAACATATTTGCCTTGCTTCATTTGAAATATATTTACCTATTGTTTTCTATTCACCAAGTTGACCTTTGACATCAATGACAACTCAATGATTCTAACAATCTCCCCATTTTTCATTTATGGGAACCCTACAAAGAAAACTATCTTACTAAAGGACAACCCTGCAAAGGCTCCTCAGGATTGACGGATAAGACACTTGACAATGCCCCCTTACTACCTACTCTTCTTGATACTTCAATGGTGATATGGGATTGAAACTACTCCTAAATTATAATGTTCCTTGTCTTGTTCCATTTTATTTTTATAAACTTTTGAGGACATACCCTTTTGAACATTCTAACAATATTCTTTCTTACTTGACTTTATAAGTTTAGGGAACACTATCCTACACCATTAATCTCTATGCTTAAAATTATCACATTTGTAACAAATGATATTGTAATCCATGAGAGGTGCAAATGAATTGAAATTTCTCTTGGTGAAGCCAAAATCATTTTTATCATGAACCCTTCAATGTACAGATTTATGACCAAATTGGTTGCATGAAAAACAATAACCTCAAAAAAATATTGAAACTTGTCTGATTGCTTTGGAGTATGTAGCCGCATTTTTCTCTCATTGTTGTTTTTGTAATGGACTTCATTCATTGATTATGCTTTGTTTCCTTTCTTCTTGATGCTTCCACTTTTCAACATATCGACATAGGTCTTAGGTTTTTCATTTGATGCATCTATTACTTTTGATCTTGACTCCCTATTTCATTTCTTTTGACCTTCTTCAAAATCAAATCCAGTCTTTATAACTGAAGATCTTTGTACTTTGATAATATCATCCAAGATTTTTATAATTTTATCAAACTTGATATTTTGTTGTAGCTTATCATTTTATTTTTTCACTTCCTTCCTTAGGGATACAACCTCATGTTATAGTTTTTCACATTCCAACTCTTTTGCCTTTAATTGCTCAACCATACCTTCTTCAATTCACTTTGCCTCTTTAACATTAAATTTTAAGTCAATGAGTTATTGTGACAACTTTACCTTTGTCATCTCATCCTCTTGTACTTGAGTCTTCAATATTGATATCTTCTTTCTAAGTCTTTTCAACTCTTCAAGAGCAACAACAAGTTCCTCTTCTATTTCAACTATGGCTTCCTCTTCATTTTATGGATCTCTCTTTTTCTTGATTTTCATCAACAAGAGCATATTCTTTCTCCTCTATAGCCAAAAATAGGATTTCTTCTCTTTCACTATCAAAGAGGCTTTCATCACTACTAGAAGAACTTCTTGATTTCTCAACATAAAGACTCTTCTTGTAACTTTGAAAGATATTCTTATCATGTTTGCTTTGACCATGTTTATTTTTCCTTTCATAATAAAATTTTCTTTCTTTATGTTTCTTGTATTTCTTTTCTTCTTCACTGCTACTACTTCCAGCTTTTGGAAAATTAGATACATAGTGACCAATGTTACCACAAGTAAAACATTTCACATAATGCATACCTTTGTGTTTTCTTATACCCTTCTTATTTCTTTGCATAAATTTAGTTTCTTCTCTACTGCTTTATTCTTCACTTGACTCTAGTTCTTTATTATTTGTCTTATTTAAATATTTAAATGTGACCTTCCATTTGGATGTTTGATATTTTTTAGTCCTAATCTCATAGGCTATGATAATTCTATGTAACTCATCCATTATTAAGGTTTTAAGATCCTTCATTTCTTCAATCACTGATACATTTTCATCAAAACTCATTGTAAGTGACCTTAAAATTTGTTGAACAATCTTAGAGTCTTCAATACTTTCTTCAATTCCATGAATGGTGTTGATACCTTCATCAATGCAGAGTAGATATTTGGCAATATCTTCCTTATCTTTCATATTCAAATATTCAAACTTCCTCCTA